>CM056058.1:79078850-79171350 GCA_029574335.1 Rana kukunoris | reverse complement strand
TAGGATATCTCCCATGACAACCGGAAGCACAGGATTGTCCAGGGAAGTCTCATGGGGTCTCCATGGGTTGGAGCCAGAGGTTTTCCAGGATGGTTGTGTTGCTACTCTGGTGAAACAAGGGAAGACTGTGTCGCACAGTGAGTGTGTGTGGGCGGAGCCCCACAACCCTAAGTGTAACCCAGTTGTCAAGGGGTTAGTTCAGCCTGCTAAAGAGGGAAGTACCACAGACTGTGAAGCATGGTGCAAGGAAACAGTCGCACCGCTAAACAAAGTAACCATGAGTTATAAAGCAATGATGGGAGACAAGTGTGTGGACACAACATCTGTTATGCCAGACATAGGGTTTGCAGGGTGGCCGGTGCTCAAGGGCATGTCAGCCCCTGTGAGGATTGATCCCCTCCAGTCTGAAGGAGCGGTTCTTGGCATAGACATGGCAGATGTGTTGTCCACAACCCAGCAATTAAGTGGTAGCAAGTGTCAAGGTGACAATGTGACTTGTAATGACCTGCAGAGGCTCATTGACACTGGTGCAGAAGGGATACGTGTGAGACATGTGTCTGATAGCACTCCAGGGGAGCAACAGGCAGTGATGATGGGTACCTCCAAGGAGGTGGAGGTCTCTTTCATATGTCTCACCCTTTCAACTTGCAGTGGGTGAGCCCCTCCATGTCTTGGACAGGAAAAAGGTCCCTAGAAAGGTCTGGTATTTAGACATGGGTTGCATAGAGATGACACAAACTTTATTAGAAATGTTGGAGTTGGTAAAAATGCACTCGCTGTACACTTGGGTGTCTCCACCACAGACGGACCAGGTTGTGCTGCGTAGTACCAATAGGTGGAGCCAAGTGGTACAGGCTGTGCAGGGAAACTTTGATCACGAGTTGTATTGGTGGGTCCAATACTTATTAACAATGTGGCAAATAGTCCTGAGGTTCTCTAAGAGGGTGCCCCTAGTTACTGAGTGGTATGGAAGGTGCTCAGAACTGTTGGAGACATCAAAGGTCTCTCCGGCTGATGTAGTGACTGGAAACATCCCTGCTGGTGTGGTCCGAGGTGCAGCTGAGCAGTGGTCAGTAGAGGGCGCAGATACTGTCTCACCAGCTAAACCTCATAAGAAGGAAGGGCCCAGAATAGACACAGCACTAGCAGAGATGCTTTCTAACACTCAGAAAGAGGTACAACTTAAAGTACCCGGAGACGCTGTGAGAATTACTAATGTTGGTTTCTGCAACAATGTAATGTGTACATCAGAAAGAAGTAGTTTGTGTGTGGATCAGTGTCATTTGTTAGATCAGTTGCCCATGGAGTGTTGGACAACAGGTGAAGTGGAGATGTGCTATGGACCAATGGGTTGTAGTCACTTACCTGTGTGTGGTCCCTCCTCGGGTCTAGTTCTAACAAACACTGAGATGTATGGCACTGACTGTGTTGGACTGGGTGACATTGAAATGTCTGATTGGCTAATGAGTGGTGCTGTTAAAAGTGATGTGGTTGCCGTGGGTAACCAGAGAGAGTTTTTTGAACCTGAAAGTCCTGTGGTGAAAGGTAGGATCAGGGAAGGCAGAGTTTCCCCAAGAGAGGAGAGTATGCTCAGGGACCCCAAGAGAAGAGTGGGAAGGCAGAGTATACAGAATTATAGAACCCTGTTGCGATCCAGGGTAGAGCGTGCCTGGAAACGCACCCGAAAAAAAGATTGGGCCTACAGCTGGCGCAGAGGTGCCCCAATCAATGATTCGGGCTGGTGTGTTCCGCCCCCTACGGGTTCGAAACAAGGGGGGGAGGTATGTAACAGTAAGAGCTACTGTAACTATAAAAATGATGATGAAATGGACACACGGTCTGCATATAACCAGATTGCAGAGCTGGGATCTGGGTGGGACCGGATCTCCAACCTGTGTCCAGGTTTTTAAGATAGCTTGCAAGCTGCCTTCCCAGGTGCAGACAGCTCATTAAATGAAGGGCTGGGAAGGAAGGAGAGAGGAAGGAAGGTGAACAGTGGCTGTGACTGTCGCTGTGTCCCTGTGTTGGGACGGACGCTGTGTCCCTGTGTTGGGACGGACGCTGTGTGCGTTGAAGGACTTTGGGGCCTTGTGCATCCAGGACCGTGGGTCTGGAGGAGCGGATGGTTTGAGGAACCATTACCTATAACAGCAGTGCTGTTGAAGAGTAGCCATGTGGGCTGGGATTTTCATTTATCTTTGGATGTCGTTTAAACCCCTGCGTGGGATTCCTGTGAATGGACTTTTTGTTTTGTTTATCTCCTTTTAATAAACGTGGGCTACCAGGCCCTTAACGCTAATTGCCTGTTTGCTGTGGACTCACTACACCAAAACGCATCTGCCAGAAGAGCTAAACCCCCCAATGTTTACAATATATATATATATATATATATATATAAATGCACATATGCACACACATATAAACCAGTGGCAGCTGGTACTCAACATTTTTAGGGGGGCGCAAGCAAACGGAAAAAAAAAACATAATTTGCAGTGCAAATCAAAAGCTCTCACTGTGCCCATCAAATGCTGCCACTGTGCCCATCAAATGCCGCCACTGTGCCCATCAAACGCCACCACTGTTCCCATCAAATTTCGCCACTGTGCCCAGCAAATGCTGCCACTGTGCCCAAACTCTGCCACTGTGCCAAACGCTGCCACTGTTTCCATCAAATGCTGCCACTGTGCCCAAACGCTGCTACTGTGCCAAAATGCTGCCACTGTGCCCATTTAAACACTGCGCCATCAAATGCCGCCACGGTGCCCATCAAACTCTGCCACTGTGCCCATCAAATGCCGCCAGTGTGCCCAGAAAATACTGATGTGCCCATTAAATGCTGCCAGTGTGCCATCAAATGCTGCAACTGTGCCATCGAATGCCACCACTGTGAATCCCCCCTCGCCCCGTCCGACTCTTACCCTGTCTCGTGGGGCTGCGGGTGACTGCCAGGTCCTCCATGCATCTCCTGCCGTCCTCATCTCCCGTCCTCTCCTCCTGATAAGTGTCCAATAGCCGCTCCTATTGTTTCAGCCAAACAGGTAATGGGTAACAGACCCGCACACCTGATTGGTGGAGAGGTGGTTCAGTGTTAGCAAAGTGAATATTAATTCGCCTTTCTAACACACCTGGGTGGACTGTGAGCGCCCAGCATGGCGCTCGCGGTTCACCTATTTTGAAGCCTATTAGAGACTATGGCTCTAATCAGGTGCTTCAACACCCCCCCTGTGATTCAGGCGCCCGAAAAGGAGCCGGACACCTAAATATGGGGGTGGCAGCGGTGGCATAGAGGGAGTGACTGGGGAGAGGGATCGGCACACATGCGCCCTTATGGACGCACTGCCACTGATAAACACATACATGCACACTCACACACATACAGTACATACATACAGTACATACGTATACACACACGCATACATACATACAGTACATACAGTACATACATATATACACACACACAAACACATTTGCATACACACATGCATCTATACATACATGCACACACACACACACATCTTTAATCTGGAGTAACGTTTCTCATTTACGTTACTCTGGCGAAATTTTAGGAGCAAGTGCTGTTATTCATGAAGCACTTGCTCCTAAAGTTGCGGCAGCGTATCAAAAATGAGCCGGCGGAATTCAAATTGGGCGGGTACGGGGCGTGTATTATTTAAACTAGGCGCGATCCCACGGCGAACGTACTGCGCATGCGTCGACTGTCAATGCATCCCAGTGCGCATGCTCACAACTTCTGTCGGCACCACTTCCTTGGAAACGACAGCGCAATGCGTTCCGTTGGGCGTTTAAATGCGCCCGTAGATGCGCCATTCCGGCACTAAAGTATATCCTGTTCCCCCTCCCCGCAGTGAAGTTACTTTTGTTTGGAGATGGCTGCTCCCGTTCCCCGCAAACATACAGGAGAAAGCTGAACTTTAAAGGCCAGGAGCTGTCAGCCGTCATCTCGGCTATGGAGACCTATGATGTCTTCCTCCATGGCTGTAAAAGTTGACAGACAAGCAGGGACAGAGGTGTTGTCCTGCAAGTGGGGGTGCTCAGCTAGCTCTTATCGTCGGTAACGCTGCTGTAGCGGCTCTCCTGCTGACCTGTGGCTGTCTGGAGTAAAGATAAAGCAGCTATTTGTAGAAATAACTTTGCGACGGACGGACGACATATGCGCGGCGCATGTAGCCAGCGTATGGTGCTAATCCGTTCGTGAATTGGGAAAAATCCCTCATTTGCATATTTGCAGGAGAAATCAATTGGCGCGACTGATGCGCCAAGCGAAACTATGCGCTGACGATACTCTGGCGTCGGAAAGTTAAGCCGGTCGGAAATGGCCCGTTTTCTGGCGCATCTAGGTTGGTGGGTACGGCCGCGGAGATACAACGGCGCATCTTCACAGTTACGCGGCGCATATCGAAATACTCCAGCGCAAGTGTTGCTGAATCTGGCCCATACAGTACATACATATACACACATACATACATACATACATATGCACACACACAGTATATACATATACATATACACACACACACACAGTATATACATATACACACACACACAGTATATACATATACACACACACACAGTATATACATATACACACACACAGTATATACATATACACACACAGTATATACATATAAACACATACGTCAAAAAAAAAACGGGAGACATTTACCTTGGCACTTCCTGCCGGGTACTGCACTCTAGGGGGAGACCAAGAGCACAGCACACACTACTTTCACTTTTGACAAGCTCCTTCCCTGCACACTGTGCACAGTTCGCTGACGATCGTGAAACTCATCTCAGCCGCCCCTGCCGCCGCTCCTCCTATCAAAGAGTAGAGGGGGCCCTCAAGGGCCCCCTGCAGCAAGGGGCCCGGTCGCCATGGTGATCTCAGCACCCCTATAATTACGCCACTGGCCTGTACCCCCCCTCCGATGGCAGCCCTGGAAGGAAGCCACTTGATGAAGGAAGCCACGGGAGGACCTATCCTGGAGAGGACCATGCAAGAGGCTGGTATCTTGGGAGAAGGCCTGGAAACTTCATCGAAGGATGCACCATACACTGAGAGCCCTATGGCAATCGCCTGTCAGATCTGAGTTCTACAGAAGTTAGTTTGGAGAGATTTGGTGTTTGTTTTCTGGAACTACAAGTGAACACATAACTAGTTGGTATACAGTTCTAATCACACTATTAACAATAGTAACATATATAACTGTATTAAATACCTATTTTGACCACTTGCTTCCATAAAACAGAACTCTGACTGGTGTGTGTCTGTTCAGATCTTCTCTCTGGTGTAATTAATTCTAGCAGTGAGCTAGGAATTTTCCAGACTGAATGAGTGTAAGGCTGGGTATGATTGGCCAAGACTCCTGCTTAATGTGAGATTGGCTGTGATTGGCCAAGACTCCTGCTGAGTCACAAAAGCTTAACTCTGCACTTTCTGGTTTTTACTGTGTCTTGAGCTTACCTTACAGTATATACAGGGCCGTTTGAAGAAATTTGGGGCCCCAAGCAAAATGGACATGGAGGCCCCCAAACACCAGCCCCCCCCCCCCCCGCACGCACGCACGCAAAGCCTACAGGAACCACAGCATAGGGATACAGTTTAAGTTCACCCGTACGTCATATAAATAAAAAAATTTTACAGTGCAAATAATGCTGTTGCATATAACGTGCATAAAATTTGAACATTTTCAACAATTGATCATTTGCAAAAAACACCACTGTACAATAAAATCAATTAATATACATAAAAGGGTGCACAATAACTAAATCCAACATACTTCTTACTCCCCCCTCTCCCTCACACCCCAAAGCAGGTGTCCCGATCAGAGCCCCCCCAACAGCAGTTGCCCCCATCAGAGTCCCCCCCCCCCCCACAGCAGGTGGTGTCCCCATCAGAGTCCCCCCAACAGCAGGTGTCCCCCATCAGAGTCCCCCCCCAACAGCAGGTGTCCCCCATCAGAGTCCCCCCCCAACAGCCGGTGTCCCCCATCAGAGTCCCCCCCAACAGCAGGTGTCCCCCATCAGAGCCCCCCCCAACAGCAAGTGTCCCCCATCAGAGTCCCCCCCCCCAACAGCAGGTGTCCCCCATCAGAGTCCCCCCCCCCCAGCAGCAGGTGTCCCCCATCAGAGTCCCCCCCCAACAGCCGTGTCCCCCATCAGAGTGCCCCCCCAACAGCAGGTGTCCCCCATCAGAGCCCCCCCAACAGCAGGTGTCCCCCATCAGAGTCCCCCCCCAACAGCAGGTGTCCCCCATCAGAGTCCCCCCCCAACAGCAGGTGTCCCCCATCAGAGTCCCCCCCCCAGCAGCAGGTGTCCCCCATCAGAGTCCGCCCCCCATCAGAGTCCCCACCCCCAACAGCAGGTGTCCCCCATCAAAGTCCCCCCCAACAGCAGGTGTCCCCATCAGAGTCCCCCCCCCCCCTCACAGCAGGTGTTTCCAGCAGAGTTGGGGATGAGTGGCTGTGCTGGTGGGGGGTGGAATGAGTGCAGCACATGGAATGCTATGGAACATGGAAGACAATACATGGAAGCCTATGGCACCATTTAGAGAACAGAGGGGGGGGGCTGGCCAGTTTGGGGCCCCAAGCAGTTGCTTGTTTTGCCTGTCTTGTTCCAAAGGGCCTGAGTATATAGAACAAGTTTTTAGAAGGCATATTCTCTCTTTTTGCTTCTGTGAACACAATATACAACTGTTACATGACATCCATATATAAAGTCACAGTAAATAACTCTGCTTTTATGTCTCACATATGAGCATATGAACAGGGCATGTGCAAGGATCTTTGACACCCTAGGCGAAACCTAATTTTGACCCCCCTTACCTGACACATACACTGACCCCCCTAACCTGACACATACACTGACCCCTCTTACCTGACACATACACTGACCCCTCTTACCTGACACATACACTGACCCCCTTACCTGACACATACACTGACCCCCCTTACCTGACACATACACTGAACCCATTTACCTGACACATACACTGAGCCCCCATACACTGACACTGCACCTGACACATCCTTACACTGACACATGCACTGACACCTGAGCCCCCTTACCTGACACATACACTGATTACCTGACACATACACTGAGCCCCCCTTACTTACATACACTGACCCCCTTACCCTCCTTACCTGACACATTTACCTGACACCCCCTTACCTAACACATACACAGCCCCCTTACCTGACCCACCTTACCTGACACATACACTGACCCCCCCTTACACATACACTGACACATACACTGAGCCCCCTTACCTGACTGAACATACACTGAACCCACTACCTGACTACACTGAGCCCCTGACTTATACACACATACACTGACCCCCTTACCTGACACATACACTGAACCCCCCTTACCTGACACATACACTGACCCCCTTACCTGACACATACACTGAACCCACTTACCTGACACATACACTGAACCCACTTACCTGACACATACACTGAACCCACTTACCTGACACATACACTGAACCCACTTACCTGACACATACACTGACCCACTGACCTGACACCCTACCTGACACATACACTGAACCCACCCTTACCTGACACATACACTGACCCCCCTTACCTGACACATACACTGACCCCCTTACCTACACTGACCCACACACATACACTGAACCCCCCTTACCTGACACATACACTGAACCTGACCCACTTACCTGACACATACACTGAACCCCCTTACCTGACACATACACTGAACCCCCTTACCTGACACATACACTGAACCCCCTTACCTGACACATACACTGAGCCCCCTTACCTGACACATACACTGACCCCCCCTACCTGACACATACACTAAGCCTAACACATACACTGAGCCCCCCTACCTGACACATACACTGAGCCCCCCTACCCCTGACACATACACTGAGCCCCCCTACCTGACACATACACTGACCCCCCTTTCCTGACACATACACTGACCCCCCTTACCTGACACATACACTGACCCCCCCTTACTCCTACTTCCTGCACTACTCACACACACCCCTCCCCCCCCATATATGGTAACTGCCAGTAAGGAAGTTGTGACATCACTCTTACAAGGCATAAGGAGGCCCCACTCTTCTGAGAGATAAGGAGGGGCCCAGATTTATTGTGTAAACTACTAATTACACCACCCACACCTACTGAAGATAACAAAGGCAGACATGTATGTAGTCCAGTCCCCATCCCCTCCTCCATCCATCCATATGGTCTGACTACACACAGTATTTATCAACAGTGGCAGCTGTAAAAACAGTGACTTCTCCTCTCCCCCCTCCCTCCCCAGAGACTCCTCCGTCCCGCACCTACCTCCTGACAACACTGATCACTGGGGTTACTCCTCCCGATCACCCGCACCAGGTACACAGCACTAACTATGAGCAGAGCCTGAGAGCTGGAGGAGAGTGGAGCGGCCACACACCCCTGTCACATGGCACACAAAGGAAGCGCAGGAGCTGTGATGGGTTTAGGGCTGATCGCAGGGGGGGATAGCGGGCGATGTCCGATGCCGTAGGATGTGTGAGCAGCGTGGAGGAGGAAGGAGACTGTCCCTGACGAGCCGCGCTCGGGGGTGCTGGCGGTACTGCTTGACATGTCAGGGCGCTGGCGGATTGTGTGCAAGCTCTGTGGAGGACAGTGCGGCACTGGGCTGGAGTGCAATAACCAGTGGCCGGGCGCCCTAGGCGGAGTGTGCCCCTAGGCGGTCGCCTAGTCCGCCTAGTGGTAGCGCCGGCCCTGCCCCTGGTTATACATGTAAGTCATATTAGCAACTTAGGACATGTCTTAGCTGGCCAGCTACATACACTTGAATGTATTTTAATGTGCAAACATGCAATATTATACCCAAATGTTTGGTAAAATATAAGAGACAATGTTACACTGAGTAAAAAGGTATCAACCATGTTATGTTTTAAAATAGCGTATACTCGTGAAACAGTGCCAATATATGGTACCTAAAGATCTTTGTCTAGTGACATTTTAAAAGCCTTTACAGGTTACCAGATTAGAGTTATACAGGAGGTCTATCACTAGAATTATTGCCCTCGCTCTGACGTTTGCAGCGATACCTCACACCTGTAGTGTGATCGCTGTTTACATATGCATGAAGGACTGACGCGTGCATTCATCTTTTGCGCGAGCGCAGGGGGACGGAGGCACTTTTAATTTAAAAGAATCAGTTTCAGTTAGTACAAAATTAGTACAGAATACAAAACCAAGTAGACTATGGGAAAACAATGTTAGCAAAATACAAAAGGGTAACCAAAATAACATCTGCCATGATATATACAACCGATACATGTCTTCTCTGAGTAATGTACCAGATTATTAATAGCGTAGGAACCAATAAGCAAGTGGTAGCAAAATACAAACGACTGGGATAGTGTGAATTATTGCTCATAAAGGCCCAATGTTTAGCAGCCACTCTCATTGGCTATCCTCTCTAAGGCGGCGTACACACGACCGAGCTTCTCGGCAGAATCCAGCGAGAAGCTCGCTGGGAGACATATTCTGCCGAGGTTCTTGGTCGTGTGTACACTTCCGACGAGCGTCCCGTCGGGAAGCTCGTCGAGCCAAAAAAGAGAGCACGCTCTCTTTTTCCTCGTTGTTCAATGAGGACTTTGGCTCGACGAGCTTTTCCGACCGCTCATCGGGAACCTCGTCAGGCAGAACGATGAGTTTAGCCCGACGAGGTTCTCATACGTGTGTACGCGGGCTCAGTGGGAGGGATTCCCCCACCAACACTGAGGCCGCGTACACACGTACGAGAACCTCGTCGGGCTAAACTCATCGTTCCACCCGACGAGGTTCCCGATGAGCGGTCGGAAAAGCTCGTCGAGCCAAAGTCCTCATTGAACAACGAGGAAAAAGAGAGCGTGCTCTCTTTTTTGGCTCTACGACCTTCCCGACGGGACGCTTGTTGGAAGTGTACACACGACCGAGAACCTCGGCAGAATATGTCTCCCAGCGAGCTTCTTGCTGGATTCTGCCGAGAAGCTCGGTCGTGTGTACGCTGCCTGAGCCCTGGGGTTCTATTGCAGTGATTATTGCTAGTGGTTATAACAGCAGCTAGCAATAATCGCATGTAAAATCTGACAGACTGATTGTACCTAAGTTAATCGATCAACTTGGGTACATTCAGCCTGCCTATACATGTTTTGAATCTCCTTTAGTTCCTGCAGATTCGAACCATTTATTCAACAAAGTCTGTTCTGGTCACTTAATGAAGATAAGGCCTGTGTGTGCCTTCACAGTGTATGCAATAAGAGGATTGAAGTGTAAATAAGTGAGTGTAAAAATGTGTTAATGTGTAATATCGATCTTTAGAAGGAAAGGGGATGTTCCAGTTGAAAGGGTGGTTGGTGTTTGTCTAAATGTGCCTATTTCAGTAGTGGTTGATGTATTAGGGCCACTGTGGTATGGAACCTTCATAGGGACAGAGCCTGTACCACGGAAGAAGCAAGTCCTCGAAAATTATTGGCAGACCCTTCCATGCCTATGGATTGGAGCAAGACAAATGTGCTATGCTTGTCAACATGCGGAGCATAGTTGGGGTTCTGCACTGTTAACCTCAAAATAACTAGTAGTCTAGTGCCAGGACAAGGTGAAACCAACAGAAAATACACATTTTTTATGGTGTGAGGACTGGTGGGGTGGTCTGACATACGGCCATATGTGGAAGTCAACTCACACATGTATTACCTGTATGGTAGTAAGGCAGGTAGCATGTATAGCACGGTTCCCTCATGCCACCAGGGGCAGTGGGTCTTGTTTGGTAGCCTCCTCCTATTAGGCTCCATTGCACTGGAATATCACAGCTGTGTGGGTTTGGGGCTGCAGAGGAATATAGGTTTTAAAGAACATATCGGCCACCCGCACAAGGATACTTTTCTTTCAATGCAAGTACCATCCCTGGAGCTAATTAAAAAAAAGTGATTTTTTTAACGCATATTTTTTTTCTTTAAAATAACAAACATGTTATAAAGTGGCGGTGCGTCCATAGTGGGTGCAGGAGTGCCGCCCCCTCTCTCCTGCACCCATCACTCAACAATAGATATATTTGTGTATTGCATGTATATGTATTGTCGCCGCTGCCGCCCACTATTCAGGTGTCCGGCCCCCTGTTGAGTGCTGGCCATCTGAATAACAGCGGTGGGTGTGTTTTGGAAGTGCCTGATTACAGCCAGAGGCCCTAATAGGCTTCCCGATTAGAGCCTGTGGGCTCTAATCAGCTTCCAAATGGTTAAACAGAGGGCGCACGGCTGTGCGTTCCCTGTTTAAACCCTGCTGTGTTAGGGAATCGCTTACCTAACACTGACCCGCCTCTCAGCCAATCAGGTGCACCAGTCTGGTTACCAGTCACCTGATTGGCTGAAGCGACATCGAGGATGGGAGAAGACATTGAGGGAGCAGAGGGAGCATGGAGGAGGACGGCAGCATGGAGGAGGACGGCGTTGACCCGAGGAAGGTAAGTGCTGGGCTGGGGACAAACTGGTGGCATATGGAGACAAACTGACTTTATATGGGGACAAACTGACTTTATATGGGGACAAACTGGCTGTATATGGGGACAAACTGGCGGCATTTGGGGACAAACTGGCGGCATTTGGGGACAAACTGGCTGCATTTGGGGACAAACTGGCGGCATTTGGGGACAAACTGGCTGTATATGGGGACAAACTGGCGGCATTTGGGGACAAACTGGCTGCATTTGGGGACAAACTGCCTGCATTTGAGGGGGCAAACTGGCAGCGTTTGATGGACACAGTGGCTGCATCTAATGGGGGCACAGTGGCGGCAATTGATGTTTTTTTTTTCAGTTTGTTTGCTGGGCTGGGAATAAACTGGTGACGATATTTGGGGACAGGCTGGCTGCATCTGGGGACAGACTGGCTGCATTTGAGGGGGCAAACTTGCGGCATTTGATGGGCACAGTGGTGGCAATTGATGTTTTTTTTTCCTTTTATTCAGTTTGTTTGCCCCCCCCCCCCCCAAAAAAAAATGTGAGCACCAGCCGCCACTGATGTTATACTTACTTGTTCTGTGCAATGGTTTTGCACAGAGCAGTCCTAATCCTTTTCTTCTTTGGTACCCTGCTGCCACCTCCTCCCCCCACTGAGTGCTCACAATAGCAAGCTGCTTGCTATGGGGACACTCATGCAGGCTTGCTCCCGAGCCACCTCTATGTGTCCATAGGTGACACCCCCCAGCTCCATCCTCCCTCCTCACTGTCTGTCTTTAAGCCTATGAGGTGGGGGGATAGCCCAGAGAGCTGATGCGCATATGCAGATCTTTGGATCAAAATCAGACTCAGGTAGGTATAAGAGGGGGGTGGGGAGTAGGGTGACCACGTGTCCCGGATTGCCCGGGACAGTCCCACATTTTGCAGGTCTGTCCCGGGCACATTCATTCCAGGACAATACAGTTTCCCGGAATGAAACAGCCACCCCCTGGGCCAATCTGATGCCCCCAAAAAAGGCCGCCACATCACTGCTTTTCTCACTGACAGTACTTGTCCTGGCCAGAAATGCCTGGAGGAGCACAATCCCCGCCCCCTGTTTGTGATTGGAGAAATCATAAATCCTGCCTCTTGTGTCCAATCACTGTGCTGTGATTCGTTATAGCACAAGCTGATTTTTGGGAAGTGGGGTGTCCCTGAATTGTAGTTTGGAAATGTGGTCACCCTAGTGGAGAGCTGCACAGAGAGGGCCAGATTCTCTAAGAATTCCGGCGGCGTAGCGTAAGCCAGTTACACTACGCCGCCGCATCGTACTGGAGCAAGTGCTTTATTCTCTAAGCACTTGCTCCGTAGGTTTCGCTTACGTCGCGTAAATCGCGCAGCGTAAACCCGCGCAATTCAAATGGGGCGGCTTGTATTTAAATTAAGCGCGCCCCCGCGTCGAACGAACTGCGCATGCGCCAGCCGGGGAAAAAGCCCAGTGCGCATGCTCCAAAGGACGTCACATTTTCTCAATGTAAACGACGTAATCGCAGCGTACGCCAGCCCCATTGAGAATCGACGTACGCAAACGACGTAAACGACGCACAACACGACGCGGTCCCGAGGCCATACTTAACATGGCATCCGACGGGACACGACGGCATCCGACGGGACCTCGTAAGGTTACTCCACATAGAAGCTGGGGTAACCTTACGCGAACGAAAACGACGTACGCGACGACGGGGCGGCGTAAAAGCGATCGAGAATCGGCGTACTACTTCATTTGCATATGCAAATGAAAAAACAACGTAAAGGCCACCTAGTGGCCGGAGTTGTCATTACACCTACGATCCGAAAGTGTAATTGGATTACACTTGTCGGATGTAGAAGCGTATCTATGCAAAAGTGATGCACAGCATCACACGCATAGATACGACTAAAAAAAAAAGGCGATACGACGGGGTATCTGAGATACTCCGTCGTAACGCCTCTGAGAATCTGGCCCAGAAGGTTTTTTACCTTAATACAGGGAATGCATCAAGGTAAAAAAAAAAAAAAAAGATTTCCATATAACTTCAGCTGTTTATGTCTTTAGATTTGCTAAAGGTTGCCTCTACTTTTACAATTTTAACATCTGCTCAGTTTGAATTAAAATGGTGCAATAGGAGAACAGCCTCTATTAAAGTGTGTAGTCGGCATACAAGGTGAAGGATCACTTGAAAATGCAGGGCGTACTACATATCACTAGTCTTTGATTGGTATCTGGTAAAGCTAATAATTCAGATACTGGACTCTGTGTGCCTCTGAATATTATTATAAGATTTATTTTCTTGGCATCATTTCAGTAGCAATCATTACAAGGAGAGTGTGCGAAATTTATTTATTTTACCGAGAAGGCATCAAGCCACAATTTTGCTTGGGACATCATACAAACTAAAGGCAGATAATGATAGAGATGTATGAGAAGTATAGTAAAGATAAAATTCCATGCTGCTTATAGCAACCAAACAGCTTCCAACTGTTATTTTTAAAAAATAATGTGGGAACCAATCGGTTGGTATGGGCAACAAGAAATTAAATACAATTTTTATCCATGAGGCCTATAGTTGGCAATTTGTTATAATCAAAGGAGAGGGTTGGGTTCAATCTTCTCCATGTTTATTGTAGCTTTAAAAAATCATGTAGAAATTAATAAAATACATTATTTTCACAGGTTGAATTGTTCTCAGCAAAAATGCTAATCAGTACGGGGCAACCCTGGGGACTTTCAATCCAATTACATAAGAGGGTGATAGTGAGTTGCAAATTTTCTGTATTGTTCGTCTGCCATGACCAATGGGGTGCTTTACTCAAGGTGTCTATTCTCCTGACAAAATACTAATATGCATAACAACAGGTTGTTAATTGTTATCTCATTAGCAGATTATTTATACTTTTTTTTTTTTTTTTTTTTTTTTAACAAAGAAATCTGACTGTGTCACAAACAGGCAAAAATAAACTTTTAATTTCACCCTTTGCCTATATTGTTTTTATTCTTGTAGCTAAATGAAAAGGAAATGTTACCTCTGTCTGCAGAGACTGCAGCTTCTGCTTTATTCTGTAACAATGACTTTATTCTGCATGTCCCTTTTTAACATAATCAGTAAGTAGAATAGAATATGGGACCTAATGCGTGGGCAATACATTTTGAAAGTAACAAAATAAGAGTGTGCTTTTGCAGGGTATGGTTAAAAATATTTAGACCATTCATTTGTTTTCTACATGCATAACAGGATCCTAACGACATCCAATAGCAACAACACATCAACACACTGCAACAAACAGTAACACAGATGTCAACCTCAGAAAGTCGTTTTTAGAGTGGTCCATAGACTGAGCCCATAAACTGATCTCTATGTTAGCCTATGTGCCCATGCACACCTGGGCATTTTTTAGTGTTGATGAGCTTTGGAGTTTATTGGCTTTTTTCTGAACGCCCGAAATTTTCGTTCAAAGTGCCATTTTTCGGCGGAAAAAAAACAAGCTAACCTTTGAAAAATAAAAAGCTACACTGAACGCTGATTAAAGCTATTGCAAAAACGCTAAAAAACTTTAAAAGGCTCCCTGAAAAGCAACTGGCGTTTTTTTTTTTATAGCTTTTTTTAGCTTCAGTGTGCATGGAGCCTAATGCCGCGTACACACGATCATTTTTTGTGATGGAAAAAAAAACGACGTTTTCTGTGAAGTAAAAAACGACGTTTTTGAAACGTCACTTTCAAAGACGATGTTGCATACACACCATAGTTTTTTTCACAAAAAGCAAGGTTACGTTCACCACACTTTTCCATTGAAGCTCGCTTCATAACTAGCTTCTGGGCATGCGCGGGTTGAAAAACGTTGTTTTAAACAACGTTTTTGCTACACGCGGTGACTTTTTGTGAAACAAAAAACAACGTTTTGAAAAACGACACAAAAAATTCAAGCATGTTGGAATTTTTTTTTGGTCGTTTTTTTTAAGACAAAAAACGACGTTTTGCCCACACACGATCAATTTAAATGACGTTTTAAAAAACAACGTTTTTTTTCATCTCAAAAAACGACCGTGTGTACGCGGCATAAGAATGAAAAAATAATTGGAGTGGTTTAAAGAAACTGAGCATGGCATGATGTGTCAGAAGTTATCCTATAAGGTCATTCCCCTTCCCCCTTACCTGTAAACAGCAGCAGATCACACCTTTTTTTTCATAATGTGAAAGATGAAGTTACTTGATACCCAATGTCACACTTCATTGCGCAGCTCATGTAAACTTTGCTACCTACCCCATAGGCGGTATTGCCAAAGTATCATGTGGGGTATTGCCGAGTAATTGCCGAGTACTTATTGCCGAGTACTTATTGCCGAGTATTGGGTATTGCATCAGGCCAGCTGTGGAGCAAGATTGCCAGGGGACAACTGAGCTGAGGGCATTTGACCCTCTGGCCATTACCATTAACATATTTTGGGCTGGTGGCCCTGACTGGAGATACTTTCCCATTCAAACACTGATCATTGATATATGATTGACATATAGCTATCTGCAGGGCCGGTGCTACCACTAGGCAAACAAGGCAGCCGCCTAGGGCAAAGTTTCCCAATCCTTCTTTGATCGAGTTGCACAGGCAGAACAAGATGAATGATATTTATCATTATTTTTTAAAAGGGAAGATATATGTGGAGGGGAAGGGGTGGGAAAATCGCAACCAATCAATTTGTTCAGGATAGCCTCCCTTTATTGGGATTTGCATTGCCTCTTTTTATCAAAGGAAAAAACTATCATTAACCAATCCAATTCTACATGATCATAATACATAGTTCCCAAGTGTCCCGTAGGACACCGCAGACATGGTCACTGAGCTTGCGGCCTAGGTGAGCCTAGAGCGGCTCGCTGACATCATTACCCAGCCTCATCTGCTCGTGTTCGGCCGGCTTCTCTGGTAAGACTAAGCAAGCACTAATCTTCATATACAGTGGGGGAGATGTGGACCATATTACAGTGGGGAAAACACAAACAGAAGGCGTCTCCTGGTTAAGCGCAGTAAAGATTTAATAGATCACAAAAAACAGTGTAAACTTACATTAAAAAGGTTAAAATCCAATGTAGAGATGCAGTCAAAACGATCCCAAATTGAAGAGGATGTGACGTACAGCTGTGCCTTTTGATATGCTGATGGTGCCGCTGGGTTAGAATCTCCTATGTTGTTTCCCTTCATTCAGCAGATGGAAGTTTTGCTGGAACGGAAGACTGGGTAGGAGTAGAACCCAGAGCGCAGCGTGAGCCCCGTGACGTCACTGGGTGTGCGACGACGTTTCAAAGCATGCACCCGGCAAAGAGCGCACTTCTTTCTCAAGCAATCTCCTTAACCAGGAGGCGCCTTCTGTTTGTTTTTTCTTGCATATGGCAGGCTTGCCCCTGGAGCAGCGTTATTTTTTGGAAGACTTTTTAACTAATCACAAAACAGAGTTTTCTTTGTTCTACTCTTCTTCCCAGCATCCCAGGTTCTATTTATTTTATTTTTTTATTTACTCTACCATTAGTTCATTTTATTTAAAAGGACTAGATTCTTTTACAGCGGACTGTTATTACTTTTTGTCTGTGGATATTACAGTGGGGGAGATGTCTGTGGATATTACAGTGGGGAGATGTCTGTGGATATTACAGTGGGGAGATGTCTGTGGATTACAGTGGGAGAGATTTCTGTGGATATTACAGTGGGGAGATGTCTGTGGATTACAGTGGGGGAGATGTCTGTGGATATTACAGTGGGGGAGATGTCTGATGATATTACAGTGGGGGAGATGTCTGTGGATATTACAGTGGGGGAGATGTCTGTGGATATTACAGTGGGGGAGATGTCTATGGATTACAGTGGGGAGATGTCTGTGGATATTACAGTGGGGGAGATGTCTGTGGATATTACAGTGGGGGAGATGTCTGATGATATTACAGTGGGGGAGTCTGTGGATGTGGGGAGATGTCTATGGATTTCTGTGGATATTACAGTGGGGAGAGTCTGTGGATTACAGTGGGGGAGATGTTTGTGGATATTACTGTGGATATTACAGTGGGGGAGATGTCTGTGGATATTACAGTGGGGGAGATGTGGGAGAGATTTCTATGGATTACAGTGGGGGAGATGTCTGTGGATATTACAATGGGGGAGATGTCTGTGGATATTTACAGTGGGCAGATATCAATGTGGATATTACAGTGGGGGAGATATTACAGTCTGTGGATATTACAGTGGGGAGATATCTGTGGATATTACAGTGGGGGAGATGTCTGTGGATATTACAGTGGGGGGAGATGTCTGTGGATATTACAGTGGGGGAGATGTCTAATGTATTACAGTGATGTCTTTGGATTACGGTGGGGGAGATGGGGATATTACAGTGGGGGAGATGTCTGTGGATATTACAGTGGGGGAGATGTCAGTAAGATGTCTGTATATTACAGGGGGAGATGTCTGTGGATATTACAGTGGGGGGTGAGAGATGTCTGTGGATATTACAGTGGGGGATGTCTGTGGATATAGGGTGGGGGAGATGTCTGTGGATATTACAGTGGGGGAGATGTCTGTGGATATTACAATGGGGGAGGTGTCTGTAGATATTACAATGGGGGAGATGTCTGTGGATATTACAGTGGGGGAGATGTCTGTGGATATTACAGTGGGTGTGATTGTGGATATTACAGTGGGGGAGGTGTCTGTGGATATTACCGTGAGGAGATGTCTGTGGACATTACAGTGGGGGAGATGTTTATAGAGGAGATGTGGATATTACAGTGTGTCTGTGGATATTACAGTGGGGGGTGATTGTGGATGTCTGTGGATATTACAGTGGGGAGATGTCTGTGGATATTACAGTGGGGAGATGTCTGTGGATTACAGTGGGGGAGATGTCTGTGGATATGACAGTGGGGGAGATGTCTGTGGATATTACAGTGGGGGAGATTGTGGATATTACAGTGGAGAGATGTATGTGGATATTACTGGGGGAGATGTCTGTGGATATTACAGTAGGGGAGAGTCTGTGGATATTACAGTCTGTGGATATTACAAGATGTCTGTGGGTGGGGGAGATGTCTGTCCGTGTATATTACAGATGTCTGTGGATATACAGTGGGGGAGATGTCTGTGGATATTACAGTGGGGAGATGTCTGTGGATATGGGAGAGATTTCTGTGGATATTACAGTGGGGGAGATGTCTGTGGATACAGTGGGGGGGATGTCTGTGGACAGTGGGTGTCTGTGATTTACAGTGGAGAGATTTCTGTGGATATTACAGTGGGGAGAGGTGTCAGTGGGGGAGATGGATATTACCGTGGGGGAGGATATTACAGTGGGGAGATGTCTGTGGATTACATTTTCTGTGGATATTACAGTGGGGAGAGTCTGTGGATGTTTACATAGATGTCTGTGGATTACAGTCGGGTCTGTGGATATTACAGTGGGGGAAGTCTGATGATATTACAGATGTCTGTGGATTTACAGTGGGGGAGATGTCTGTGGATATTACAGGGGGAGATGGGGATATTACAATGAGATGTCTGTGGATATTACAGTGGGGAGATGTCTTACTACTGTGGATATTACAGTGGGGAGATATTGTGGATATTACAGTGGGGGAGATGTCTATACTTTCTGTGGATATTACATACAGATATTACAGTGATTCTTTGGACTGGGGGAGATGTCTGTGGATATTACAGTTAAAATAGATGTCTATGGATATTACAATGTGGATATTACTTGTCTGTGGATCAGTGGGGGGTGATTGTGGATATTACAGTGGGGGAGATTGAATTACAGTGGGGAGATGTCTTGGATCAATGATCTGACAATGGGGGAGATGTCTGTGGATGAGATGTCTGTGGATATTTTAATAAATGGGGGAGATGTCTGTGGATATTACAGTGGGGGAGATGTCTGTTGATATTACAGTGGGTGTGATTGTGGATATTACAGTGGGGGAGGTGTCTGTGGATATTACCGTGAGGAGATGTCTGTGGACATTACAGTGGGGGAGATGTTTATAGATATTACAGTCGGGAGAAGTCTGTGGATATTACAGTGGGGGAGATGTCTGTGTATATTACAGTGGGGAGATGTCTGTGGATACGCTTACTACATTTTTTTCCTATACTTTCTATATACATACAGCTGATTACTACTCTTAAAATAATTTCAATGTGGCTTTTTATCTCTTTTACTCTTTGAAACTGCTTATCTGATCTGACCGTTGATTCATTTTTAATAAATTGCCAGTAAAATCTACTGTCCCAATGACTTTTATTTTGGTGTTCCACACTTTTGTAGACAACACCAAATCAGATTGCATGTAATCAGGCGACTAAACACCAGTGCTGTTCCCAGAAAAATTGTTACAACACTCAACTGAGAATCATGGCAGAAACAAGTTACCTTATCTAATTAGTCAACCTCTGTATGTGCAAGTATTTTTGTTAGCGGTGACTGGCGTTCTTTCATTTACCATGTTATAGATTGTAACTACAGTCTGGATCGGCAGCTTAAAAATGACACCAGTGTCTAAGGTGCATGCAGTTAGCAAGGCAAAGTAAATAAGTGCTTGTGTCATAAAACTGTCATAACACACCAGAAACAAGATGCATAATGAAAAAAATGATTATGAACCAAATAAGAGGTAAAAGCAGCCAGATGAGTTGCCATGGAAACCTTTGTGGGGCTCTTTATTATTAATCTTTTGTTGCACAGTGACTGTTTTTCAAGTGCAGGCTCACTGCACATTAAGTGCTAGTGTGGCTAAAAACATCAATTATAAATAAGTATACACTGTCTGCTTATGCATGCTTTCTGTTATCGTTTGTCACTGTGATTAGCATACTGTAAAAAAAGCAAAGAGATGTTAATAAACTCATGTTGGTGCTGTCAAGTGGGTGCTAAAACAGCGATCACACTCTGTTTAGTGATATGAACGAGAGCAGACAACACAGGGGACCTCTCCAACTTGCTACGTTCTTGCTTTATATCAGCCTTTCTCAACCTTTCCAACATGAAGGAACAGTTTAAATAACATTTAGATCTCAAGGAACCCCTGCTATTATGTATTGTATCCACAGGTCACAAGACATTGGTGTGAGCAATAGGTTGTAGATATAAGAGTAAATAAAATAAGGACTAAGCCCATTCAGGGTGAAATGCATCAGGGGGACATGGCCACAGGTGAAGACTATTCGGGAAACCAGTTTAGCGGAATAAAGTATCAAAGGTGTGATGTCATCAGTGTGTGGTTCCTATTCTACGTTTTCTGCGGTACGCTGCATGGGGGCGAGCTCCCTGAAGCTGGCACCTGATCCATTGCAGACCAGAGATATAAAAGAGGCTTTTAAGCAGCAATAAGGAATGTGGTGTACTTAGTGTATTTGACAGCAGGGCTTTTATATACAGCAATATTCATTTTGGTTATAATGACATTAAACCAGGGCCGGTGATACCACTAGGCAAACTAGGCAGCCGACTAGGGCGCCCTGCTGCCTAGGGAACCCGGCCACTGGTGTTGCTACTCTCTTCTGTCTGCAGCAAGCAACTAAGTCTCAGCATCAGCAGGGAGCCGGCACTCCATTCGCACATAGTGTCAGAGGCGCAGCGATGGTGGAGAACTGTGTCTGTGTTTCCCGACTCCTGAATGAATGGAAGCAAGCAAACATTCATTGATGGGTGCTGGTGAGGCTGCATTTAATGGGCACTGGTGAAGCTTCATTTGATGGGCACTGGTAGGCTGCATTGATAGGTACTGGTAGGCTGCATTGATGGGAACTGGTAGGCTACATTGATGGGCGCTGGTGAGGCTGCATTGATGGATGGTAGTGAGGCTGCATTTAATGGGTGCTGGTGAGGCTGCATTTAATGGGTGCTGATGAGGCTGCAATTAATGGGTGCTGATGAGGCTGCATTTAATGGGTGCTGGTGGGCTGCATTTGATGGGCGTTTTGTTGAAAAGGTGGGGTATACATGGGCAGGGCAAAAAGGGTAGAGTCAGGGGTGGAGCCAAGGAGGGGGCAGCAAAATGAGGCTTTGCCTAGGGCAGGGGTGTATTTAGGTTTTGTGCTGCCCTAGGCCGGACTAAACTCGTGCACCCCCTAATTTAATAATGACCCATCCCTTTTTGTTTAAGACCCACACCTTTTCGAGTGGGGACACTAGTTCTGAGGGCCTAGTGGCAATCGATTGCCTTAATTTGCATAGATTTCCTCTCACTTCCTGTTTGGCTATGGGGCAGGAAGTGAAGGGAAATCTCTGCAATGGGACAGGGATGGTAAAAAATAAACTGACAGAGGCTATAACCCTCCCCTACTCTATTCAAAATGGAAAAAAAAAGTGCTGCCTATAGTTCTACTTTAAGCACAAATTTCTGATAATTTTATGGAGAGGACTAAGAAGATATAACCATGCAAATGGTGCAGAAGAAAACATATAGCACAGTGAGGAAGGTTTGTGGTCCAGGATGATAGGACAGTCAAAATTAGAAGCAGCGCCACCCCCCTCCCCACACATAGTTGCGAAATGCGAACCACCTGCATAGCAGAAGCAGTGCAGCCTCTCACCCCAGTCCGGCCTATAAGACTGGCATTACACTAAGGCCCCATACACACGAGCGGACAGATTTGTTCAAATCTGTCCGTCCGACAGATTTGAACAAATCTGTCTGCTGGGATTTTGGTTTGCTCGCGTGTACACACGAGCAAACCAAAATCCCCACCAGCAGAGAGCGCGCTGACGTGTCGGTGACGTGGCGGTGACGTTGACGCCGCCACGTCACCGCACCAGGAAGTAAAACACTTCCGCGCATGCGCCAAATCCATGCGGCGGTGCGGCGGCGGAGCGGGACGACATGTCTGCTGGTAAGTGTACTAACCAGCAGACATGTCAGGCGGACAGATTCCCACCGGATAGATTTCAAAGCATGCTTTGAAATCTGTCGGGTGGACAAATCTGTCCGCTAGCCCATACACACGATCGGAGATGTCTGCTGAAACGGTCCATCGGACCGTTTTCAGCGGACAAATTCGATCGTGTGTACGAGGCCTAACAGTGTAGCACAAGCCGGGGGGGACTTTTTCCATGCTGCCCCCCTGCAGAGTGCTGCTCTAGGCCTGGGCCTTGTTGGCCTAGGCCAGGATACAGCGCTGGCCTAGGGTGTCAAAAATTCTTGCACCAGCCCTACATTTAACAAATAATGATAATGTCCAGAAAATGAAGGCAAATAGTGAAAATTGTATCATTCATTACTTTAGACATCCCTAACATAAAGGACATCTCTGCACCTACAGACCTCCCCTTTGCTTCTCTTTAACTTTTGGATTTCAATTAGACCCCTTTCACACTGGGGTTGTTTGCAGGCAATATTGCGCTAAAAATAGTGCCTGCAAACCGACCTGAAACAGCTCCTGCTGTTTCTCCAGTGTGAAAGCTCAAGGGCTTTCACACTGGAGCAGTGCGCTGGCAGGGTGAAATAAAAAGTCCTGCTAGCCGCATCTTTAGAACGGTGTGTATACCACTCCTCCACCACTCCTCCACCACTCCTGTCCATTGAAGGCAAAGGGACACCCCGTGGCTATACCGCCGGAAAAGTGCCTCTGCAGAGGCACTTTGCGGTGGTTTTTAACCCTTTTTCGGCCGCTAGGGGGCGGTGTAACCGCCCCGCTAGCGGCCGAATAGCGCCATGGAATTAGTGGTTCTAGAGACTAGAGTCCAACAATTGTATAACTCCTCTCAGTCAGACTAGTCAGTTCTTCTCCCCCTGAGTCCTCACTGACCTCACGAGTGATGACGGTGACGTCACTGACCCGCTCGCACTCTGGCAGAAGATGAAGCAGCGCTGCTCAGAGGAGAGGGGGGTAGGCGGAGCTTTAGCCGAATGACGGTCTGGGCGATCCCACTCATAGGCAAGCATGGGGGGGGCACCATTACACCGGCACTGGCACTGGAGCTATAATGCGGGAAGCGGCGCCCGCAGGGGAACGGGTGGGAATATTTTTTCATACGGGGAGCGTTTTTATTTTGTGCCAAAATGTTTAGGCAAAAGACTCCCAGCCAAAACCTGCTTCCCCATAAATGTAATCTTCATTAGAGGAAATATTACCTTGCTCCATAAACTCTGTTTGCTAAAATGTTTCATCCTTACATTATTAGGTATAAAAGAATTGCGATACTTCAATGAAAGAAGGGTAAAACATACGCTCTGTTTATTGTTTGTATAATCCAAAAACTTCTGAGCGTATATAGAATTTCATTACCCTCACCTAGCTTTTGACTCTTGGCTAATTAATATATTCTTCATGATAAGCAGCGTGTCTCTTCATCACTCTCATGTTAACATTTGTACACAGAACTCTTCACGATTACAAAAAATGATTACATGTTCAGGAAAAGGAAGTGTGAAGTGCTATAGAAGTGCTGATTGTTCAATCCAGCTTTCTAGGGATACAAAGCAAAGATATAAAACAAATATTTACAGTTGTATTTTTTTATTTCAGCAAGCAATATTACTAATATAAAGTGGTTGTATAGTCTCTTTTTTTACTTTTACCTGAAGGTAAGCCTATAATAAGGCTTACCTCTAGGTAAAAAAATATTCCTTTACGGTTTAGGAGATATTCCCCTTGCAATGAGCCGCTGAATGCACCGGCGCATGCGCACAGGGGTTTGTTGGCTTAAAGTGGGTGTAAGTCCCAAATTTTTTTTTTATTTTTTTTTAATGTCACAATGTACAGTATAAGATTTCCTATCATATATACCCAGTCTTGCCACACAGAGTTAATCCAGCTCTGAGCAATCCTCTTTTATCTTTCAGTGAAATAAAACGGACTTACAGAGAAAAACCTTAGTCCGTTCCGCCCCCTTGCTGTGAGTGACAGGTTATTTACATATCTCATGCACTAGCTTCAGGCAGGCATTATTTTTTAATTCCCACCCCCACTCCTTTTCTGAAGTCATGTGGTTACTTTTCTGGATTTTGACTGGATGTTAGTGATCATAGCAGAATTCAGTGTAAGGAATACATAGGAAAAAATGCACGTTAACAAGGGGAGTGTAGAGGTGGGCGGAGAGTCTACTGACATCACAACTCCACCCACCGAGCTCCAGACAACAGATGCACCCACAGAATCTGCATTTTTTCAGTTCTTATAACAGACAGAGGGGAGACATTTGACAGGTAAGGATACATGCATGAGGCATCTATATCCTTATAGATCAGCACTATGGCAGTAGTTTAGAAAGGATGAGAGCATGTTTACACCCACTTTAAGGCGCGGCAGACGCTGGACCTTGCCGGAAAGAAGTCTCCCATGTGCATATGCGGGTGTAACGACATCTCGTAGACCGGCAGAGGTACTGACGACTCGTTCTAAGTTAAGTATTTCATAATGAGCTAGTATGCGGTGCATACTAGCTCATTATGCTTTTTCCTTTACAGGTGGCACACAAAAAAAAAAATTTAACTAATCAAACGATTTAAGTTTTCAGGTGCAGTCTGTACAGCAGTAGATCAGTGCTCAATATGTCCTGAAGAAATCATACAATAGATAAAGCTGCCATGCTGGGATCAACAGATGAAAAGCAGGTACAATACAGGTACAATACAATTCATTACAGTAAGAATCAAGAGGGCCCTGCTCATTAGCACGTGGAAACATGCCCAGTTCCACCTCAAGTGATTGACAGCATAGTGCTGTCCACATCGCCTGGGGAGAAGAATTAGCGTGTCTGCTCACTGACTGTAGAAAGTGATGTTTGTACCCCTGTGTTCTTCACTGTGAAAAAAACCTTCAGACTTTGTAGAGGGAGGGAAAAGATGACAAGCATAGAATTTGCCCATAGTAAGAATTTAAAGCTTGAGGTCTTCTCTCTTGTAAAAATAAAAGAAACTAAAGCAAATGTTATGGCTGGAGTTGGAATTTAACCAAAAAATGTCTAAGGTCTGTTTAAAATATGGTTGTAGTATAAAAAAAATGTTTTATATGTATTGGAAAAGTCTTAGAAGCTTTTATTGGATCCTGGTACTTAACCTACTTGTGCAAGTAAAAGCAGATGCTAAATTATTTTATTACAGGTACTATATATCATTACTTGTCAGTCTTAAGCTCCATACACACGATCAGACTTTTTGACAACAAACTTCAAAATGATCAGGTTTTCAAAAACATTTGACCGTGTGTACGCTTCATCGGACAAATTTTTTCGGTTTTCATCGGACAAAAGTTCGCTCTGCAAATGGACAATCTTTTCGGCGACAAAAATCCTACGGTGCAAAGTCCTATCGTGTGTACAGAAATCCATCTGACTTTAATCCAAAGTACAGACACGCATGCCCAGAACCAATGTTAAAATCAACCAACAATAGCAGAAGTTAAAGGGGTTGTAAAGGTAAAAAAATAGAATCCCTAAATAGCTTCCTTTACCTGCAGTCCTCCTTCACTTACCTCATCCATTGATTTTGCTTTTAAATGTCCTTATTCTTCTGAGAAATCCTCACTTCCTGTTCTTCTGTCTGTAACTCCACACAGTAATGCAAGGCTTTCTTTCTGATGTGGAGAAAGCCTCTTGGGGGGTTAGGGGCGAGCAGGAGTGTCAGGACGTACAGCTCCTTCCTCTATCTGCAAAGTAGAGAGTGTCCTGACACTCCTGCTCGCCCCCCCCTCAAGAGGCTTTTTCCACACTAGGGAGAAAGCCTCGCATTACGGTGTGTAGTTACAGACAGAAGAACAGGAAGTGAGGATTTCTCAGAAGAAATAAGGACATTTAAAAGCAAAATCGAAGGATGAGGTAAGTGAAGGAGGACTGCACTAAGGTAAAGGAAGCTATTTAGAGATTATTTTTTTTACCTTTACAACCCCTTTAACCAAAGGGTGGCGGTAAAGAGCAGAAAGTTTGCAGAAAAAGTCCTGCCGTGTATATTCTATGGGTGTTCCCAGCAAAAGTTTGTTTGAAGCCTACAGTGTGTATGGGGCATTAGGGAGATAACTGCTCATCTATATGAAAAAGAGGGGGACTTTGTGTGACTTTTAAATGAAATTTATGTAAATATCTCCATCCTGGATTCAGTAGAAACAAAGAAGAAATGAATGGGACTTTGAGCCTAGGTTCACATTGGAGCAATTTGTCATGCGATTGGAGAGATGGCATTGTTCCAATTGGCGTGACACCGATAAAGCCACCAGTGGCGGCCCGTCCATAGGGACGCATGGGCGCCGCCCCCCCTCACAAAAAAAAAATGCAATGCATTGAACGTGTGTTATTGTTGCCAGCTGCCTGGTCTATTCATATAACCAGACATGGGTCGCCGGTTACCCGAATAGCGGCAGCTGGTTGGCTGAGGGGAACTGCCTATCCAAGCCAGTGGCTCTGATAGGCTTTTCCAGTACCGCCCTCCGGCTCTCGGAAGTCTATACTCGGAGCTCAGGCAACCTGCGTTCCTTGCATAAGACTGACGGACATTTTAGCCAATCAGGTTCCCGGATTCTGGTTATCAGGAACCTGATTGGCTGAAGCTTCTCCACGGCGGCAGAAGACATCGAGGGAGGACATGGAAGCGTCAGGTAAGTGTTTTTTACAGGGAAAGGGGCATCATGGGGCACAGAGGCATCATGGGGCACAGTGGCATCATGGGGCACAGTGGTGGCAAAGGGCACAGAGGCGACAATGAGCACAGTGGCATGGGGCACAGTGGTGACAATTAAAGGGCACAGTGGTGACAATTGATGGCACAGTGACTGCATATGATGGCATGGCACAGTGGTGACAATTGATGGCACAGTGACTGCATTTGATGGCATGGCACAGTGGTGACAATTGATGGCACAGTGACTGCATTTGATGGCATGGCACATGGTGACAATTGTGGCACAGTGATGCATTTGATGGCATGGCACATTGGTGACAATTGATGGGCACAGTAGCTGCGTTTGATGGCATGGCACATTGGTGACAATTGATGGCACAGTGGTGACAATTGATGGGCACAGTAGCTGCGTTTGATGGCATGGCACATTGGTGGCAATTGATGGCACAGTGGTGACAATTGATGGGCACAGTAGCTGCGTTTAATGGCATGGCACAGTGGTGACAATTGATGGCACAGTGACTGCATTTGATGGCATGGCACAGTGGTGACAATTGATGGCACAGTGGTGGCGTTTGGCATGGCACAGTGGTGACAATTGATGGCACAGTGACTGCATATGATGGCATGGCACAGTGGTGACAATTGATGGCAGAGTGACTGCATTTGATGGCATGGCACAGTGGTGACAATTGATGGCACAGTAACTGCATATGATGGCATGGCACAGTGGTGACAATTGATGGCACAGTGACTGCATATGATGGCATGGCACAGTGGTGACAATTGATGGCACAGTGACTGCATATGATGGCATGGCACAGTGGTGACAATTGATGGAACAGTGACTGCATTTGATGGCATGGCACAGTGGTGACAATTGATGGCACAGTGACTGCATTTGATGGCATGGCACAGTGGTGACAATTGATGGCACAGTTGCTGTGTTGCATGGCACAGTGGTGACAATTGATGGCACAGTGGCTGCATTTGATGGCATGGCACAGTGGTGACAATTGATGGCACAGTGACTGCATATGATGGCATGGCACAGTGGTGACAATTGATGGCACAGTGGTGACAATTGATGGCATGGCACAGTGGTGACAATTGATGGCACAGTGACTGCATTTGATGGCATGGCACATTGGTGACAATTGATGGGCACAGTAGCTGCGTTTGGCATGGCACATTGGTGACAATTGATGGCACAGTGGTGGCGTTTGATGGCATGGCACAGTGGTGACAATTGATGGCACAGTGGTGGCGTTTGATGGCATGGCACAGTGGTGACAATTGATGGCACAGTGACTGCATATGATGGCATGGCACAGTGGTGACAATTGATGGCACAGTGACTGCATTTGATGGCATGGCACAGTGGTGACAATTGATGGCACAGTGGCTGCATTTGGTGGCATGGCACAGTGGCTGCATGTGATGGGCACAGTGAGGCTGCAATATTTATTTTTTCGTTTGCGCCCCCCCAAACATTTTGAGCACCAGCCACCACTGAAAGCCACACAGATGTCTATCGCGTAGCACCTGAAAACGCGCTAACCTTGCTACTTTGAAATCACGCTACTTCAAGGGTATTTCCGCAATTTCAAAGTAGCATCAATGTGAACCAAGGCTAAATGAGGTATGCACGGCAACATAAAAGCAATCAGTGTAAAAACACAATGTTTATTGCTAAGTAATAATCACATAACACGTGTTAACACCGGCTATTTGACCAAGAAGGAGAGTGATAGGGTGCTGCTCCACAGTCACCGGACCTGAACCCAATCGAGATGGTTTGGGGTGAGCTGGACTGCAGAGTGAAGGCAAAAGGGCCAACAAGTGCTAAGCATCTCTGGGAACTCCTTCAAGACTGTTGGAAGACCATTTCAGGTGACTACCTCTTGAAGCTCATCAAGAGAATGCCAAGAGTGTGCAAAGCAGTAATCAAAGCAAAATGTGGCTAGAACCTAGAATATGACATATTTTCAGTTGTTTCACACTTTTTTGTTATGTATATAATTCCACATGTGTTAATTCATAGTTTTGATGCCTTCAGTGTGAATCTACAATTTTCATAGTCATGAAAATAAAGAAAACTCTTGGAATGAGAAGATGTGTCCAAACTTTTGGTCTGTACTGTATATATATCCTCTACACACTGTAACATTAACTGACTAGCCTGACTGCCTGCCTGCTCTATCTACCTGCAAAAAATTACACTCTCTCTGTCTCTCTCTGTTAACTGCAGACGACCTTGTACAGTTTGGGGCGTGTACTAAACCCTGAGCCATAATTGGCCAAAGCCACCCTGGCTTTGGCCAATTATGTCTCTCCGTTTTTTGCGCGCTGTGATTGGCCAAGCATGCGGGTCATAGTGCATGCTTGGCCAATCATCAGCGCGCAATGCCACAGTGAATTATGGGCCGTGACGCGTCACTCGAATTTGGTGCGAACAGCCCATAACGTTCGAATTTCGAAGAACGGTCGAACAGAGCTCATCCCTAGTCTGCAGGTACCTTATAGACATTTTTTTGGATCAGGCCATGGTTATTTTAAGTCATCATTCTAAGATCTCTATGTTATGTCAGAATTTAAATTTGATGTTTCATCATTTCAGAGCTCTAAAAAGTCAGAAATCTGAAATGATATGTCACAATCACATACAGTAGGTTATATTTGCAAACAAAGTGTAATGGTCAGGCTGCAGCCTCCACCACTTGCTGTACAATGCTCTGCACTGCAGAGCGGTCAAGCAATAGGTACATGCCTGGCCTTAGTCAGACATCCCAGAACAAAGATCGAAATATGCAGTCAGGACACACTTCGAAAGTGTACAATATAACTGATCTTTCTGTTTCTGGTTACAATTTGGACTTTTGTAGATTTCTGTTCTGACCTGCTGCTTGTCCCCAACTATGTGTGTCTGATGTCAGACCTAAGTTCCAGTCTGTACTGCTTCAATTACTTCTGCACAATTTGGAGGAGTGATCCTGGCATACATTGAGCGTATATTGATATTCTTATCATACAAGGGGTCAACTACTTCTGGTGAGTGAGCATTCTTTTGGGAAACCTTGGAATGCAGCAGCACTTAATGGGAACTGAAGAGGCTGGCACTTTTGAATGGGCATTCTTGATTTTACAATTATTTTGCACTTTATGAGATACAAGCTAAACTCACCTTGGAACAACTTAATTAAAGCAATCTTTGTTCACAATTATTAGTTTAATATACTATTATTTTATTACTTTTTTATTTATTAACATCGATTGCAGGGAGCACTTTGACATTACAGTTGGCATTAGGTAGTAGTTAGTGCCTCTCTCTTTATGATTTTGTAATTACTGTTAATGAAGCCATTCCACTGACATACTGTAGCTCTATGAGTTTTATTTCCAATAATTTTTTATTGCTTTAGTTTTTTAAGAAAAACATACAAAACATTGTTGATTTATCATATGAGGTCAGTATTCTCTTACAAAAGAGGAATGCAACATGTAGAAAAAAAAGGGAAAGAATGAAGGGAAAGAATTCCTGGCAATGCATGTATTCATGTTCAATAGCGTTCTATTTGACTTAATAGATAACAATAGAACAAATTATTTCCAAATCAACTCAAAAACAAAATAACTATAAATAAATGGGACCGCTCAATCCGCCATTACTGTGCCTGAAATAACATTTGTCTCCCAATGTGCCATGCCATCCTAGAGTAATCCAAACGTACCCATGGCGGGTCAGCAAGAAAGAGAGTTCCTTTTTTGTCCGCTGCATCCGGTTTTACATCCCAGATAATGTGATGCATGCAGGGCAGCCATCACAAATTTTGGGGCCTCTTACACGGCTTTAGGCAGAGCCACCTCTCTCCTGCCGCGAGATGATAAGCGCGGGGGGGGGGGGGGGGGGGGTTGTGGTAACGAAAGTGTCAACTCTTCTCTCTCCTGCCATGAGATAAGCCGGGGGGGGGGGGGCGGTTGGTGCTGACTGACGAACAAAACAAAGTCAAGTCAAGTCTTCTCTTCTCTCTCCTGCCGCGAGTTGCTAAAGTCAGGCGAAAAAGAAGAAAAAAAACCTTTACAGGTGTAATGCCTATATCCCGCTGATGGAGGCCCTGGATGCATGCAATTCTTATTGAAGCTAAGGGTTACTTGGTAAAAAGGGCATGAGAACAAGATATAGGCTCAGTAGAAGATGCTGACTGGGATGAAATACTTGAAGGAACCAAGACAGCATCCCCTAAATTATCAGATAGACTGACACAATTGTATATTGTACACAAAGCCTACCTAGCCCTGTTGAGAAAAATTGCCAAAATTCCAGCACACTTACAATCTGCTGTGTCCTATATGTCAGAATGCTCCAGGCACGTTCTGCCACCTGATCTGGAGCTGCCCAAATGTGCAGACATATTGGGCACAGGTTGTCCGCTTCCGCCATGATAATATGGGATCCCCCCGTGGTCCTTGACCCTAAGTTGTGTCTGTTGGGGTTGTTGCCTGACGTAGAAATCGATAAATATCAAACCACATTCCTTTATGAAACTTTATTTTTAGCACGTAAAGTGATAGCTAATTAATGGATACAGGCTCTGCCCCCCACAATACAGCTGTGGAAGAAAGAAGTTAATGACACGCTACCACAACCACAAAAATGTGATTTATACTCACGGGGAAGGGCACACAAGTATTTCAAAAGTATGGCACAGATGGCTAGAAGACGGAGAAACGTGTACATAAAAATCCCAAACCTTGCGCGTCTCCTAAATTACACTGTTACAGGGTACCACTAGCATAATAAAAAGGAATATGGACCCCTGCACAATACTTTAATTGTGATTAGAACTAGTAAGCATCAATGTATATTGCAACTGTACCTATATAATTGTGTAATATGTAGTATATGTACAATGATAACCACAGGGAACGCTATGTGAAAGCATACCCTTATTGACAATTGTGATTGAATGCAATGTATTCCGTGCTTTATTACAAATAGAGTTGGTGATTTCCAAGTTGAAGCTAAGGATAACTCCAGGAGAAGGAAGAAAAGAAGAGAGAAAGTAGTGTAGAGTAATAAGAGAGAGAAAGAAACTTGGGCCCAGGATCTATCCGTTCCCTAGGCATGGTTAACCTGTGCATTAAGCCGTTCCTGAAATATAGGAAATCCATGGATCTCATCTTTTTTTCAAACAGTTTCAGTTTATCATTTAGGATTGCGGAAAGTTTCCCATTTATCATAATCCAAGATAACTTTGCTTTCACCATATCAAATGTGACAATGACTGATTTCCAGGATTTCACAATAGTAATACGTGCAGCTATGAATATAAAGGATTTCAGTCTTACATGCCTCTGAGCCTCCAGTACTGGGTTGTTGAGATTTTTTAAGGTTCAGGTGGGTCAATGAATAAATTAAATAGTAGATACGGATTCAGTAACGCTTTACGTTCGGGCAGGTTAATGGTGGCATGTGCCCTCCAGACCACAACCTATAAAGCATAATGGAGAGGCTCTTGAGACAAAGCTCTAATGCCGTGTACACACGATCGGTCAACCCAATGAGAACGGTCTGATGGACCTTTTTCATCAAACCAAACCGATCGTGTGTGGGCGCCATCGGTTATTTATCCATTGGTTAAAAAATGTGAAACTTGTTTTAAAATTAACCGATGGATACCTAACCGATACCTAAAAAAAATGATCGTTTGTAGGAACGTCCATCGGTTAAAAATACAGGCATGTTGAGAATCAAGTCGACCCATGCTTGGAAGCATTGAACTTCATTTTTCTCAGCACGTCGTTGTGTTTTACGTCACTGCGTTCTGACACAGTCGTTTTTTTAACCGCTGATGTGTAAGCACGACTGACCATCAGTCAGCTTCATCGGGTAACTGATGGAAAAATCCATCAGACCGTTCTCATCAGATTGACCGATCGTGTGTACAGGGCATAAAACTTTTACTATAGGCCAGGTGTGCCCAACTAGTGGCCCGGGGGCCACATGTGGCCCACGGAGCCCTCTGATGTGGCCCACAGAGCCCTCTGATGTGGCCCACGACCTCCTACTCTGGAAAGGAATAAAATAGAATAGAATACTGTTATTAAATGTAAGTTTTTACTACTAAAATCACAGTGTATATATGGGCATATCTTTTCTGCAGTCTGCCACCTTCAAACTGATCCACAGGTACAGAGAAGTGCACCTATGGGTTACCTGCACTGAGCCATAGATTGTATTACCTGTGAGTTTGGTGTGCTGAGAGTAGAGTGGGCTCTATAGAGCCGAGTGGGCTGCCATCCACCCACTCCACTCATTGTGGCCCGCGACCGGTTACAAAGTCGCTTAAGTGGCCATTGCTCTTTAATAGGTTGGGCACCCCTGCTATAGGCATTCATACTGGTCTAGTCCCTCTACAAAGACATCCAGGCCTCCTGCATCTCTTTGTGGCTCCCCATATCACCTTCATGAATTTTTTTATACTTCAGGGCCCTTGTTTAGCAGAATAACCTGCATACGCAGCATGTTTGCTTGTGTTTCAAAACGATATCATGCAGTGAATATGACAGCAGATAAAAATAGACATTGCCCATTATACTCATGTAATCCCAGTCTCAAAACCACAGATCCAGCATGATCCTTAGAAAGCAACCAATCTCTCTTCAGTCGTTACCTGTGCTGTAGAAGCCTTGGCTTCTTTGACGGACAGTTTCAATTAAGATAAAGATGTGTCGTGAAACAAAGTGGAGTTCAATACAATGTTTGTGACAGTAGCAGATATGTATATGGGGAGATGTACTGTCAGCATAAATATTTAAATACAAAACTTCATACAGACGGAGATTAACAGCTTTGGTGTATATTCTGAAGAACTATTCATCCAGGCCCCAAACTGTGCTGGATTTGCTAAAGTATCAAATATATTTTGAAAAAAATAAAAAAAATATGACAGGTATATGACAAATATTTACTTCCTTTTAAGCATGGTCTTTCCAAGGAATTGACAAGGAATTCAATAAAAACCTTGCCAGTTGGAGGCCAAAGGGCTGAGAAATTGCAATTTATTAATGAACTAACTATACAGAGGCGTTCCTAGGGGGGTGCGGGGGGTGGGGGGGTGAGACACCCGATTAAAAAAAAATTTTTTTTTTTTTTTTTAGTGACACCACCCCGAGGTGCAGGTGGCTGTGTAATGTAAAAGGGGTGCAGTGATGCAGGGTGCTGTGTAATGTAAAGGGGTGCAGAGGGCTGTGTAGTGTAAAAGGGTCCAGAGGTGCAGGGGGCTATGTGATGTAAAGGGGTGCAGAGGTGCAGGCGGCTGTGTAATGTAAAAGGGGTGCAGTGATGCAGGGTGCTGTGCAATGTAAAAGGGTCCAGAGATGCAGGGTGCTATGAGATGTAAAGGGGTCCAGTGATGCAGGGTGCTGTGTAATGTAAAGGGGTCCAGTGATGCAGGGTGCTGTGTAATGTAAAAGGGGTGCAGTGATGCAGGGTGCTGTGTAATGTAAAGGGGTGCAGAGGGCTGTGTAGTGTAAAAGGGTCCAGAGGTGCACGGGGCTATGCGATGTAAAGGGGTGCAGAGGTGCAGGCGGCTGTGTAATGTAAAAGGGGTGCAGTGATGCAGGGTGCTGTGCAATGTAAAAGGGTCCAGAGATGCAGGGTGCTATGAGATGTAAAGGGGTCCAGTGATGCAGGGTGCTGTGTAATGTAAAGGGGTGCAGAGGGCTGTGTAGTGTAAAAGGGTCCAGAGGTGCAGGGGGCTATGTGATGTAAAGGGGTGCAGAGGTGCAGGCGGCTGTGTAATGTAAAAGGGGTGCAGGGTGCTGTGTTGACTTCGGGGGTTGTAGCTCGACGACCAGAGGTCACAGAAACCCCACATTTGGTGGGTAGGCAGTTGAAGACCTACCCCACAACGGGTCAAAATATGGGATGGCTATCATTTATGGTTCCGGAGATACGGACCTGCTTGCACAGCCTGTCAGAAGCTACATACAGAGTGGCCGTTATAAATATAAGCTGACACATTGCAGCTGATTGAGAAAAAAATCATCATTTGTTTTTTTGCTAGAAAATTACTCTATGGTGGTCTTTGTAACTTTTTATGTTGCACAGTAAAGAGCTGTGCGATTCTGGCTAAAATGACAACTGCAATTTTTTTGCTTAGATGATAGATCACGATTCTCTCACGATTCGTGCGGCATAACATCATCTTTCACATTAAAATAAAAAATAAAAAATGGGCTAACTTTACTGTTTTGTTTTTATGGTTTTTATTATTCATTGAAGTGGGCAAATGCAGTGTGGCATAAAATATTGCAGAAATTGCCATTTTTGTCTCTGCTAAAATATATATAATGTTTGGCGGTTCCAAGTAATTTTCTAGCAAAAAATATTGCTTTTTAACTTAAACAAGTGTTGGACTTTAAGTGGTTACATTTCTTGCATTTACACACAGAAGTTTGATCTAAAAAGGAAGTTGGTTACAATGTTTCATGTTGTTTACAAACTTGGCAGACTGCCCGGATATTTTCTTTACACACAGAAGTTTATCCCTTTGATCTAAGAAGAAAGTGTTAGATACAATGTTTCCTGCTAAGAACTTGCAGACTGCCCAGATATTTACTTTTGACAGCTGAAAGTCTCTCCACTTGTTATATGATAGAATCAGCAAACTCTGCATTGAAGATGTCAGGGGGGTTGAATCAAGATCACGATTTTCTAATGATTAATTGTGCAGCTCTAGCACGGTACTGTATTTGCTCAGCAATTTTTCAAACGTGTTTTTTTTTTTTGGAAATAAACTGTTCATTTATTTTAAAAAAACACTAAAGTTAGCACGATTTTTTTTTGGTATCCTAAGCGATGCTTTAAAATTTTTTTTAGGTTATATGTTTAGAGTTACAGAGGAGGTCTAGTGCTAGAATTATTGCTCTCGCTCTAACAATCGCGATGTATGTAACCTGTGTGTATCTGGCTCTGATACTAGCCAGTGCCTACCCAGCAACTGACTAGTATCTCTCCCCAGCCTGTCCCCACACACCCTCTCACCTGCTGACCTCTGGATGGGGGAATCACTCCTGTAGTGTTGTTGTGTTCTGCCAGTGAGGACAATGATCAGTGTTGCTATCTATAGCTGGCAACACTGATTGTTTTGGGAAAAACAGGCTGGTTGTACTCAAGTCGATTAATAGATTGACTTGTGTAAAACCAGCTAGCCCATACATAGATCGACTATGGCTGGTCTCTGCAGAATTGGTGTGATTTCAATCCATGTATGACCCGCTTAACCACTACGCTGTCCCTAAACATCCTTCCACTCCTGTACATAGTCTGTCATACTCTCCACACTCCTCTCCTGTACATAGTGCACACTGTCATACTCTCCACACTTCTGTCCTATACATAGTGCCCACTGTCATACCCTCCACACTCCTCTCTTGTACATAGTGACCACTATCATACCCTCCACACTCCTCTCCTATACAGAACACCACACTGTCATACCCCCCACACTCCTCTCCTGTACATAGTGCCTGCTGTCATACACTTCTCTCCTGTTACATACCGCCCACTGTCATACCCTCCACACTTTCTCTCCTGTACATACTGCTCACTGTCATACCCTCCACACTCCTCTCCTGTACATACTGCCCACTGTCATACCCTCCACTCACTCCTCTCCTGTACAAAGTGCCCACTGTTAGACCCTCCACATTCCCTCTCCTGTACATACTGTTCACTGTCATACCCTCCCACACTCCTCTCCTATACATAGTGCCCACTATCATACTGTCCACACTCCTCTCCTGTACATACTGCCCACTGTCATACCCTCCACACTCCTCTCCTATACATAGTGCCCACTATCATACCATCCACACTCCTCTCCTGTACATACTGCCTACTGTCATACCCTCCACACTCCTCTCCTGTACATAGTGCCTGCTGTCATACACTTCTCTCCTGTACATACTGCCCACTGTTGTACCCTCCATGCTTCTCTCCTGTACATACTGCTCACTGTCATACCCTCCACACTTCTCTCCTGTACATACTGCCCACTGTCATACCCTCCACACTCCGGCTCTCCTGTACATTGTGCCTTTTGACGTACCCTTTGCACCCTTCTCCTGTACATAGTGCCCAATGTTAGACCCTCCACATTCCTCTCACTCACCTGCAAATACTTCCCACTTATATACCATCCGTACTCCTCCGCCATGTCGCTTACCCGCAAAAACAGTTCTTTAAAATGATACTGAATACCCTCAATGTTACCAGCTCTAGAATGGACACAGTTTTGTTAGTTCAACTAAAGGAAATCTCAGTTCTCATATTTGTTCTGTTCCATTAGTAGAACTTATTTAATTTTGTGATTACTACTGTGATGTACAGAGGAACATAGGGGATCTCAGGTACTCTAAATATAGCACTTGTGAAAAAAAGTGTCCCTGAAAATATTTTTTAAATGTTGGCAACTATGCACTGCCCAAGGGCCACTGGGTCAGTAGGGGGCCCCATGAGAGGTTTCTGGTATCCTGTGATATTAAAGCGGTAGTAAACTTTCCTGACATTACTACTTTTTAGAGACCCTGGGGTAGGTTATGCCACAATGTACAAGTATGCACAGCATATTAGCACATTAGGGTACACTTAAATTTTCAGACTGGTCCTCCATTGCTGCGCTGTGATTCCCACGCATTTATTTATTATTTATAAAAGGCCCCGCCAAAATCCTCAGCACCAGGCCCATGATGTTCTTAATCTGGCCCTGAGAGGGCTGTGTAGTGTAAAAGGGTCCAGAGCTGCAGGGGGCTATGTGATGTAAAGGGGTGCAGAGGTGCAGGCGGCTGTGTAATGTAAAAGGGGTGCAGGGTGTTGTGTAATGTAAAGGGGCCCAGAGGTGCAGGGTGCTGTGTAATGTAAAAGGGTCCAGAGGTGAAGGGGGCTGTGAGATGTATAGGGGTCCAGTGATGCAGGGTGCTGTGTAATTTTAAAGGGGTCCAGTGATGCAGGGTACTGTGTAATTTTTAAAGGGGTCCAGTGATGCAGGGGGCTGTGTAATGTAAAGAGGTCCAGAGGTGCAGGGTGCTGTGTAATGTAAAGGGGTCCAGTGATGCAGGGTGCTGTGCAATGTAAAGTGGTCCAGAGGTGCAGTTGTGGAGAGTTGTACACAGTAGTAACAAAAAGATATTGAAGGATGCAGAGGTATGCAGGGGGCACAGTGGGGTGTTTTTACATTTTAAGGTGGGGGGGGGGGGGTGCCAGATATTGGATCCGCCCCATGTGCCAAATGCTCTAAGTACGCCCCTGTAACTATATAATCCTTATTGCATTTAAAAAATGGCAAAGTAAGACTTTTTTCTTAGTTGGTTTCAAAAGAGTGGAAATGTTGCTAGTGGAAGTAGAAAAATGCAATTTATTCATCATTAAAGTATTTGTAAACATAGCAACTTAAAAAGGCAGTATAAAAACAAACAACCCCATTTGTTAACTGGAATCACCTCTAGGCTCACCCAAATAATTGTTACGTGCCTTTATTATACCTTTATTTCACAGTCATGTGAAAGCAAAACTTCCTTCATCTCCTCCTTCTGCTTAGTGGGGGGCACGCCTGCATAGCAAGTGGTCCAGCATAGTGTGATGTAGCATGGACATATGCCCATTGTCTGTGTGCGTATTCCAGAAGGTTGATTCATGCTCCCACAGGCTGCACCTGTAACACAACATGGCTGAGTGGGGGGCATGCCCCCAAAACTGACCACAGGACGAAACTGGCACGACACGTGTCCTGCATCTTCTAGCAGTGATTCTAGTTATGAAAACTGACCAGGCTAGCATGGATCTGCTCCCATGCTTGGTGTGGCAAGTTTGAAAAGGTTCTTGGAAAAGAAGTTTGAAAAGAAGCCTCATGGAAATTGACAAGATCATCAGCATAAGCGTGCGCCTGGGCACACCCTAATCAGGGCTGTCTTAATGAGAGGGCACACCTGGGCATTGCCCAGGGGCCCCAGCTACATGGGGGCCCCTGCCCTTTTCCTCAAAGCAGCTGGTCCTTGAGCCCGGGCTGCCCCTCTACATCCCAGATATCCCCCCAGAGCATTACTTTGCCCAGGGGCCCATGATGCTATTAAGACGGCCCTGACCCTAATCACCCTGTGTGGCACAGATTCCCCCTGTTTATACACCTGATATTTCACCAAAGCCCCCTAACGGGACTCCTAAAAACATTATAAAAGAATAATAAAATAAAAATTACTGACACGGTCCACTGCCCTACTGACACCGTCCATTGCTCTGCTGACACTGTTAGTAAATATACACATGCACATACACACAAATATGTTTGAGCCTTGGGGTGCGCAATAGGCTGTGCACACCTATGATAACCAGGTATTCAGCAAGAACAGATTACATAAAAAATATACAGGCTATATTTAAAGCGGAGCTCCACCCAGGAAAACAACATTTTCCCATGTTGTTTAAAAAAATGAAATAAAAAAAAACTAAAAAAAAAAAATACTCACCCAAAATACCTGTTGCTATGCGGAAGTCCGTAATCTGCCTCTTCCACTCCGCGGTGCCTTTTCTTCTTGTCCTTCTCCTTGTGAATGGGGCGCGCTGCTTTCTGGAAACTGTGTGTGTTCTCAGAGAGCAGCGCGCCCATTCACAAGCCAGCGTGAGACTCACGCAGGCGCAGTAGGAAATGGGCAGTGAAGCCGTACGGCTTCACTGCCTGTTTCCCATAGTGTGAATGGCGGCGCGGGACCCGAAGCGATCGTGGGACCGGCATCGGGGGGCCCATCAGCGCGGGCAAGTAGGACAAGGTAAGTGTCCTTATTTAAAGTCAGCAGCTACACTGTTAGTAGCTGCTGACTTTAAAAAAAAAAAAAATCGAGGCTGGAGCTCCGCTTTAATAAGAACTTTACATAAAAGGAATCATCTCTAAAACAAGAACCTTGTGTATTTTCCAAAATCCCGCCAATGTGAATAATGACATAACATAACAGAGTACTATTTAGGTCATGGGTGCCCAACCACTGGCCCGCGGGCCACATGTGGCCCGCGGCGTCCTCTGCTGTGGCCCGCCACCTCCTGCTGTGGGATGGCGGGTTGGCAAGCCCAGATTGCGGGTTTCCGACCCGCCATCCCCGAGCATCAGCAGGACGATCCGAGACGGCGCTGGAGGAAGGCATACGGCTGCTGTAGAGAGCAGAGCCGATGCTTCCTGTATAGCGTCGGCTTCTCTCTCAGGCGGCGTGATACCAATGTGCTCCACCTGTGACAGTTCCCAGCCTGATACAGGAAGCATCGGCTCTGCTCTCTAAAGCAGCCGTATGCTTCCTCCAGCGCCGCTCCTGTCCAGGGCTGGACTGGCCATTGGGACTACAGGGAGTTTCCCGGTGGGCCGATGGTTCAGTGGGCCGGCTTCAGTCACAGCGGACCGCCGCCCCCTCTGCTCCTCTGTCTCTCCCTTTTCGCAGCGTTAACCTCCTCTCCCTCCCCGCAGCACTCACCTGGGGGAAACAGAAAAGCAGGGGGAGGACCAAAGGAGCACGGGGGAGGGGACAGACAGCTGACTCAACAGTTATGGCCTGGGAGTTTCTCCCTTCTGCCTAATATTGTCCCATTAGGGGGGGGGGGCACCAAACTGATTCTTTTCCCCCAGATGAAATAATGTCTAGCTTCCCCACTGGTACTGCCTATAAGAGTACCTGCCGCCATTGGAGAGACCTGTCAAAGTGGGCCAGTCTGGATGAAGTCCAGGGCCAACTTTTTGTCCCAGTCCAGCCCTGCTCCTGTCACACAGATGGCAGGTATGGGGGGGGGGATCAAGAATTAGCCACCAGTACCCAGAAATACCAGCCAGATGTACCACACAGCAAAACCCAGAGGTACTAGCCAGCAGTACACACCAGAACCACCCAGCAATACCCAGAAGCACCACCCAGCAATACACACCAGTACCCAGAAGTACCAGCAAGCAGTGCCCAAAAGTACCAGCCAGCAGTACCAGCCAGCAGTACCCGGAAGTACCAGCTAGCACCACCCACCAGTAGCCAGACGTGCCAGCCAGCAGTACCCACTAGTACCCAGAAGCTCCAACCACCAGTACCCAAAAGTACCAGTCACCAGTACCCTGAAGTACCAGCCACCAGTACCCACAAGCACCACCCAGCAGTATCAAAAAGTACCCAGAAGTACCAGCCACCAGTACCCCCAAGCAGTACCAAAAATGACCCACCAGTACCCAAAAGTACCAGCCACCAGTACCCCCAAGCAGTACCAAAAATGACCCACCAGTGCCCAAAAGTACCAGCCACCAGTACCAAAAATGACCCATGAGTACCCAAAAGTACCAGCCACCACCCAGCAGTATCAAAAAGTACCCAGAAGTACCAGCCACCAGTACCCCCAAGCAGTACCAAAAATGACCCACCAGTACCCAAAAGTACCAGCCACCAGTACCCCCAAGCAGTACCAAAAATGACCCACCAGTACCCAAAAGTACCAGCCACCAGTACCCCCAAGCAGTACCAAAAATGACCCACCAGTACCCAAAAGTACCAGCCACCAGTACCCCAAAGCAGTACCAAAAATGACCCACCAGTACCCAAACGTACCAGCCACCAGTAACCTCCAGTACCAGCCACCAGTAACCTTCAGTGCCAGCCACCAGTAACCTCCAGTGCCAGCCACCAGTAACCTCCAGTGCCAGCCACCAGTAACCTCCAGTGCCAGCCACCAGTAACCTCCAGTGCCAGCCACCAGTAACCCCCAGTGCCAGCCACCAGTAACCCCCAGTGCCAGCCACCAGTAACCCCCAGTGTCAGCCACCAGTAACCCCCAGTTCCAGCCACCAGTAACCCCCAGTGCCAGCCACCAGTAACCCCCAGTGCCAGCCACCATTAACCCCCAGTGCCAGCCACCAGTAACCCTTAGTGCCAGCCACCAGTAACCTCCAGTGCCAGCCACCAGTAACCTCCAGTGCCAGCCACCAATAACCTCCAGTGCCAGCCACCAGTAACCTCCAGTACCAGCCACCAGTAACCTCCAGTACCAGCCACCAGTAACCTCCAGTACCAGCCAGCAGTACTTCCCAGTGCCAGACAGTAGTACCCATCAGTACCAGCCAGTAGTACCCATCAGTACCAGCCAGTATTACCCATCAGTACCAGCCAGTAGTACCCATCAGTACCAGCCAACAGTACCAGCCAGCAGGACCCACCAGCCATACCCGCCATGAAAGACAGCCAGCAGCAGCCACAAGCCATATCCATCTAGGAGACAGCAGAGACCTGCGTCCATTTACACCCACCTATCACCAATCCAATCTGCTTAAAAAAAAAAACAGAAGGGAATCCATCCCCTTCTGTCTGGGCGGATCAGAGGGCCCTTAGAGTAGAGCGGCTATGTCCTGGTCTGCTCTGCATATGCAGAGTGGATACATGCCTGTCATCTGCCCGCTCTATTCATTGTGGCCCGCGACCAGCTGGCAAGTCGCTAAAGTGGCCCTCGCTCTTCAAAAGGTTGGGCACCCCTGATTTAGGTAATCACAGAACATGTGTGTCACATAGAAAAGCCATGGAAGCCATGTGTCCAGATCATCGTTATTGAGTGTATAGAATCAAGTAAAGGGCATTTGGGTAATGTGATATTTGTGGGGGTTTCACTCAAGAGTTCTGCTTTTCCAGTGGGTTCAATCCAGCCAGGAAATACTGTTTAAATACCAGTTAAAGGTTTAAAGTGGAGATCCACCCACAAATGGAACTTCCACTGATTTGACTCCTCCCCCTCTCCGGTGTCACATTTGGCACCTTTCAGGGGGAGGGGGAGCACATACCTGTCAAATCCAGGTATTTTCCCCCACTTTCGGCAAAGGAGCACCGCACATTGTGCCGCGAACAACGCTATGTCCAGCCCCTACTCGTGCCCCCCCCTCCCGCTGTCTTCTGGAAGAGACACAGGTCCCAGAAGACAGCAGGGACCATTCAGAACATTCAGCAAAAGTTTTCACTACCTGGTTTCCTTACCAGGAATGGCGGCTGCAGCACCGGTGAGTCGATCCGAAGATCGGCTTTGGGTGCCGACATTGATGGCTCCCTGGACAGGTAAGTATCCATATATTAAAAGTCAGCAGCTACAGTATCTGACTTCATTTTTTTTCCCAGGCAGAAATCCGCTTTAAGAAGGAAAACAAAAGTTCTAATGAAAAAAGTTTCCCTTTTAGGGTTTCCTACCATCATTTCAAATTCAAAAATAAAAGACATTAGCCTTCTAGCTTGCTCTGGCAGCTCCGGTGATCAGGCCTCAAGCTTAAAGGATCACTAAAGGATTTTTTTTTTTAGATAAATAGCTTCCTTTACCTTACTGCAGTCCTGGTTTCATTTCCACATTGTTCGTTTTTGCTTTGAAGTAGCTGTAATACTTCTCTGATCTCCACACTTCCTGCTTGTCTGGCTCCTTATGAAAAAACTCATGCTAGCTTTTCACTGTGGTCCATGATCAAAGAGGTGTGATTACTATGGGCCAGATTCTCAAACAACTTACGCTGGCGTATATGGAGATGCGCGGCGTAAAAGCAAATATGCGCCTCCGTATCTATGCACCGCAGCCACAGAACCAGATATGCCAGAAAGAAGGCTTTTCCTGCCCGTACTAGCTATTCTGCGATTGCGCAGCGCAAGCGCATATTTATGCGGGCAACATCGTGCGCTCCCATTGATTTTGTATTCAAATATGCAAATGAGGTAGATGCGCTGATTCCCGAAACTACGCGTAATCGGCGAAGGCTGCGCGCGGTGCGCGTAAGACGAATGGCTTGCCTAAAGTTACCCCTCATAAAGCAGGGGTAGCTTTGCTCCAGACGTGTGCATGTCAGCTGGAGAGCAACTACAGCTGCACCATTCCTGACGAGCTGAGCAATCACACTTAGGACAACACATTTGTATGCCAACATGCCAGGGGCAGGCCTGGTCTTAGCACTACTAGTGTGTGCAGAGGAAGAGGCAGAGGAAGAGGCAGAGGAAGAGGCGCCTAGAAGGAGGAGGAAGGCACGTGAGAGGGCACGGCAGAGGATATACCGAACGCGCATTAGCCTCTTTGGCATGGGTGATGAGGAGGTGTATCGCCTCTTCAGATTCACCCCTGCTGCCATCCTGGAAATAACCACAACCCTGCAAGAGGACATCACCAGCAAGACACACAGGTCACATGCACTGCAGCCACTGGTCAAGGTACTGGCAACACTCCATTTCCTTGCCACTGGATCTTTTCAGTGTACAAGTGGAGCGGTGGCAGGGATGTCACAGACCAGCATGAGCAGATGTGTGCACCAGGTTGTCCCCGCAATCCTCAGATGCATGGCCAACCAAATCATCAGACCCACCCAGGAGCATCTGCGACAGAGGGCAATGCGTGATTTCTGCATCACATCGGATTGCCACGCACCATCGGGGCCATTGATTGCACACATGTGGCACTACAGCCCCCCCGTGCCACAGAGCACATATATCGCAATCGCAAGCACTGGCATTCCATCAACGTACAGGTGATAGTCGATGCCAAATACCTCATATGGCACGTCCGTGCCAAACACCCCGGATCCAGGCACGACAGCTACATATACCGTCAAAGCCCCATCCCAGCAGAATTTGAACACAACGTGTATGGGGACAGCTGGTTGGTTGGTGAGTGACATGGGTGGCAGACATGACTGTCCCTCCCCCCCATGATGCTGACATTACAAGGGGCACATGCATGACTAACATCCTCCTGTATTTTCCCTTCCAGGTGACACGGCATATGCACTTGGGCCCCATCTCATGACTCCATTCCAGAACCCCCAAACCAGAGGAGAGAGAAAATACAATGCAGCACACATACGTACCCGTGCAGTGGTGGAGCGCACATTTGGCCTCCTGAAGTCCCGTTTCCGATGCCTGGATAAGTCCGGGGGGGCCCTGTTGTATTCCCCCAACTTTGTGTGTCATATCATCGTTGCATGTTGCATGCTGCACAACTACGCCGTGAGAAAGGGCCTGGAGATTGACATATGTGATGACCTGACCCCCCAACCACACAGCCCCCTCCTGCCAGAGGAGACCCAGTCTGCTGATGGTACATCAGTCAGGAGATGCCTCGTGGAATAAATCTTTGAACGTTAAACACACACATTAATCATGGCACATGGACAATGCACGCATGCACACCACTGTGGTCCCTAGATCACACACACCACATCCACATCACATTGGATTAGCCCAAGTCCAACATGCAGGACTTGGGAGCAGCAACGCCGCGTCAAGGCCCCAATGATGTTGCTGTCCATTCATACACCATTCACATGGGCGTGGGGAGAATTTTTCCCCAACGACCGAGGGTGACACCCCTTACTGTCAGGAGTGCTACCCCCACACATTCACACACCATTCACACTGTAGGCTGCACTCAACACCGTGTGCATATAAGAATCAAAGAGAGGCTCTTAACCAGAGCAATATATAAAAATCAAAGAGAGGCTCTTAACCAGAGCAATATATAAAAATCAAAGAGAGGCTCTTAACCAGAGCAATAAATAAAAATAAAAAGAAAAATCACTTGCCCCGGCGCGGGCTACGCCTGGTGCCCAAGCTCCTGGCCCTCAGTTGCCTGGGGGAGCCTCAGTTGGGGAGGTGGGGCATCTGGTTGGGGGGGTGGGGCATCTGGTTGGGGAGCATCCCCAGGTCCCTCCCTGGCTGCCTGTCGGCCCTCCAATGTCACCGCTATGCGCGTTAGCACAGCCTCCAGGGAAGCTGTGTGGGCCTCCAGGGAAGCTATCTGGGCCTGTAGATCATTTCTTAGGCCCTTAACCTCCCCCACAAGTTCAGCCGTTGTTGCCTGCAGCTCCCCGAGGCTGGTGACTGTTGCTGCACTGTTTCCAGCCACATCCTGCAGCGCATCCGGTAATGGACCTGAGGAGGCCAGGCTGGCAGCTAGGCGCCTCAACTCCACCACGACTTCGCCCATATGCCGGCTTTGTTCGTCCTGCTGTCTGGCCAGGTTTTCTTTCAGGATCTCGGGCGCACCCCTGGTTTTTCGTGCCGCCTTCCTGGGGACAGGAGTGGCAGGGGACCTTGCATAGGGTGAGAATCTTGAGGGGCTGGAGATGAGGGGGATGGAACAGGAGGGACTGGAGAGGTTGGGGGTGGATCCTGAGGGGCTGGAGAAGATGGGGGTTGGTGTTTGAGATGGTCCTGCCAAGATATGGGAGTCATCTAAATAAAGAACGACCTCCTGGTCCGTATGGATCTCCTCCTCCTCAACTACCTCCAGCGCTGAGGAATGTCCATTTCCCTCCACCAAGGCCTCTGCGGTTCCAAGGGGGTCATCCAGAGGAACAGGATGCTCAGGGGCTGATCTAGGGTGGCCACTGGCAGCATCGGATGGCCTACCTCCCTCCTGCACATCTGTGGATGACACAAAACATTCACATGTTGGTGGACCCACACACTTGTCACATGTTCCCTCCCCCCCCCCACACATGCTACACAGTAGATAAAACACACTTACCTGTTCTCAAGGCCGGCTCACCGGTGTCGTGCCCCCCGACCCCCTCCACCTGCTCCCTCTGAAGGCAGCGGGTGACCACTTTCTCCTCCTCAGTCAGCCTGATGGGACAGGGTGGTCCCCCTCCCGTGCCCCTGGCATGCCGAGCGATCGTAGCCAGCTTGCCCTTCACAAGACGCCGCAGATCATTCATTTTTTTAAGAATGTCCTTGGGGGTCCTAACCTCATGGGAGAGGGCATTGACCTGTGCAGCGATTCGCATGAGGATCTCATCCCTCTTGGATTTGCTGGTGCTGCCACTATCCGCACCATGGAGCCGAGAATAGTATTTTTCTAGGGCACCAACCACGATTGCCCTCTCATCTGGTGAAAAGTTTCTTACGTCTCTCCTTCTTGGAAGCAGACATGATAAAGTAGAGAAGCAGACACCCTCCACCAAACCAAGAAATCGTGTATCGTTGCGCACGACGGGCGCATGTGCTGACATTTTTATGCTCTGGGCCGGCCGATGTTGTTTTGCGCATGCGCAGAGGGGCAGGGCACGTGCTGCGCATGCTCCGTTCATTCCACAATTCATTTGCATGGGGTCACGCTTCATTTGAATGGGTCACGCCCACCTCACTCCTACCTTCACTTGCGCAGGCTTACGCGGACACATTTACGTTGCGCTTGCGCAACGTAGGACGCACGTGGTCCGGGAATACGGGACTTGTCTCTCTAAATTGCTACGCCTGCATAAATATGCGCAAATCTACGAGAATCTGGCCCTATGTGTCTAAAACTCCTCAGAACCAATCCGATTCATTTTAAAAACAAACATTGCCCTGTATTTGTTTGTTTTTGTTCTGTGTGTCTCTTTACTTCACAGAAACATGAAACCAGTTTAAAAGTGAAACTAAAACTGCAGGCACATTATATGATTGATTTTTATCTATTTTTAATAATTTTTAAAAGGAATCAGTTAACTTGTATGTCTCTATACCCTGTAAACAGTCATTTCAGCAAAAAAAAAAAAAAAAAATTCCTTTAGTGACCCTTCAAGCCTTTTGGCTGGTTCCTCAGACCGGTACCCAGCACCACTGTGCTTATAAGAAACTCTGCACCTTCTCTCAGCTCTCTCGGCTTTCTCTTTGCAGCTCCCTAAACAACTGTTATGCCCTTGATTATAACAACTGTGCACACCTGCACCCCGGATAGAAAGGATAACTTGCCACAAATTTTTACTGGCAAGTTGTACACTTGCAGAGCACTTGAAGCACAAGGTCTAGCTGACACTTCTTTGATTTGAAGCAAATGTGTGTGGCAAGTCTCTAACAAGAGCAAACTTCCAGTGGTGAGTGTACAGCAAGAGCTCTACATGTCTACAGTATAAAAATTCAGTCACAGTGACCCCTGTGGTGGGATGTCTATTGCACAACATAACTGAACCAGAACTTGCAGCAAATGTGAAGAATGTTTTGTAAATGTGCAACAAACTTGTGAAGCCTGGCGAGTCTAGCAATAGCTTAGCAAGTCATTTTAAAACTTGCAGCACAATTGCTTGTTATCTGTGACACACAACCTGCTGGTCTCCAGTAAGACTTTGACATAGGATTGGAGGCTTCGTCCCTCTCAAGACTCCTTGAAGTCTCTGGATTCCATAAACCCAATTTGAGAATTACAAAACCTGGAATAAATAAATAAATAATTTCCTCTGCTCATAATAACCATTATGGAGCCCCTCAATCAGCATCCTTGAGAACTCTGTGTGCTATGTACCTCTTTTTATACAGGGACAGGGCCCAGTACTGTCACAGTGCCTAGAGGTTTCAGGTGGAAGTGGCTAGGCCAAGAAGGGGTGTAAACCACGTGGGAAAAACATAACACAGCTGTAGCAGAAATCCCATTTATCTGCCATGCTCAGATTCAGATGCGGGTCACTTTAACTCCATTTCTCCATTTCTCCATCTCTCATGTTGGGCTCCTGGACATGGCTTCCCTCCCACATAAGCTCAGAGAGGCCACATTTGATGTGGCAGAGGTAGCTGGGCTAATGATCTGCATTCAGGTGGGCAGCCCACCACTATCAGAACCAGTATTTGGGCAGCTGGGTCAGAGTCTAATAACATGGAGTTTCTCCAGAACACCAAGCTACTGTAGCAAGTACCTCTACTATCTGATCATTCAGCCGATTACCAATTCTGGCACATATCACTAATGGAGAGGCAAATTTTCTGACAGCTTCTTTGTCTGAACAAAGTGACTGATGCCACAGTTAAAGTGCCCTCTCGGGTGCATATTATCATGCCACCTTTCCGTAGTTTAAGGAGTAAGCCTAATAAAAGTCATTGCTTGAAGAAGGAATCAATTAGCTGTTCCGAAACACGTCACATGTTGATGACATCACTTCTGGTTTGCTGTCCACGCTGGTTGCTGGTCCCTTCCCGCTGACGTCACTTCCTGGATTTGACTTCCATGCTGCCTCAGACAGCCTAGCTGTCTTCCCAGTATCCAGGAGCGTTGTGGCTTCCATCTGCAGGCCACTTCAGAATATGCTGCCATAGAATTACACCTCCCGATTTTAACCCTCTTGGGAAATATAACATGTTACTTCTGCACTTAGAGGCACCTTGTTTTCTTTTTTTTTTAAAGAATTGAATTTACAAATACATCTTAAACCTACCTCCAACCCAACATCTTTAGCAATGAAACCTTTTTTCTGCACATACTATTTGTTGCTCTATGTTGAGCTGAAGACAACACCTAAACAAACTGGTTAGATCTCATCTTTAGGCTTAGCACCCTATTCTAATAAAGAGCAAAAGCGCTGGCAAACACCATGCTGGCACTTGGAAATACTGGCAGCCAATAGGCTCCTTAACATACAATAGGATTTTATATGCTGTTTACTATTTTTGCAGCTGTGATGGGGGCAGTATTGATATTTTTAATTGATTCACCATTGTTCTTTAAAAAAAAAAAGAAAAAAAAATGTTAATAAATTCTGTTTTCTTGAGGGCATTTATTCAAGGGAATTCTCTCTAGACTGACCTTAAAGGGGAGTTCCACCCCCAATTTCACTTTTTAAATATAAATACCCCTGTAATACACAAGCTTAATGTATTCTAGTAAAGTTAGTCTGTAAACTAAGGTCCGTTTTGTTAGGTTGTTACAGCATTTAGATGGTTTTTTAAATCTAGAAATAGACCGTGGCCATCTTAAGTGTGGGCATCATGAAGCCAGACCGTATGACTTCCTGGATTTCAGCTTTGCATATCTCGCACATGCTCAGTGCTGCACAAGCAATGTAATAGGTTTCAGTCAGGTTTGCAAGGACTACTGGGAAACATGATGCCTATCACAGAAAACCTTGCAAATAGCCTTGTGACTTAATAGCCTAGGCTAATAAGGAGGAGGAAGTAATGAAGGACCACAAAATAAAGGTATTTACAAGCAACAAAATAAATAAAAATTGTCCATTCTGAACACTATGAGATTAGGGCATGCAGCACAGACAAACTGACAAAAAAAATGGGTGGAACTCCACTTTAATAGGGGAAGGCAGATTGTGTATGACTGTATCTTACCATTGGGAATGAACCATAGATCTGCTAGGGAATAAAACATGAATCACTGATGGTCTTTTCTAACAGGAACTGAATCTTAATCTAAACTGGATTGGCCTAGTAGTAGAATGAATCAGCTACTAAATTATTATTACAAAAAACATGAATCACTGATGCCCTGTACACACGACCAGTTTTCCCGACATGCCAAAACCCGACGTTTTTCCCGACGTGATTCCTCTCAAGCCTGCCTTGCATACACACGTTCAGTCAAAAAAACACTCGACCAAAGCGCGGTGCCGTCCAACACGTACGACGGCACTATAAAGGGGATGTTCCATTCAAATGGCGCCACCCTTTGGGCAGCTTTTGCTGATCCTCGTGTTAGTAAAAGTTTGGTGAGAGACGATTCGCGCTTTTCACTCCGTTACAGTGTGACGAATGTGATATCTCCATTACGAACGCTAGTTTTACCAGAACTATCATACTTGATTCTGAAAATGCACGTTTTTTTCCCCCTCGGAAAAGCATACACACGAGCGGTTTTCGCGACGAGAAAAAGACTGACGGGAAACACGACGGGAAAAAATAGAGCAGGTTCGAATTTTTTTGCAGGCAGTTTTCTCGTCGGGAAAACTTCTATGGAGCATACACCCGACCGGTTTTCCCAACCAATCTAAAAAATGGCAGTTTTCTCGTCTGGAAAAAAGGTTGTGTGTACAAGGCATCAGTCTAAAGACTTGGGGAAATTAATTTGGTATACAGTTGTGCCCATAAGTTTACATACCCTAGCAGAATTGATGATCTCTTGGCCATTTTTCAGAGAATATGAATGATAACACAAAAACTTTTGTGGTTAGTGTTTGGCTAGAGCTATTTATTATCAGTCAACTGTGTTTACTCTTTTTGAATCATAATGACAACAGAAACTACCCAAATGACCCTGATCAAAAGTTTACATACCCTGGCATGACAGCTTGCAGCTTCACGGCCAGGCACGCGCTGCGCATGCGCGAGTCATGCTGCGCTCTCTCAGTGGACAGGCAATCTTCTGGGACCTGTCAGGTGTCCCAGAAGATTACTGATAGAGAGGAGCGGAGAGGGGAAGGAAAAGAGTCGCCTAGGCGGCCCATAGGCAGAAGGAGAAAGTGGGACAGGAAGTCCCTCTCTAAGACCCCTTTCACACTGAGGGCGTTTTGCAGGTGCTATAGCGTTAAAAATAGCGCCTGGAATCTGCCCTTAAACAGCTGCTCTATTTACTCCAGTGTGAAAGCCCAAGGGCTTTCACACTGGATCGGTGCGCTGGCAGGGCGTCAGAAAAAGTCCTGCCAGCAGCTACTTTGGAGCGCATTAGCAGCAGTGAACTCACCGCTGCTAATGTGCTCCTGCCCATTGAAACTAATGGGCAGCGCTGCCATACCGCCGGCAATACACTGCTGTAGCGGGGCGTTGCGGGTGGTTTTAACCCCTTTTTCGGCCGCTAGCGGGGGGTTAAAAGGGCCCCGCTAGCGGCCGTAATGCGCCGCAAATCCGAAAGAAAAATAGCGGCGTTTTACAGCTTTTGTACTGCCGGCGCTATGTGCGGCACAGTGTGAAAGGGGTCTAAAGTAGTCATCCACTCCCCCCCCCCCAAAAAAAAATGACATGCCATTTTGGGTGGAACTCCGCTTTAAGTGTGTGGGATGAAAAGTTGGCCAGTGACACCAGTTTGGCACCAGACCAAATATGGGGACACAAACCTCAGTTGAGATGTCTCTGTAAATATTTTGAGCTTCAAAAACTGTGACAAAGATGTTTGTAGAAGAGCGTACTTCACCAATGAAATGTACAGAACTCGAGCACAGTTCACTAAATAACCTTGACATTTCTCTTCCTATTAAATCAATTCTCTGTGTCATCTCACTATCACCATTTCCAAAACTCTGACATCATGGCCTCCCCTGTGATAACTAATGGCTGGGTAACAGTTGTGAAAGAGCGTGCAGGGCATTCAAAATTCAATGACGGACATTTTATTTGGGGGGGGGGGGGGGGGGTTTCATTTGATTCTGGAAGTAGGGTGAAATTTGTGTTCAGCCTGTATCTAAATCTCAACACAAGTAAATACTGTATATACTCGAGTATAAGTCAACCCGAATAATATAAGCCAAGGCACCTAATTTTACCACAAAAAACTGGGAAAATGTATTGACTCGAGTACACTAGGGTGTCCATCTGCATGCCTTACTGTGCCTCACTTTTCCTCACTGTGTCCATGTGCATGCCTCACTGTGCCCATGCCTCACTGTGCCCATGCCTCACTGTGCCCATGCCTCACTGTGCCCATGACTAGACTTACGTTTAACATGGGAGTATATCAGTGGCGGCTGGTGCTCAACATTTTTTGTGGAGCGCAAATGAAGAAAAAAACAAAAAACAATTGCAGCCTCACTGTGCCAATCAAATGCAGCCATTGTGCCATCAATTGTCACCACTGTGCCATGCCATCAAACGCAGTCACTGTGCCATGCCATCAAACGCAACCACTGTGCCATCAATTGTCGCCACTGTGCCCATCAATTGTTGCCACTGTGCCCATCAATTGTCGCCACTGTGCCCATCAATTGTTACCACTGTGCCATCAATTGTTACCACTGTGCCATCAATTGTTACCACTGTGCCATCAATTGTTACCACTGTGCCATCAATTGTTACCACTGTGCCCCGCAATTGTCGCCACTGTGCCCCGCAATTGTCGCCATTGTGCCCAGTAAAATTCTGCCGCTGTGACCTGTATGTGCCATCAATTGCTATTTTGATACCACTGTGCCCATCAATTGTTACCACTGTGCCCATCAATCAGCTACGAGTAAGCATCACATGATGTGAAACATGTCAGCCCTTTTCTCCTTGTCCACTCACCGTTTTTGACTGCATGCATTTTGGCTGTTTTTTTTTTCTATTGAAATTTTATTGTTTGCTTATGCTTAAATAAAGACATTGTTTTCCGAGGAGTGCGGCGATCCGGAATTTTTTCCTTCATCCCATGCTAATTGTGCACAGCCAGCACCCTCTTGGTTTGTTTGGGACGGAAGCAACGGGGATTATTTGTTTTATGGAGCGGTACACTTCTCTTTGCCCATGAATTGTAGCCACTGTGCCCCGCAATTGTTGCCACTGTGCCCAGTAAAATGCTGCCACTGTGACCTGTATGTGCTATCAATTGTTACCACTGTGCCCAGCAATTGTAGCCACTGTGCCCCGCAATTGTCGCCACTGTGCCCAGTTAAATGCTTCCACTGTGACTTGTAAAATGCCCCCCCGCCTGGCACTTACCTTTCTCGGGTCAGCCACCCTCCTTCCACGTCCCTTGATGTCTTCTCCTGCCCTCGATGACGCTTCAGCCAATCAGGTTACCGATAACCAGAACCGGTGCACCTGATTGGCTGAGACGCCTGTCAGTCTTATCCATGGAACGCACCGCCCGTACGTCACAAGGATAAGCATTCAGGAAGCCGACTACAGCCTGAGGGCTCCACACAGCCAACCAGCTGCTGTTATTCAGATGGCCGGCACTCAGCATCCGGCCATCTGAATAGTGGGCGGCAGCGGCGAAAATACATAGATTCATGCAATGCATGAATCTATGTATTTCAGTGGCTGTGCGAGAGCCAGAGGGGGCGGCGCTCCAGCGCCCTCTATGGACGAACCGCCACTGGAGTATATCTAAGGGGTGCCTGGCTTTGAAAAATCAGTGCTCCCCGGCCGTAGGTTCCCCAGACAGCAAACTTTGCACACTTGTAGAGAAAGAGTGGCGCTATATGTCTGCCAAGTTTCGGCCGGTAGTGGGTCCCCAAATTCCGGGAGATTAGGCGCAAATTGGTGACTCGAGTATAAGCCGAGGGGGGCATTTTCAGCACAAAAATATGTGCTGAAAAACTTGGCTTATACTCGAGTATATACGGTACTAATCTGTGACACCTGGTGACCTTAATATTCCACCTCTAAATATAATACTTATAAAAAAAAAGCAAAATGAAACAAACCACAAAATAGGATATCATTTCTAAATTCTCATTTACTGTAAATGAAAGTGACATTTTTTGTATTATTATTATTATGTAGATGTCATAGAGTGTAGAGTGTACAGAAAAGTTCTCAGTGTGTTAAGTTCAGTTATCGAAAATCACAAGGGAGCTTTAATAAGCCACTTCCTTTCTCTCTCGTCTCATTAATAAGCTTCTAGAACCAGTGCATCAACTTTGGCAAGTGTTTTTGAATTCTTTTAAGAAAATATTTTCCGGAGTTTGCAGCATGATGAATCATAATGATGTTATATTTCCTCTGAATTCCCCTGTTGGGTTAGTACGGGAATAAGAAATATATTATGATGGTTATCTTGTGATTATTCACACATACTGTAGCTACCTAATAGTGAGATACATCAGTTTATTTTAGAATATTGTTTAGAATTCTATTTTAGAACTACAACTTTATTGCGCTGATGTTGGTTAATAATATTCAAATACATTTAAATCCTATGTCTTCCCCGATGTTTATGCTGCCTGTCTACATCAGTATATTAATATATACTGTACAGCAGCCCTCAAAATTTGCACTCGCTTGCTCGCATTTTGCGAGTGGATTTTGAGGTCTTGCGAGGAAGGGCTGCCTGACAGCGGAGAGGGCACCACTGAGCAGTGGGTTATATGGGAGTACTTCTCCCATTCAGGGCCGGTACAAGGCAGGGGCGGAAAGGGCGAGTGCCCTGGGCGATACCATTTTGTATAGAAGGGGGGGCGCAGCCGAAGTATTGCCACGGCCGCCAGTACAGTGACCTCTGTGTCATGGCCAGCGCGGGTAGCGGCACTGTATAAATTGTGTGCCGACTTGCGCTCGCCGCTCCTGCAGCCGGAAACGTCACTTTCCGCCCCAGCTCCCTTCCCTGCTTCATTGTTTTCTCCCCTACGGAGGAGGCTTAGTCCCTCCCTGCCAGCGACGTGACGTCACTCTGCTCACGGCCGGAGGCGAGTGGGGAGATGGAGGACTCAGCGCAGGGAGCTGTGTCGGCGCTGCCTGCCATATGACTCACAGCCAGGGAGATAGAGAGGAGGAGCCGCCGCCGAGGACTAGTCTCGAGGAGCCTGCCTGTGCTACAAAACAGACTACTGAACTCAAAGTAAGCAGAACCTGTTAGAGCAGGTAATAAAATGGCTGGATTGGGGGGAGGATGACTGAGGTGACCAGCACTTTATTAATAAAAAATGTCAGATAAAAAAATGTGTCATTTTAAATGAGCCATGCTTGCCATCTCTGACTGGAAAAAAAACACATCAATTGCAGCCTCACTATGCCCATCAAACGCCACCACTGTGCCCGTCACACGCTACCACTGTGCCCATCAAATGTAACCACTGTGCCCATCACACGCTACCACTGTGCCCATCAAATGTAACCACTGTGCCCATCACACGCAGCCACTGTGCCCATCACACGCCGCTACTGTGCCCATCACACGCAGCCACTGTGCCCATCACACGCCGCTACTGTGCCCATCAAATGTAACCACTGTGCCATGAATTGTCGCCACTGTGCCCATCACACACCACCACTGTGCCCATCAAATGTAACCACTGTGCCATGAATTGTCGCCACTGTGCCCATCACATACCACCACTGTGCCCATCAATTGCTGCCACCAGTGTGCCCATCAACTGCCACCAGTGTGCCCATCAATTGCCACCAGTGTGCTGCCAGTTTGCCCCATCATTTGCCGCCAGTGTGCTGCCAGTTTGCCTCATCAATTGCCGCCAGTGTGCAGCCAGTGTGCCCATCAATTACCACCAGTGTGCTGCCAGTTTGCCCCATCATTTGACGCCAGTGTGCAGCCGGTTTGCCCCATCATTTGCCGCTAGTGTGCTGCCAGTGTCCTGCCAGTTTGCCCCATCAGTGTGCCCCCCCTGCCTGGCACTTACCTGTCTTGGTCAAATCTATCGCTTCAGCCAATCAGGTGACCGGTAACAAGACCTGGTGCACCTAATTGGCTGAGAGGCGGGTCAGTGTTAGAGAGGCGATTCCCTAACACAGCACTACATAAGCAGAGAACGCACAGCAGTGCGCCGCTGCTAAACAATTTGGAAGCCCGCCTCTCAGTAGGAAGCCTATTATAGCCTATGGCTCTAATCAGGCACTTCCAAATACACCCCCACCGCTGTAATTCAGATGTCCGGCGCTCGACAAGGGGCCGGACACCTGAATAGTGGATGGCAGCGGCGACAATAGATAGGTATCGTTTGTTGATTGACGGGTGCAGGAGAGAGGGGGCGGTGCATCACAGTGTCTGTGGCTTTCAAAGTCCCACTCAAGGGGGAACAGTATATTCTTGTTTTGAAACATCGATTCTTTCTTAAAAACGGGGGGGGGGGGGGGGGCGGCAGTTTGCCATTTTCGCCCTGGGCACCAAATGGCCTTGTCCCAGCACTGCTCCCATTGCTCGCGGAGGGGAAGAGAGAGGAGAGAGCTGACTGGATGATTTAGAGCGTGGGGGACATCATTAGCGGATTTTATTTCAATAGCCGAGTGTTCCTCGCACTCACTGTCACACACAGCCCCACCCCTGGTCCCGGGGAATTTGATAGACAGATCACCCATCCATCCTGTTCCATTAATGTCCCTCGGCACTCTTATCTGGCCGCCAATGCTTTTCCTCTCCTGTGCTCCTCTGCAGGTAGGCTGCATGATGGACACGGGCGAGGCTGCATTGGTGGACAGGGGCGAGGGCGTGTTAGGGGCGGGACATGGTAGGGATTGGGTGGTGCAACTGGTGGCCAGTAACCCTTCAGGCCTGGCTAGTAGCTCAGGACTTTTTTGAGCCCTGCTGTACAGTATATTACCAAAAGTATTGGGACACCTGCCTTTGCGCACACATGAACTTTATGGCATCCCAATCATAGTCCATAGGGTTCAATATTGAGTTGGCCCACCCTTTGCAGCTCTTCTAGGTACGCTGTCCACAAGGCTTAGGAGTGTGTCTTTGGGAATGTGTGACCATTCTTCCAGAAGTGCATTTGTGAGGTCAGGCACTGATGTTGGACTAGAAGGCCTGGCTCGCAGTCTCCACTCTAATTCATCCCAAAGGCGTTCTATTGGGTTGAGGTGCAGGCCAGTCAAGTTCCTCCACCCCAAACTCGCTCATCCATGTTTTTATAGACCTTGCTTTGTGCACTGGTCTAAATCAAGATATTAAAAGAAAGAATATGAACAGCTGGGTAGTGAAGCAGAACTCCTGGTAAAAAATAAAAATAAAAAAATAAATAAAAGGAAACACATATCTGAAATACATAACCGTGAATGGTTTTACCTGCCAAGATACTGCTGATTGTTCAGGAACACGTTTGATTCATGTGCCCCTTCCACTATGCACAGCCAGATGGTGACAGACAACACTATTCGGTCACGTGTCACTGCAGCTCTTCCTCCAGCCTGCTCATTGAACTGGCACTGTCCATCACCATACCAGTGAGGGGTGCGAAGTATACTATATTACCAAAAGTATTGGGACACCTGTCTTTACAAGCCCATGAACTTTAATGGCATCCCAGCCTTAGGGCCAGATTCTCAGCGGCGCTACGCCTGCGTAAATGGATATGCGCGGCATAATTGTAAATGTGCGCCTGCGTATCGATGCACGGTAAACACAGAACCACATACGCGAGAATTTTTTTTTTGTCTGGGCGGCAAAAATGCTTTAAGCTAGCGCGGCGTAGGCGCATAGTTACGCATCGAAAATATTCAGTTCCCATTGAATTAGCATGCAAATATGCAAATGAGGGAGATGCACGGATTCCCGAAACTACGCGCGTCGGCGTTGGCTACTCGTGGTGCGCGTAACTCGAAAGCCTTGAGTAAACATACCCCTCATAAAAGCACGGGTAACTTTGCTCAAGACCGTGTGCAAGTCAGCTGGAGAGCAACTACAGCAGCACCATAACGGACGAGCTGAGCAATCACACTTACTGGACAACACATTCGTATGCCAACATGCCAGGGGCAGCCATGGTCTTATCACTACTAATGTATGCAGAGGAAGAGGAGCATAGAAGGAGGAGTAGGAGGAGGGGGGCACGTGAGAGGATCTACCGAGCGCGCATGAGGCTCTTTGGCATGGGTGATGAGGAGGTGTATCGCATCTTCAGATTCAGCCCTGCTGCCATCCTGGAACTAACCACAACCCTGCAGGATGACATCACCAGCCCAACACACCGCTCACATGCACTGCAGCCACTGGTGAAGGTACTGGCAACACTCCATTTCCTTGCCAGTGGATCATTCCAGCGTACAAGTGGAGTGGTGGCTGGGATGTCACAAACCAGCATAAGCAGATGTCTGCACCAGGTTGTCCCCGCAATCCTCAGACGCATGTCCCACCACATCATCAGACCCACCACTGAGCACCTGCGGCAGAAGGCAATGACAGATTTCTACAGAATTGACGGATTCCCACGCACCATCGGGGCCATTGATTGCACACATGTGGCACTCCAGCCCCCCAGTGCCACAGAGCACATATACCGCAATCGGAAGCATTGGCACTCCATCAACGTACAGGTGATAGCCGATGCCAAATACCTCATATGGCACGTCCGTGCCATGACAGCTACATATACCGTCAAAGCAACATCCCAGAAGATTTTGAGCAGGACATGTATGGGGACAGCTGGCTGGTTGGTGAGTGACATGGGTGGCAGGCATGACTGCCCCCCCCCATGATGCTTACATCACAAGGGGCACATGCACGACTAACATCCTCCTGTCTTTTCCCTTCCAGGTGACTCTGCATATGTACTGGGACCCCATCTCATGACTCCTTTCCGGAACCCCCAAACCAGAGGAGAGAGAAGATACAATGAAGCACACATCAAAACTCGTGCAGTGGTGGAGCGCAGCTTTGGCCTCCTGAAGTCCCGTTTCCGATGCCTGGATAAGTCTGGGGGGCCCTATTGTATTCCCCCAACTTTGTGGGTCAGATCATTGGTGCATGTTGCATTCTGCACAACTTTGCCATGAGAAAAGGGCCTGCAGATTGCCCTACGTGATGACCTGACCCCCCAACCACACAGCCCCCCCCCGCCAGAGGAGACCCCGTCATCTGATGGAAGAGCAGTCAGGAGTTGCCTCGTGTTACAAATCTTTGACCGTTAAACACACACATACAGCAAGGCACACAGACAATGCACGCGTGTACACCACTGTGGTCCCTAGCACACACACCCCACATCCACATCACATTGGATTAGCCCAAGTCCAGCATGTCGGACTTGGGAGCAGCAACGTCACGTCAAGGCCCCAATGATGTTGCTGTCCATTCATACACCATTCACACAGCCGTGGGGATAACTTTTCCCCAACGGCCGAGGGTGACACCCCTTACTGGCAGGAGTGCCACCCTCACATTCACACACCATTCATACTGCACCGTGCAGTATCCAAAAAAAAAAGCTCTTATCCAGAGCATAATATAAAAAATAAAAAAGCTCTTAACCAGAGCATAATATAAAAACTAAAAAAGCTCTTAACCAAAGCATAATATAAAAAATAAAAAAGCTCTTAACCAGAGCAAAATAATAAGAAATCAAAAAATTTATGGGCCTGGCGGGGGCTCCGCCTGGTGCCACGGCTCCTGCCCCTCACTTGCCTGGGGGCAGCCACAGGTGGGGGGGTAGCAGGTGGAGGAGGAGCATCCCCACGTCCCTCCCTGGCTGCCTGCATGCCCTCCAGGGCAACCGCTATGCGGGTCTGCACAGCAGTCTGCTCCTCGACAGCAAGGCGCAGGGCATGAACCTCCCCCACAAGGTCGGAGGTGTTCGCCTGCAGCTCCCCCAGGCTGGTCAGCGTTGCTGCACTGTTGACAGCAAGATCTTGGATGGCATCTGTAATGTGTCCCGAGGATGCCAGGCTGTCGGCCAGGCGCCTCATCTCCTCCACGACCTCTGACAGGTGCCGATTTTGCTGGTCCTGCTGTCTGGCCAGCTGTTCCGGCAGGACCTTGGGAACACCCCTGGTCTTGCACGTTGCCTTCCGGGGAGTGGCAGGGGACCGGGCATAAGGGGAGGATGTTGAGGGGCCGGAGATGAGGGGGGGGAAACAGAGGGACTGGAGAGGTTGGGGGGGACACTGAGGGGTTCGCTAAAGATGGGGGGATAGCCTGGGCTGGTCCGGGCAACCCATCATCCTCCTCCCCAACAACATACAGGTCCTGGTCCTGGACTACGCCATCCTCCTCAACCAAATCCTCCGTTGAGGTGTGCCCACTTCCCTCCAAGTCCTGTTCCAGGGGGGCAGCCAGAGGGACTGGATCTTCGGGGGATGGATCCTGACGGGCCCTGGCATCAACAGATGGCCCCGCTCCCTCCTGCACATCTGTGGATGACACAAAAGATGCCCATGTTGGTGGACCCACACACTTGGCACATGTTCCCTTCCACCCCCATACATGTACACAACAGATAGAATATAAAAACACACTTACCTGTACTCAGGGCTGGCTTTTGGGACTCATAGCCCCCAACTCCCTCAACCTGCTCCGTCTGCAGGCAGCGGGCAACCACCTTCTCCTCCTCAGTCAGGCGGACGTTGCAGGGTGGGCCCCCTCCAGTGCCCCTGGCATGCCGACCTATGAAAGCCAGCTTGCCCTTCACGAGACGCCACAGGTCATTCATTTTCTTTTGAATGTCCTCGGTGTCTGGACCTCATGAGAGAGGGCATTGACCTGGCACACGACCTTCATTAAGATCTGATCCCTCCGGGACTTGCTGGTCCGGGCACTGTCAGCACCATGGAGCCGCGAGTCATATTTCTCCATTGCCCTCACGACAATGGCCCTCTCCTCTGGGGAGAAATTTTTCTTCCTCCTCTCCTTAACAGCAGTTGTCATCTTGTCCAGCACAAACTTTGGCCGTCACTATCAAAAAAATGGGAGACGTTTGCGCTGCACGGGCGCATGTGTGGGCGCATTATATACCCTGCGCCGGCGAATCGTAGGGAGGCTTTGCGCATGCGCAGAAGGCATCCACGTCATGGTGCGGGTCATCCACGTCACGGCGCATGCTCCGTTCGTCCCGGCCTGCATTTGCATGGGGTCACGCTTCATTACAATGCAACACGCCCACTTCCCTCCTACTTTGGAGTTGCGCCGGATTACGCCGATGATTTTACGCGACGCAGGCGCATCTTGGAGCGCATTTACTTAGGGAATACGGTACTTGCCACTCTGTGTTACGTCGGCGTAGTGCATCTGAGATGCGCAACGCCTGCATAATTAGGCGCGCATCTACGAGAATCTGGCCCTTAGTCTGTAAGATTCAATATTGAATTGGCCCATCTATTGCAGATATAACAGCTTCAACTCTTCTAAGAAGGCTGTCCACAAGGTTTAGGAGTGTGTCTATCGGAATATTTAACAATTTTTCCAGAAGCACATTTGTGAGTTCAAGCACTGATTTGAACAAGAAGGCCTGGCTTGCAGTCTCCGCTCTAATTCATCCCAAAAGGTGTTCTATCGGGTTGAGTTCAGGACTCTGTACAGGCCAGTAAAATTCCTCTACCCTAAACTCTGTCATCCATGTCTTTATGGGCCGTGTTTGTGCACTGGTGCGCAGTCATGTTGGAACAAGAAAGGGCCAACTCCAAACTTTTCCCACAAAGTTGGGAGCATAAAATTGTCCAAAATGTCTTGGTATGCTGCTGTCTTAAGAGTTCCCTTCACTGGAACTAAGGAGCCAAGCCCAACCCCTTAAAAACCCTACACCATAATTCCTCCCTGACTGGCCTGCACAGAGTCCTGACCCCAACCCGATAGATGTGATTGGCTGGGCTATTTCAGCAGCTTTTCTTACTTTAAAACCAAATGAGAGTTTCCTTGGCTTTGAGTTTGGGATCATTGTCTTGCTGAGCTTTTCTTGCTAAAATGTCCACCCTTGTTTCATCTTCATCATCCTGGTAGATGGCAGCTTTTATCAAGACTGTCTTGATAAGTTTTTTCATTCATCCTTCCTTGAATGATATGACGTTTTCCAGTACAGTATTGCACATCTGGATTATGGCCCCAACAGTGGTCACTGGAACATTCAGAAGTTTAGAAATCTAATCCGTCAGACGAAGGACACTCCCACTAAATGTTATGATAAATGTGCATGTTGGCTGAATTTTAAGGTTACTGCAGAATTTTGTCGCTTATCTAATTCTTCTTCATAACATTCTCAGATTGTTTGCTATCTTGTATGTTATACTTTTATTTCACACTGTAATGCATAATTTCTATCCCACTTCACTTCCCCTCTTTTTTCCCTACCTCCCTCCCCCCTTTTTTTTCTTTCCCCTTTGCTGTACAACTTACTATATATGGCAAAGTTATCAATCTGATTATTCAATGCTATCTATGGTATTTATTGCATCTATTATCGTTTGTTACACAATGTGAATTTGTTATATTCATTATTGTTCTTCAAAAATTTCAATAAAATATTTGGAATCAAGAAGTTTAGAAATCCTTCTGAAACCAATGACATCAGTATGTTTTGCAACAATAAGGCCCCTTTCACATGGGGCAGTGGAGGTGCGCTGGCGGTATAGCGCCGCTAAAAATAGCTGTGGTGGCTCAACGTAATTGGCACTGCGCTGACAAGCCATTCACCTCTGCAGCCAAGGGTTCGGATCCCGGTCTCGGCTACATGTGAATTGAGTTTGGTGGTCTCAGCCCGGCTCCCGGTGGGTGTGCTATGCAAGGTACGCCTGTGCTTAGTACGCCCACCCCCCCCCCCCCCCCACAAAAACCACCACACTTGCACGCACACAAAATTGGTTTAAAAAAACACATGCACTTTGGCCATGCGGTCTCCTAAAATAAGAGAGGCGAAGGACCTACGGGGCTGGCTGGGTGGGCTAGGCCTCCTCACTCCCTCATAGGGGGAGTCCCTCTGCCCCATTGGGGTCCCGTTGGGCCCTAGTTGGGCTCCCAAGAGGAGCAGGTAGGGCGGGGTGAGTGGGAGGCCCCCCTTCACACCTGCCATTGCCACCAGGGGCATGGAGAAGGATGGCGATTGCTTCCGGGGGGAGGGTCTGCCTACTCCCAACTCCTGCAGTCCGGCTCCTCTCTCTCGAGTTCACGCAAAAAAAAAAAATACACTAAAAAAAAAAAAAAATAGCGGCGCAATACCACAGGAATTGCCGCGAATTGCGACCGCTAGCGGTGCGGTATTAACCCCGCTAGCGACCATAAAAGGGTTAATACCCTTGGGCTTTCACATTGAGGTTGCTGGGGCAGGAGTTTTTCAGGCGGTATAGCAGCGCTATTTTTAGCGCTGTACCGCCTGAAAAACTCCTCAATGTGAAAGGGGTCTAAGGCTGTGAAGGTCTTTAGAGAGCTCTTTGCTCTCCGTCTGACTTTTTCGATCGGAAATTCCGATTGTGTGTACCGGGCTTTAGAATTACTTTAGGTGTTATACTGTACTTGCACATATCTCAGCATACTGCAATTAGCACGACATGATATGTCTGATACCCAGGGCTTTTTTTCTGGGGGAACTTGGTGGAACTCAGTTCCACCACCTTTGGCTCAGACCCTTTGGTGCCCACTCACCACAATCACTTGTGAACACAGAAGTCTGGTTTCTGTGTTTACAAGTGACTGCTTTGTAACCCCCTGAACTCTGCACACTGTATGTAATGCAATTCTGGTATTTAATGCCCCTTTAAGACCCTTCTACTGTTTGTGAAATCTGAACGGGTCGTGGTTGAGTTCCTGCACCTATTTTCTGAGAAAAAAAGCTCTGCTGATACCAAGTCTAATCTCTGAGGCCTCGTACACACGAGGGGATATGTCCGCTGAAAACGGTCCGATGGACCGTTTCAGCAGACATCTCCGATCGTGTGTATGGGCTAGCGGACAGATTTGTCCACCCGACAGATTTCAAAGCATGCTTTGAAATCTATCGGGTGGAATCCGTCCGCCCGACATGTCTGCTGGTTAGTACACTTACCAGCAGACATGTCGTCCCGCACCGCCGCCGCGCCGCCGCCGAATGGATTCGGCGCATGCGCGGAAGTGTTTTACTTCCTGGTGCGGTGACGTGGCGGCGTCAACGTCACCGCCACGTCACCGCGCCGTACGCCGGCGGGGAATTTGATCCGATGGTGTGTACACGCCATCGGATCAAACTCCTGATCGGACATATCCGATGGAAATGGTCCGCGGACCGTTTTCATCGGATATGTCCGATCGTGTGTACGAGGCCTAATAAGCAGTATATGAATAATTGTACATGTATCATTTCCCCTTTCGTATATATTGTTTGTTGTTAAATATTACCTAAACATCAGTGGAAGTAATGACATGACCTCTGCATTGTAGCTGTGAGGAACTTACCAGCCTACCCATGATCACGCATGAAAAGTGCTCCCTCAGCAATGGTGCAATCTTTTTCTGCGCACCATGAAACAGGCACATGGTCTACAGAAAGAATTTTGAAATGACACATGGATCAGGGACGTGCGGCAAGGCAAGTGGCTGGTGAGGCACTGGCTAGTATCAGAGCCAGATACACACAGGTTACATACGCTGCAACCTCCTCTGTAACTCTAAACATATTGGGCTAGATTCAGGTACGGAGGCTTAAATTTTTCGCGGGCGTAGCGTATCTTGTTTACGCTACGCCGCAGTAAATTAGCGAGGAAAATGCTGTATTCACCAAGTTACGGCGGCGTAGCGTAAATAGGCCAGCGTAAGCCCGGGTAATTCAAATGTGAATGAGGTGGGCGTGTTTTATGGTAATGTGTTGTGACCCTGCGTTTTTTACGTTTTTTTTAACTGCGCATGCGCCGACCGCGAACGTATCCCAGTGCGCATGCTCCAAATTATGACGCTACGACGCATTGTTTTCGACGTGAACGTAATTGACGTAAATCCCCATTCACGCACGAGTTACGCAAACGACGTAAAATCTGAAAAATTTGACGCGGTCCCGATGTCCATACTTAACATAGGATGCGCCAACTTTTTGGTGGTTTATCTTTATGCCGGAAAACGCCTTATGTAAACGGCGTAAATTCACTGCGTCAGCCGGGCGTATGTTCGTGAATAGGCGTATCTCGCTGATTTACATATTCTAGGCGTAAATCAGCGGGAACGCCCCTAGCGGCCATCTTAAAAATGCAGTTAAGATACGACGGCGTAATACAATTATGCCGCTCATATCTTAACTCAAACCCGGCGTATCTTGTTTTCTGAATACAGAAAAAAGATACGGCGGTGCTGAATTTGGCCCGTAATCTGTAAAAAAATAAAATAAGTGTCACCTATGGAGATTTAAAAGTACTGAAGTTTGGCGCCATTACACAAGTGTGCGCAATTTTAAAGTGTGACATGTTAGGTAAAAATTGGGCTAATGTTAGTGGGTTTGTTTTTTTTTTTATGAAACCGTTTAAAAAAAAAAACATGTTAATGTTACACCATGTCACTATGTGACATAAAAAGTTGCAATGACCACCATTTTATTCCCTAGTTTGTCTGCTAAAACATTATATATAATATTTGGGGGTTCTGGGTAATTTTCTAGCAAAAAAATATGATTTTTGCATGTCAGAGAGAAGTGGCAGAATTGGCCTGGGTGGCGAGATGTTAACCACTTGACCACTGGGCACTTAAACACCCTTAATAACCAGACCAATTTTCAGCTTTCGGTGCTCTCACATTTTGAATGACAATAACTCAGTCATACAACACTATAACCAAATGAAATTTTTGTCCTTTTTTTCCCACAAATAGAGCTTTCTTTTGGTGGTGTTTCATCACCTCTGCGGTTTTTATTTTTTTTGCTATAAATGATTATTATAAAATTTTGCAAAAAAGTAATTTTTCTTCATAAATTTGGCCTAAAATGTATACTGCTACATATCTTTGGTAAAAAAAATAAAAAATGTTGGATATTATTTAGTCTGGGTGAAAGTTATGGGGTCTACAAGCTATGGTACCAAATCCTGAAAATTGATCAATTTCATCACACCTGAAGTACTGACAGCCTCTCTCATTTCTTGAGACCCTAACATGCCAGAAAAGTACAAATACCCCCCAAATGACCCCTTTTTGGAAAGAAGACATTCCAAGGTATTTAGAAAGAGGCCTGGTGAGTTTTTTAAAGTTGTAATTTTTTCCCACAATTCTTTGCAAAATCAAGATTTATTTTTTTTTCATCAAATTTTCATATTATTAGGTTATTTTTCACACACAGCATATGCATACCACAAATTACACCCCAAAACACATTCTGCTATTCCTCCCGAGTATGGCGATACCCCATGTGTGAGACTTTTACACAGTGCGGCCACATACAGAGGCCCAACATGCAGGGAGCACCCAGGCCAATTCTGACATTTCTCTCCTACATGTAAAAATCATCATTTATTTGCTAGAAAAATACATAAAACCCCAAAACATGATATAAAGATACCTCACATGTGGTTTGAACACCGTTTTTATATGTGGGCGGGACTTGCGTATGCGTTCGCTTCTGCATGCGAGCTCGCGGGGACAGGGGCTGCTGTATGCCCAGAGTATTGCGGAGTATGCCCAGAGTATTGCCAGAGTATTGCCAGAGTATGCCCAGAGTATGCCCGGAGTATTGCCAGAGTATGCCCGGAGTATTGCCAGAGTATGCCCGGAGTATTGCCAGAGTATTGCGGAGTATGCCCAGAGTATTGCAGAGTATGCCCAGAGTATTGCAGAGTATGCCCAGAGTATTGCCAGAGTATGCCCAGAGTATTGCCAGAGTATTGCGGAGTATGCAGAGTATGCCCAGGGTATTGCAGAGTATGCCCAGGGTATTGCGGAGTATGCCCAGAGTATTGCGGAGTATGCCCAGAGTATTGCGGAGTATGCCCAGAGTATTGCGGAGTATGCCCAGAGTATTGCAGAGTATGCCCAGAGTATTGCCAGAGTATGCCCAGAGTATTGCCAGAGTATTGCGGAGTATGCAGAGTATGCCCAGGGTATTGCAGAGTATGCCCAGAGTATTGGCAGAGTATGCCCAGAGTATTGGCAGAGTATGCCCAGAGTATTGCAGAGTATGCCCAGAGTATTGCCAGAGTATTGCCCAGAGTATTGCCCAGAGTATTGCCCAGAGTATTGCCCAGAGTATTGCCAGAGTATGCCTGAGTATTGCAGAGTATGCCCAGAGTATTGCCAGAGTATGCCTGAGTATTGCAGAGTATGCCCAGAGTATTGCCAGAGTATGCCTGAGTATTGCAGAGTATGCCCAGGTGAGTATTGCAGAGTATATGCAGCAGGGATGGCTGAGCAGGGAGGGAGGGATGGATGGATCTGTGACTGCATTTGTCACAGATCCAGCCCGCAGCACTGCCACTGCCATCCGCTCCCTCCCCTCTCCTCTCACACTGTACCGATCGGTACAGAGAGAGGAGGGAGGAACCAGCGTCATCAAATGACGCCGGTCTGTTTACATCTGATCGCGCCGTCATTGGACGGCGCGATCACGTGGTAAACCGCCGCTATCAGCGGCGATTTACCGTGATCCGTGATGCGCCGGGTCCTCTGGACCCGGCGGTCACGGATGTTCCCGTGTGCGCGCCTCAGGAGGCGCGCGGGAGCGCGATTCTGACAGGCCGTTAATTAACGGCCAGTTAGAATACAGCAACCGCCCTAGAGCCGTACTTTCGGCATAGGGCGGTTGCAAAGTGGTTAATTACCGTAAGTAATATACAAATAATTATTATATATTGTTTTTAAGGTAATTTACTATATTTTCAAAATCTGTACTCAAGCAGGTGGCTTAACGTAGGGGTCGTCAACCCCCGGACCGCGGCCCACTACCGGGCCGTAGCGTCTCTGGAGCGGCGGGCGGCGTGACATTGTAAGGCGGGCGGGTGGGTGAGAGAGCCCGGTGGATCAGATAGGAGGGTGGGAGAATGAGAGAAGCGGGCTGGTGAGCAGAGATGGCATCTCTATCTGCCTGCCTAGCATCAACTCTCTTCCGCCCTCACAGCATGCGGAATGTCGGAGGTGCAGTGGGAAGCAGAGAGATGACATCATCTCTCTCCGCCCGCCTAGCATCACTGCTCTTCTGCCCTCACAGCATGCAGAATGTTGGAGGTGCGGCAGGGAGCAGAGAGATGGCATTATCTCTCACCGCCCGCCCCACATCTCCACTCTCCTGCCCTCACTCAAGAATGACCACTAAACAAGTGCAATCAATGCAGTGACAATCCACATCTGGTGACACTGGCAGGTGATGTGGCATTCCTCATCTGGTGGCACTGGCATGTGGTGTGGCAAGTGGCATTCCTTATCTGGTGGCACTGGCAGGTGAAGTGGCATTCCTCATCTGGTGGCACTGGCAGGTGACATGGCAAGTGGCATTACTCACCTGGTGGCACTGGCAGATGGCATGGTAAGTGGCATTCCTCATCTAGTGACACTGGCAGGTGACGTGGCAAGTGGCATTCCTCATCTGGGGGCACAGGCAGGGGACGTGACAAGTGACATTCTTCATCTCGTGGCAGGCAGCCTGGCATTCCTCATCTAGTGGCAGGAAGCGTGGCAAGTGGCATTCCTCATCTGGTGGCAGGCAGCATGGCGTGCCAAGTGGCATTCCTTATCTGGTGACAGGCAGCGAGCCAAGTGGCATTCCTCTGGTTGCACTGTGAGCTCATCCTCTCAGTTTGCTGCAAACAGCATATGCCAGCTTGTATTTTAAAAGTGGCCGCTCTGTATTTATCTTCTGACTGGCTGTGCAAGGAGCCTTGTATGTCCAGAACCATAGGTCGTAGGAGCCCCAAATGTTAACCAGTGGTGGGGTAGCACTTAGGCTACAAACCCCCAAATTTTGGGTCTCTGTGACCCCAGGTCACCAAGCTACGACCCTCGAATCACGTTTTTGTTTTTTATGTTATTGGCAGAGGAGGCCCTGCCTCTCCTGACTGCATGTCCCTGACATGGAGGCCCCATATAATAACTACAGGACTGACAGAATATAATTAATAATTCTATGCATAACTTACATTTTGCAAACAGTGCAAACAAGCATGTGATTCACACCGCATTGCTGTGCAGACCACATGCAATGTTTTTGCAATTCAGCCATACAGTTTGTATACATCAATACAGAATTCAAGCCCTGTGCAGTGAACGTGCATGCGTAATGCGACTCCAATCAATCACAGAGCAGGAGCCCACGGCCCCCGGAAGGATGAGGGGCAAAGATGGATGCGGCCACCAGCGGGGATAGTGTGGGCTTCGTTTGCAGGAAAGTGACACATAATGGGCTAGAATGTAATGCATACTAGCCCATTTTGCTTTTATTTTGCAGGGGGAAAAATAGGAAGTAAAACCCATCAGGGTTTACTTCCTCTTTAAGCTGTTTAAAGCTCACGCGTTCATATCGTACTATAGCACATCTGCTGTTCTGCCTTATGCAGATAGGGGAGACAGGCTTGCTATTAGTAAGATGTGGTTTTGGAAGGTGCCCAATAGTTGCAAAACTTACGTGGCTTTTTAGTCGATGTGACTTGAGTGATTTAATAACTTCTGAACTAACAAAAAAGATGCTTTCAATGTCATGAAAGATTTACTGCATATTACTCAATTGTCCTTGCTATATTAGTTTCACTCTGGCGTGTATTCATTAATTTATTTTTCTAAGGTTTCGCTTTGAACAAATTCTGCATCAAATTGCCCACATCAATCAATCCTGACTTTAATTAATCTGCTTCTGCAATTCACTGGCGTTTAATGTAAGACACTCTTCTAAGAATTAGTTGTTCCAATGACAATGCATTCTACTAAAAGGTTTTATCAGTGGCGGTTCATCCATAGAGGGCACCGGCGCGCCGCCCCCTCTGGCTCTGGCACAGCCACTGAAATACATAGATTCCTGCATTGCATGAATCTATGTATTTTCGCCGCTGCCACCGACTATCCAGATGGCCGGATGGCGAGCGGTGGCCACCTGAATAACGGCAGCTGGTTGGCTGTTGAAGTGCCTATCAGAGCCAGCAGCTTTCCAAGTACAGCACTCAGGCTGTAGTCGGTTTCCGAATGCTTATCCAAGGAACGCACCCCCCGTGTGTTCCTTGGAAAAGACTGACAGCCATCTCAGCTAATCAGGTTCACCGGTTCTGGTTACCGGGAACCTGATTGTCTAAAGCGGCATCAAGGGCGGGAGAAGACATCGAGGCACCATGGAAGGAGGATGGCTGACTCCCAGAAAGGTAAGTGCTGGGTGGGGGGAGGCATTTTACAGGGCACATCGGCGACAATGGGCACAGTGGCATCAATGGGCACAGTGGCGACAAAGGGCACAGTGGCGACAAAGGGCACAGTGGCATCAATTGGCACAGTGGCAACAATTAAAGGGCACGGTGGCTGACAATTGATGGCACAGTGGCTGTGTTTGATGGCATGGCACAGTGGTGACAATTGATGGCACAGTGGCTGCGTTTGATGGCATGGCACAGTCGTCACAATTGATTGCACCATGGCTGCGTTTGATGGCATTGCACAGTGGCTGCGTTTGATGGCATGGCACAGTGGTGACAATTGATGGGACAGTGGCTGCGTTTGATGGCATTGCACAGTGACTGCATTTGATGGCATGGCACAGTGGTGACAATGGATGGCACAGTGGCTGCTTTTGATGGGCACAGTGGCTGCATTTGATGGGCACAGTGAGGCTGCAATTGTTTTTTTTTTGATTTGTTGTTTTTCATTTGCGCCCCCCCAAAAATTTGGAGCACCAGCCACCACTGGGGTTTATAGTGTTTGTAGGCTGTTCTAGATGAACATAAAGGGCCAGATTCAAAAAGGACTTACGACGGCGTATCTCCATATACGCCGGCGTAAGTCCGAATGAGTGCCGTCGTATTTCGGTGCCTGATTCAAAGAATCAGATACACCGGGATTTAGGCAAGATCCGACCGACGTAAGTCTCTTACGGCGTCGGATCTTAACTGCATATTTATGCTGGCCGCTAGGTGGCGCTTCCGTAGATTTACACTTTGAATATGCAAATTAGGTAGATATGCCGATTCACGAACGTAGTTGCGCCCGTCTTATTGATATACGTCGTTTACCTAGGCGTTCGACCGGCGTAAAGTTACCCCTGCTATATGAGGTGCAGCCAAGGTTAAGTATGGACGTCGGAACAGCGTCAAATTGTACGTTGTTTACGACGTTTGCGTTAGTCGTTTCTGGAATGGGGCCGGGGCGTAAGTTACGTTCACTTCGATATTAATGAATATTTCCGAAGTGATTTTGGAGCATGTGCACTGGGATACGTCCACGGCAGGCGCATGCTCCAAAATCACGTCAGAATCATTCATTGATATAGTTCGTTCGGCGCGTCATTTACGTGGGGTCACGATTAGTTTACATACAATACGCCCACTACCAGCCTACTTTGAATTATGCGGGCTTACGCCTGCACATTTAGACTACGCTGCCGTAACTTTGGGTGCAAGTTCTCTGTGAATACGGCACCTGCCTCTCAAAGTTACGGCGGCGTGGTGTAAATCAACCGTATTAACAGTATTGTAAATGATAAATATATTTACCCTTAAGCGGCTTAGGGAAAGAATACAAGAACTTTCCTGTGTGCTGAGTCTGTAAACTGACCATATGCCCCATGGTTGCAGCCAAAGCACAGTTGAACCCACATGAAGACAGGGAGAGCCAGATGGAACCAAACTCGGCTGGGTGGAAGGACCAAAAAACTCTGGGCCTACGAGAGGCCGCACTGGTACCCCGCATGTGAGAACGAAGCTGGGGGGGCAGGCCCTGGGGGAAGGGCCCAATAAACCAGGCCGGAAGCCATGAGGACGAGACCAGAGACAAACACCCCATGCTGTAGGAATGATATAGAGTAAAAAAGTATAAATATATAGGAAAGTTAATTAGGATATAGTTGAGTGTAGTATAAGAGGAATGTATGCAAGATAATGTCCAGGCATCTTAAAGCCGGCAAAAAATAAATAAGTAAATTAATAAAATGTATTGATTATCAGTGTATAAAAGATAATTGAAGTTAAAATGCCTAATAAAGGTATCAATGCAAATGAATGAATGGCTGAATGAGTGTGATGTGTGGAAGAAAGTGAAATGTAAGGTGGTGTGTGTGTGAGGTAACAGTCATAATGAGTGAAATGGCCAGAAGAGATATGCTTCGGTGAGGAATATTGACTAGAAACTAATAGGTGTGGTGAAAAGGTCCTAAAAGTGCCAGGAGCCATTGGCTCCCACTGCTGTCAATCAAATCCAGTGACATGGGAGCTGGGGGCGAGTACTGCTGTCTATGTCAATGGATGCAGCAACAGGACTGGAGTGCCCCTGCATGAGTGCCCCCATGGAAAGCGGCTCTCTGTGGGGGCAATTGATGAAGGGGAAAAGCCAGGAACGCAGTCGGGGGACACTAGAAGAGGAGGATCGGGGCCACTCTGTGCAAAACCCTTGCACAGAGCAGGTAAGTATGATATGTTTGTTATTTTAAAAAAAATTATCTTTACAATCTCTTTAAGTCTACCACACATCCCACAATGCAATTTGTCTGTCTTTGGAAACTATTGCAAGCCATTAGCATTGTGCACATTGTATGAAAATAAGCAGGCCCATACTGACAGTGTTAGGGGCCTGTGTCAACAGACATTTGTCAGAACTTGCTTCTCTCCTCATATAGAAAAGCAGCACAGAACAAATTAGTGCAGCTTAGAAGGATACAGGTCATAGGAAGTCAACTGCATCTTTATTGACCTCTGAACTATCTCAGAATCATGTCAAATGATGTTAAATGCAAGCAGGGCTGCATCTGTCTATCAACATTAGCCCAATGCCCATTGACACAGGCCCTTATGCGTGTACGCACTATTGGATTTTCCATCGGAAAAACCTTGGATGTTTTTTCTGACGGAATTCCGCTCAAGCTTGGCTTGCATACACATGGTCACACAAAAATTCTCTGAACCTCTGTCCTTCAAGAATGCGGTGACGGACAACACTACGAAGAGCCGAGAAAATTAAGTTCAATGCTTCCGAGCATGCGTCAAATTGTTTCCGAGTATGCATCGGAATTTTGCGCGTCGAAATTGCTACAGACGAACGGATTTTCCGATAGCAATTTTTTCCGGAATTTCCGACCAAAAGCTCACATCAAAGTTTTCTTGTCGGAATTTCCAAAGTCACCTATTTGCAGTTTTGTCTCCATTTTTAATTAAAAGAAAAAAAAAAAACATTTTAAACTTACTAGTTTTTTAAAAACTCTTTTAGGGGATTTATTTCATATTTTTTTTTATATGGGGGACATTTTGGAGATTATAGTGGTTTGTGTGTTATTATCTTTTTTTTTTTTTCTTTATTGAAAATATGGTTTAATAGATTTGTTCAGGAAATGTACAGTATGTCTAGTTCAGAATTAGTGTTGAGCAGAATATGCCATATTCGATTTCGCGATATATCTCGAATATATAGTCGAATATTCGAGATATATTCGCTAAATGCGAATATTCGCGATATTTTTTGGAAATGAAATGATTGCGAAATTTCGCTATTGCGAATGCGAATGCGAAATTTCGAGAAATGCGGAAGGAGCACTCTGATTGGCTCAGAATATTCGTGATATTTTATAATACAAAATAATTGCGAAATTTCGAGAAATGCGGAATGGAGCACTCTGATTGGCTCAGAATATTCGTGATATATTACAATACAAAATAATTGCGAATATTCGGCAAATGCCGAAGGAGCACTCTGATTGGCTCAGAATATTCGTGATATTTTATAATACAAAATAATTGTGAAATTTCGAGAAATGCGGAATGGAGCACTCTGATTGGCTCAGAATATTCGTGATATATTACAATACAAAATAATTGCGAAATTTCGAGTAATGCGGAATGGAGCACTCTGATTGGCTCAGAATATTCGTGATATATTACAATACAAAATAATTGCGAAATTTCGAGTAATGCGGAATGGAGCACTCTGATTGGCTCAGAATATTCGTGATATTTCACAATACAAAATAATTGCGAAATTTCGAGAAATGCGGAATGGAGCACTCTGATTGGCTCAGAATATTCGTGATATATTACAATACAAAATAATTGCGAAATTTCGAGTAATGCGGAATGGAGCACTCTGATTGGCTCAGAATATTCGTGATATATTACAATACAAAATAATTGCGAATATTCGGCAATATAAAACGATCGCTTTAGCTACTCGGACCAAGGTCTCTAATCATAACAGCAATGCTTTTAGACTTCGAAGGAGATCACTAGGATGTGATCTGTTTTAAAAATGAAACTGAAATAATCGCTCTGAGGCGGAAGATAGGGCGGAGAAAATAATCGCGCGATATCGCTATTGCCGAATAATCGCATTGCGATTTTTCGGCAATATAAAATGATCGCTGCAGCTACTCGGCCCAAGGTCTCTAATCATACCAGCAATGCTTTTAGACGTCGATGGGGATCTCTAGGATGTGATCTGTTCTAAAAAAAAAATTGAAAAAATACGAATATTCGAAATAGCGAATATTCACCGCGAAATTCGGAATATATCGCGAATACTCGAATATGCCATATTCGAGCCGAATATTCGCAATACGAATATTCGTGAGCAACACTATTCAGAATCAGGCATCCTATCTATTGGTTCTATGCCTTCAAAAAACATATAATTTGATGGGTCTTTAGTAAGTTTTACAGTCCTATGCATTCTATCTTTGGTTATGAAAAATAATAAAATTGCCTTGACCAGCTGAGGTGCCAAAAAAAAAAATAGTAAAGCCAGCTGAGGATAGCAAAGGGCTTTTCCCGCCTTTTTTCTGGTAATGCACTTTTAATGTATGGTGATGTGTTAATGCTAAAATGGGTGAGGAACCTTGAAGAGCATCAATGGTGCAGATGTGCTAAATGAGCACAAAATACACGAGACATGGATTCTTGTGCACTTCCCAGTAATTTTGTTGAGCCTGTTTAATGCACCTTATTGCACATAAAATAAAATATGCAGACATTTAAAAGAACACAGCACTGCAGCACAATTATGCAAATTCAATAACATAGAGCTTCAATGGTATGGTTTGTGCTAAATGCCTCTTTTGATACATAATACATGTCTTTTTGCACATTTACCATTTCAAAGAGCCTGCTTAATGCACCCTACCAGACACGAAAATACAATACCCAGGCATTAAAAAACATGTCAAAGCAGCTTAATGGTGTAAATAGGCTCATTTGAAATGCCTGTTTTTACATGCAGAAAAAGCACAAAAAAGAATACGTTCTGTGTGATACCAGAAGCTGACATGTACGGTTGCCACCCCAACATCGGTGAGGCGTGCTGAAATTATTCCAAAGTTAGTATTGATCATAGATGTGGTTAAGCCAGTGTTAATAAAGGACATTTTCCTCAATCCCTCTGAGTGTAGTCCACCTGCCCAAATACCGTACTTCTCTTCCCCTCAATACTTTGCTGTGTGGCCCTGCCCAACTTACACGTTTGTTACAGTAAAAAATATCTTAATGCCATTCATACCCATGGGTAAGCCATACTCATGAAGGACTCCAGCAGTCCAACAGTACATGGCTACCCATAGGAATAAAAAGAACCTCAGAGTGCATGTGCATAGAAAGAGGATGTTTTCAATGGAAAGGCTGTGTGGTGCCAGGCAGGGCTGCACACTGAAGATCCCTTGATTGAGTAAGAAAGGTAACTTGGTTGCAGAGTAAACTCAGCCCATCATGCAAAGCTACAGTTGTCCTTTAAAGTATATCTTAACTAAAGAACAAAAATGTAATAGACATGAGCTTACTATTCCTTGGATGTGGTGGTTGCCTAGGTTTTTCTCTTTAGGCTAAGTATAATACTCTGTAATTACAGAAAAATACATGCTGATCCTGTCAGAAATCCAGTGTCATTTTAAATGATCTGTTCACTGAAATGAAATCTCAAACAACATAATCTCCCTTTCAAGCTTTCTCCTGTGAACTACAAACACCTTCCTGCTATGTAATAGAGATAAATAGAGGAAGTGGTGTTTGCAGCCCAAGTCAGGTTGGCAGCCTAGGGTGAAAATGCCTTTCCTCCATTGGTAAAGTGCAGTAAGTGACCTAAGACAGCATGTACGTTAGGCCAGTTCACATTTGGCCCTGTTGGGTAGCCTTGCATTGTAACGCAATTTGCCTTAAATCCCATAAATTCAGTTCACACCACTGCACTGCATGCAACATACAGTTTATACGGCGCTCACAGCGGCTGCATGTATTAGTAATGGAAACAGTTTTTTTGCTCAACCAAGCTATTTAAAGTGAATAAGGCTTTAAGCTAGGTTAAAATTCTCTGGAAAAAGAGCAAATTGTAATCTGCAATTTGTATAGTTTATAAAGACCGCCTGTGCAGAATTTTGTGTGTGTGTGTGTGTGTATATATATATATATATTAGGGTTGTCCCGATATCATTTTTTTTAGGACCGAGTACAAGTACCGATACTTTCTTTCATGTACTCGCCGATACCGAATACCGATACTTTTTTTAAATGTCATGTGACAGTTTTCAAACCACAATACAGACTAAGGATATTTTCTTTATAATTATGAAGAACTCTAACTCAAGACATTATAAAAGAGTAAAAATGAATAAAAAAAATATTTTCTTGTCACGCAGTAGTAAAAAACTCAAAGAATTTTCACAGAACATGTTGATAAATACAAAAAAAGTATTCTATTTAGGCATCGGGAGCATTTGCACGAGTACAAGTACTCCCGCAAATACTCGGTATCGGTCCCGATACCGATACTACTATCGGTATCTGGACAACCCTAATATATATATATATATATACAGTATATACGCAATTATGTACTTCTGCCTGCCGGATTTCGATCTGTGGGTGCCAGGCACTAAATATCTGCCGGCACCCTCCGATCATCAGTAAAATGCACAGAAAGGGGATCTGCCTATGTAAACAAGGCAGATCTCCATTCTTACAGGGGGAAGGGATATGTGAAACGCAGGGAGAACAAAATCCATCTCTTCCCTTAGTAAAAGCACCTAACACAGTTTACACAAAAACACTGGCTAGGCACACAATTAACCCTTTAATTGTCCTAGATGTTTAACCCCTTCCCAGCCATTGTCATTAGTACAGGAACAGTTTATATTTTTAACATTGATCACTGTATTAGTGTCACCAGTTCCCACAAAGTAACAAAAGTGTTAGTTTGTGTCCAATTGGCTGCCACAATGTCGCAGTCCCTCTAAAAGTCGCTGATCGCTGCCATTACTAGTATAAAAAGAAATTATACAACATTTTATAAATATATATACACTATAGTTTGTAGGCATTATAACACTTGCGTAAACCAATCAATATACGCTTATTGGGAATCTTTTTACCAAAAATTAGAAGCAGAATACATGTTGATCTAAATTTCTGAAGAAATTTGATTTTTTTTTTTTTTTTATTGGGTTTGTTTTATAGCAGTAGAAAAACAAAAAAAAAATACGCAGTGGTGATAAAATACCACCAAAAGAAAGCTCTAATTGTGGGAAAAAAATGTCAAATTTTATTTCAGTACAGTGTCACGTGCAATTGTCACTTAAAGTAGTAGTATCGCAAAAAATGGACTGGTCATGAAGGGGGGTTCATTTTCCAAAGTTCAAGTCGTTAAACCATACTAAATTTACAGTGTGTTTGGTACAAAGTATAGTGAAGTTATTCATAAATCATATAAAGGTTTTGTTTACATGTGTATTTTTTTTTTTTTACTGAAATCAAAGTAGCTGATAATGTTAAGCGCTGCGCCAACTGTTGGCTATATAAAACCTGCATAATAATAATTATAATAATAATAATAATAATATTATTAATAATGGAATAATAATGGAAATGGGACAAACCTTTGTTAAAAAAAAAAAAAATCATATTTGCAGATTTTTGCTTTAACTAGTCTTGTGAGCAGATCATATGATTGCCATTCTCCTAAAAAAAAAAAAAAAAATCATTATGAATGAATCTTGCAAACACACAGCAGCCATTGACAACACTCACAGACACTAACAAACACATACACTGGCCGCTGCATATCAATGAAAGAATCAATTCAAAGCTGGATGGATGGGAACCCGACAGATACTTGATTTATTTACAGACCCCAGGGACCAACATTGCTGAGTGTCATTTTATATTCCTCATTACATTTATTCCTTTCACTACCTCACATTTTATTGGATATCACTTGTCCCTGAAAATAGGAACATGGTCAAGAAAGCACTTGTAGAATTTGTGAAACTTAATTTTCACAAATAACACAATACTCTATTTGGTTACACTTATACATGCATACTAATTGTCAGATTTAAACCACAATTATCCATGACTTCAAATATCAAAAATGGCAAGAAAAAAGAGCATTTTGGTACTTCTCCAAAATCCAATCATAATATACATGAACAATTAAAGCAAAATACGTAAAAGTTTAGTTCACCTTTAAGGAAAAAATAATAAACGCACACATTTTTGGAAAAAAAAAAGTGCATTTATCACCTTTTCCTTCAGGAGCATGCAAAGCACTGACACCTCGATGCTTATACATTTATAGATTAGATTGCAGCTAGTTCATATATTCAATACATACTGTATAAATCTAGATTTTCCTAGCTTGTGACGGAAAATATAAGTTATATGAGGACAGGAGGCGAGTATCTTATGCATTAATCTTTCTTTATTAATGCCCATAGCAGAATATTTTACAACTTTTCTTAATCACTTTCAATGTAAAAAATTCTTTCTCAGAACTACAACTCCCAGCAGTCCTTGTAACCTCTAGCCACGCCCAGGTCAGTGGCCTCTATATAACGGACTGCCTGCCAATGATCCTCCTCTTTCTTGATGCTATACTTGATACTGAAGCACCCCAACGTGGAGGAATGTAGCGCTTCATGGACTTCAGGCCGGCCGGCCGCCATCCGACGATTTCAGGTCTGGAACGTGACCGCCAACTGTGCCCCAACGGGGGTTCTTAGGAAAACTGCATCCTAACGAGGACTCTCCGGAGATTGCATCCCAACAGGGGACGGACCCAACGGATCTTTAAACTGGCTCCAGCAGTATCAGGATCCAATAACGACACTCAGTAACCTGCGAAAGATCAGAGATATACGTAATAGGGTGGGTCGGGAGGGAAGATACTCGCCTCCTGTCCTCATATAACTTATATTTTCCGTCACAAGCTAGGAAAATCTAGATTTATATATCAGACAGGTGGCTCATATCTTATGCAAGTTCAAAGCTAGTGTAGCCCTGTTGTTGATTTCAGCTCCTTTAAGAGAAAAGATATTGCAGCTGCAGGTGGAGCCGGAGAGCACAGCTTTGTGGGGATTGTAGACACAGCCACTGAGGAATTACAAATGAAAATGGATACTTAGACTACAGTTCCCAGAGTGCTACAGGAGAAAGAAGGAAGTGAACTCTGGGGCAAGAGGTTGCTGGCCTCAGTCTGGTGTGAGGAGACAGGGAGAACAGACTGCTGTTGCTTGGGTGTGCCGCCTGTTTGTGGAGAGACTGTGCTGACTTGTCACACGTGCCTTCCTGAAGTGACATCTGCTACACAGGGTAAACGGCTGTTTGTTCCTGGCTGGAAGAGGATCCTCTGGGGCTGTGAGTAAGGTGCCACCCTGCTGAGAGGACACTGCGGGCGGCGACTCGGCCCGGACGGACGCCAAATTTGATGACCAGAACCCCTGATGACATCAGACTTCAGCTCCTATATACAGCTCTTCATCGCAGAAGATAATTGCTGACATCCCTGCCGGCTACAGACGGACATCTCCCTCCGTGGATGGGTGAGAGGCCTCCGGCCCGTTGTCATTAACCATACACACAGAATTTTCACCGTTCATATTGGGCCCCAACGTTGGCTAGCTGAAGAAACTACCACTGGCCAGTGGGTTAGGTACCCGGGTACATTGGGACTAAGTTTATATATAAGTTCACAGTTAGAATAACCGCATTTATCGTTCATCACTGTTATGCTGGTGTCTCATATGCAGTCTCTGTGTTATGCTGTGTAGAGATAAATGTTGATCTTGTATATTGCTATTCAGATTATTATATATACAGTAAATAGTTATTTAAACTCTCACAAGGTGTGCTGGTGTGCTGTGGATTCATCGTTTGTGGTGTGTCACAGAGGTAAAACAGAAGACCCAATCATCCAGCGGCTCCTTCGGGGGTGAGCGCTACACGTGGGGGTTCTCGTCCGGGATCTTTTCTGATACCTCTCGCAAAGTGATAACCACACAAACGAGCCAGCAATGGATCCAAACACAGCAGCAGAGTGGTGCGAGGAACAAAATGGCCAATTAGGGCTGAGTGTAGTAATGGACATTCCTGCTGACAAATGGACAGAGGAACAGATCCGTCAAGCAGTAACTACACTAGCACCTGACCAGAAAGTGTTTGTAATAGACACAAAAATAGATCAAGAAATCTCCCATACCTATGCCCTACTAGAATGGAAGAAAGGAGTCCCAACCTGCTTCCAGGGTGATAGCATCCAGCTAACCGGAGAAGTTAGAACTTAGTTACTCCCTCTAGTCACCTCAGCAAGTTGTTTGGAGGGACCAAGCCAGACCATGTCAGACACAGTGGAAGTAACTACCACTTCTGTGCCAACCACTAACTACCCCCCAGCTTCCTTCTTCATGGACATAGGAAAACTGGTAGAGAGCGTTATAAAAATTTCCTCGCCCTCTGTGAACTATGGCTACAGGAAGTTGAGAATCTTTTCTGGAGTGCAGCCTGTACCTCCTGGAGAAGAAGAGTATGAAACCTGGATGGAACAGGCTATGCAAGCACTGGAAGAATGGGATGTTCCAGAGGCTCAAAAGAAACAGCGCATTACTGAAAGTCTGAAAGGCGTTGCAACAGAATCCATCCGAAATTTGAAATTCAGTCAGGAGTCTTGTACAGCATATGACTATCTTCGCATGTTGCAAGATGAGTTTGGGCGCACAGAGAAAGGTACAGATTTAATCTTCCTCTTTGAACACATGTTTCAACGGGAAAATGAGCAGCTTTCCGAGTATATTCGACGACTAAACAAAATGCTATACCAGATTGTACTAATGAAAGGAATAGAGCCCAGGGATATGGATCAAGTAAGAATGAAACAGATCCTGAGAGGCGCTCTGAGTTCTGACCCTATCTGGATCCAGTTGAAAACTTTACAAGGAGGTACCTCTTTGCGATACTCTGATCTCATTAAGATGGTAAGGGAGGAAGAGGCTATCCTAGAGGAGAAAAAGAAGGGCTCAGGATTTTCATTTCCTGCTGAGGTTCGAACGCTCAATGTGTCGAATGGGAATTCAGAAATAGAGCAATTAAAGGCGCAAGTTTCCCAGCTGACGCAAATGCTAACCCTATTGTCTGCAGGTGTCAAGTCGCCCCTTGAAAAAGTCACGTCAGAACCAGTTCCTGATTCTACCACTCAGGTGGTGCCTATCAAGAAACCGTCAAACATCTGCTATAACTGTGGAGGAGTGGGTCATTACCGAAGTATCTGTCCGAGCCCATCGAATTCAAGAGGAAGTTATCTACCGGCGGGAAACTACAGAGGGCCCCAGTGAGGGAGCAAACTGGGTGCCCAACTACTGAAGACTGCTCTGATTCCCAGGATACCAATAAGAGGCCCAAGTCTTTACCCAGAGCCCCCCCTGCTACGACAAAAAGATCCCCTCCCTTGGTGTCTGGCCCTGTGTCACAGGGAAGTAATGCACACCCACAACCTAAACCCCAGTTAGGGGGAAGAAAACAACCACCACAAGCTAGGAAGAAGGCTAGAGTGCAGCCGACTGGGTCTATGCCTTCTACTACTCCGAAGAAGTTCCCTGACAAGTTGAAAGGTCCTTCACCCATTATCCCAGTTCAAGTAGAAGGGGTTTACACGAAGGCTCTCCTCGATTCAGGTGCTCAAGTAACACTGATTTACCGGGACTTCTACCAGAAGCATTTGAAGCATCTACCCCTGATGGAGTTAGAGGATCTCGAAATCTGGGGTATTGGGACTCAGAAGCTTCCATATGATGGGTGTCTACAAGTGAAGCTGGAGTTCAGTTCGGCAACTGTTGGGCAACCAGGAGCTAATCGGAGTTCTATAATAGTGGGGACAAATACTGACTTGGTGAGACGCCTTATAACTCCATTAGTGACGGAAGAGAGTTCTACTTCTGAGGAGATGCACCCGATGTTGCGGTCAATCTACCAGCGGATTATACAAGAACAGAGGGCCCCTGCAGAAGTGGGACGGCTTTGGAGATTAGAAAGAGCGGAGAAGGTCTTACAGCCAGGAGAAATGACTAGTTTCCGGGCCTCAGTCAAGTTGAATTGGTCACAACCAGGCCCCTATGTGGTCCTGGAAACTGATCCCAGAGATGTGAAGAGATCTGGAGTGGAATTGGTGCCGGAGATAATATCCACCAGAGCCCTACAGCGGGCCCGTGGGAGAGTCTCTGTAAGTGTATGCAATGTGTCAGACTACCCAGTGACCTTGAAGGCACGGATGCCGATTGGACAAGTGGCCACTGCCACACCCCTCTCACCCACTGAATTGGTGGGGGGAGTAGACAGAGAGATCCCAGCTGAACCGTTCTATCCTAAAGACGCTCCAATCTCGCCTGAGTGGAAGAAGCGAATTCAATCTCAACTCCTCAAGTGGCAGGATTTGTTCTCCAAGGATGAGTTTGATGTGGGATGTGCTAAGAGCACTCGACACCGCATTCGCCTCCAAGATGACAAGCCCTTTCGAGAAAGGTCACGGCGAGTCCCATTGGGAGATCTAGATGACCTAAGGGAACAACTGGCTGAATTGAAAAGGACCAGGATAATCCAAGAATCCAGGAGTCCTTATGCCTCACCAATTGTGGTAGTTCGCAAGAAAAACGGTTCCATCCGTTTGTGCATAGACTACCGCACACTCAACCAAAGAACCATTCCCGACCAATACACTACTCCTCGAATAGAAGATGCCTTACAGTGTCTGTCTGGAGCAAAGTGGTTTAGTGTACTTGACCTGCGAAGTGGGTATCACCAGATACCCATGCATCCTGAAGATAAAGAGAAGACTGCTTTCATCTGTCCACTGGGATTCTTTGAGTTTAATAGAATGCCCCAAGGCCTCACAGGAGCCCCAGCAACTTTCCAACGACTAATGGAAAAGACATTGGGAGACATGAACCTGATTGAGGTACTAGTGTATCTGGATGACCTAATAGTCTTCGGAAGAACACTGGAAGAACATGAGCAGCGGTTGGAAAAGGTCTTGAAGCGGCTGCATGAAGAAGGATTGAAACTTTCCTTGGAGAAGTGTCAATTCTGTCTGCCTTCAGTCACGTACCTGGGACATGTTGTTTCAGCAGAAGGCATATCAACTGATCCTAAGAAGTTGGAAGCTGTGGCTTCATGGCCGAGACCTCATAATATTACTGAACTCCGGTCCTTCCTGGGATTCTGCTCATACTATAGAAGGTTCGTAGAGGGGTTTGCCAAGATAGCTCAGCCTCTGAACAAACTTCTAAGAATGGAAGGAGCAGAAGATGAATCAATGCCCTTTGAGCCGGGTTCATCAGCCCACGGGCCTAGGAAGCCTCGTGAATCAATCCAGGAGGAATGGACCGACCAATGTGAAAGAGCTTTCCTCCAATTGAAAGGAAGTCTAACACAGGCTCCTGTCCTTGCCTACGCTGATCCTGCCAAGCCTTATGAACTACATGTGGATGCTAGCAGAGAAGGGCTAGGAGGAGTACTATACCAGGAATATGATGGCCTCCTGAGACCGGTGGCATATGTGAGTCGGGGTCTCACCCCTTCTGAGAAGAATTATCCCACTCACAAGTTGGAGTTCCTGGCCTTGAAGTGGACAGTGGTGGACAAACTAAAAGACTACCTGTACGGGGCCAATTTCGTGGTCAGAACTGACAACAATCCACTCACTTACATTCTCACTACGGCAAAACTGGATGCCACTGGGCACAGGTGGTTGGCTGCCCTGTCAGGATTCCGCTTCAGCCTCAAATATCGCCCTGGGGTCAATAACCAAGACGCGGATGCCTTGTCCAGAAGACCCTATAGCACAGGGGTCCCAGAAACAGAGTGGACTCATTTGACTCCAGATGGAGTTCAAGCCCTATGCCAAGGGGTGGAATACCGAACCAAAGGAGTGATTGGAGCAGAGGCCATAGGAGTCATGGCTGCCGGTGTCCCTAAAATGTATTGTAACCCTACACAGCTGAGGAGTGAGGGCCTGCCTACTTTCACGAAGAAGGACCTGAGAGTAGATCAGGCTGAAGATCCTTTGATTGGGTTAACTCTAAGAGCAATGAAAGCGGGTCAAAGAGGGCTCCTACTAACTGATTCACCAAAAGAGGCTCGTCTGGTCCACAAAGAGTGGGAACGGTTGAAACTGCTAGACGGGGTGGTCTACCGAAGGGGCCCCTCGGATGACTTGGAAGAAAAGCAGCAGTTGTTCCTCCCAGAGAAGCATAGAGAAAATGTACTGAGAGCTTTGCATGATGACCATGGTCACTTAGGATCAGAAAGAACTTTCAAACTGGTCCGAGACAGATTCTATTGGCCCTGCATGAGATCTGAAGTTGAAAGCTACTGCCATTCCTGTCTAAGATGTATCCAGAGGAAAACTTTACCTTCGAGGAATGCTCCAATGAGCCATCTACAGAGTCAAGGACCCATGGACCTGGTGTGCATTGACTTCCTGTGCCTAGAGCCTGACACTAGTGGACAGGGAAACATCTTGGTGGTGACAGATCACTTTACCCGTTATGCTCAAGCTTTTCCAACCAAAGATCAACGTGCTCCTACTGTAGCCAAAGTCCTAGTAGAAAAGTTCTTCGTTCATTATGGTCTACCTCAGAGGATCCATTCTGATCAAGGCAGAGACTTTGAAAGTCGACTCATCAGGCAGCTCTTGGATCTATTGGGGATTCAGAAGTCGAGGACCTCCCCCTATCACCCCCAGGGTGATGCACAACCGGAGAGATTCAATCGTACTCTACTCAACATGTTGGGAACACTGTCGACCAGGGAGAAACAGCACTGGAGTCGGCATATCTCTACCATTGTGCATGCTTACAATAGCACAGAAAGTGATGCTACCGGATACTCACCGTACCGCCTCATGTTTGGAAGAGAAGCCCGATTGCCAGTAGATTTAGCTTTTGGCCTCTCCCTTGACCAGACGTCTATTGCGTCTCATCAGGGCTATGTGGATAGACTCAGGAAGAACCTGGCTTCTGCATTTGAGAAGGCCCGTTCGACCTCTGAGGGTAGAGAACGAAGAAACAAACGAAACTATGACCTGAGGGTTCGGGTACAGGACCTACAGCCAGATGATCGAGTTTTGTTGAGAAATTTGGGTGCGTCTGCAAGACAGAAGCTAGCTGATAGATGGAGTTCTCAGATCTACATTGTCTGTAAACAATTACCTGGCCTGCCAGTGTACCAGATTCGACCAGAGGGAAAGACCGGGCCACTGAAGAATTGGCATCGGAATCATCTCCTACCTCTGAATGAAGCTGTGCGGGTACCAGATAGAGATGAGTCTCCTTCACCCATTCCATCCACTTCCCGTCAAGCACCTGTTACCCGGTCACAACAGCCACCTTCTACAAGAGAAAGTGAGGACGACAGCGATGAGGAAGATGTGTGTCCGAGTTGGATGTGGCCATCTGAACCTATGGATGTCCATCCAACTATTATGGCTCCTGAGCAGGACTTGAGCAATTTGAGACCGGATGCCCCTGAATTTGTGCCTCAAGCAAACGAGGATATGCCCATGGAAGATAATTCTGTACCTTCTCAAGTGGAAAGTCTCTTGCCAGAAACCTCAGTGCTAGAGGATGCTCTTGTTCAGCCAGTCGAAGAGGAAACTGAATCCTCTCAGCCAACACTTCAAGTAGAAGGGGACTCCGCAGATGAGGGCCCATCATGGCTTTTAGAATCAAGGTCCAAACGACCAGTGCGACCCCCTCAGAGACTCACTTATGACTCACCAGGGAATAGCACAGAGGAAGCTGTAACTACTGTGCGAAGATCACCCGAGGTGTCCACCTTGACCACAGAAGTATCAAAGGACTTGTGTCCAACTCAGGCCATCAGCACACCTTGGTGGAGTGTCCCTCTACCCACCCCACTTGCTAGACGCTGTCATAAACTGCATCTATCTGCACGCAGTAAAGGTATTCAAGTAGTTTAGTATAAACTTTATATGTGCCTTTATATTGTATATGCTGTCTGTAGAACCTACAAACTCAGTTTACCCTTTGGAGGGACCCAAAGACTTTAAGTAGGGGGAGAATGTAGCCCTGTTGTTGATTTCAGCTCCTTTAAGAGAAAAGATATTGCAGCTGCAGGTGGAGCCGGAGAGCACAGCTTTGTGGGGATTGTAGACACAGCCACTGAGGAATTACAAATGAAAATGGATAGTTAGACTACAGTTCCCAGAGTGCTACAGGAGAAAGAAGGAAGTGAACTCTGGGGCAAGAGGTTGCTGGCCTCAGTCTGGTGTGAGGAGACAGGGAGAACAGACTGCTGTTGCTTGGGTGTGCCGCCTGTTTGTGGAGAGACTGTGCTGACTTGTCACACGTGCCTTCCTGAAGTGACATCTGCTACACAGGGTAAACGGCTGTTTGTTCCTGGCTGGAAGAGGATCCTCTGGGGCTGTGAGTAAGGTGCCACCCTGCTGAGAGGACACTGTGGGCGGCGACTCGGCCCGGACGGACGCCAAATTTGATGACCAGAACCCCTGATGACATCAGACTTCAGCTCCTATATACAGCTCTTCATCGCAGAAGATAATTGCTGACATCCCTGCCGGCTACAGACGGACATCTCCCTCCGTGGATGGGTGAGAGGCCTCCGGCCCGTTGTCATTAACCATACACACAGAATTTTCACCGTTCATATTGGGCCCTAACGTTGGCTAGCTGAAGAAACTACCACTGGACAGTGGGTTAGGTACCCGGGTACATTGGGACTAAGTTTATATATAAGTTCACAGTTAGAATAACCGCATTTATCGTTCATCACTGTTATGCTGGTGTCTCATATGCAGTCTCTGTGTTATGCTGTGTAGAGATAAATGTTGATGTTGTATATTGCTATTCAGATTATTATATATACAGTAAATAGTTATTTAAACTCTCACAAGGTGTGCTGGTGTGCTGTGGATTCATCGTTTGTGGTGTGTCACAGAGGTAAAACAGAAGACCCGATCATCCAGCGGCTCCTTCGGGGGTGAGCGCTACACTAGCATTTAATTATGCAGTCATAAGAATAAAATATATATATCACATAGTATAATACAGCCGTAGTGGTTACGATAGGACCGACATGGATACATGATCTTGAGGTCTGAAATAGAAATGACGGAAGGTGGTCTCAGAAGACCAGTCTGCCGCCACTAAGAGGTCGGAGAGAGAGCCTCCTGACGTGACTACCTTAGTAGCCATAGCTCCCCTAGCGGAGTGGGCTCCGAAGAGGGTAACATCGATCCCCGCCAGTTCCATGGCGACTCTCACCCAGCGCGCTAGTGTGGCAGATGAGACGGGATGATGTGGTTTGACGTAAGACACCAGGAGTTGAGAAGAGTCTGGGGGACGCAAGTCAGCGGTCTGTGATTCATATGCCTGGAGGCAACGGACAACGCAGAGGAGTGGGTGTGCGGGAAAAAACGGATAAAAGACCGATTGAATACCAGTCTTAGTCCTGCGTACCACCGAAAACCTGACACCCTGCGGCGAAAATTGACGCCTAGAGATGTCCAGGGCCTTGACGTCTGATACTCTCTTGACAGAGACCAGACAGAGAAGGACTGTCATTTTTATGGAGAGAAGTCTCAAAGGAAGATTTGAGTTGTCCTCCCATCTGGCGAACATATCGAGCACCCTGGAAACATCCCAGGTTGCCTGGTATCTAGGCCGTGGGGGACGTTGAAACCTCACACCTCTCAAGAGTTGGCAAACCAGAGGATGCTTGCCAACTGGCAAGGAGTCCACAGGGTCATGATATGCTGAGATAGCTGACCGATACACGTTGATGGAACTGAACGATTTGCCGGACTCGAATGAGTCCGCCAAGAAGTTTACCACTAGGGAGACAGGGGCCTGAACGGGATCAACCTGCCGTTGATCACACCAACGCACCCAGAGTCCCCAGGCCGATCGATATGCCGATCTAGTCCCGGGGGCCCAGGCCAGGGCGAGGAGATCCCTAGCTGGCTTTGAAAGGACGCTATCTGCGTCCGGGATCCCGAAACCAACCATGCCGCGGCTTGTTCCGAGAGGTTCAGAATTTTCGTCAGGGGACCCATTAGGTCCAGGACTCGGTCTTGGATGGACCGGAATGAGCGCTCTATGCCCTTCTTTTGGAATTTTCCTGATTTCAATAAATATTTGGTCAGAAGAGGATCTACCTCTGGGGTAGCTACGACCTTATTGGGGATGAAGGGCCTGGGGCATTCTGCCCTGAGCTTATTGCGGCTAGTCCTGTCTAAGGATTTTCTAGCCCATAGTTCCACATATTGGGATACATGCGGTAGTGGGGTCCATTCCCCGGAACGCGGGTGGCTGATCGCGTCGGGGTGGAAGAAAGGTTCCCCTAGGGCGTCCAGGAGAATCTCGCCCTGCGTGGCAGGGGTGGCGGCTGTAGTAAGCGCCGTATCCCCAGCATCATCGACAAAGGAATCAGACTCTGAGGCCTCTGACTCATCCGAGGGGTCGGCTGAGTCCTCCTCTGAGGAGTCTACATAAGAGTCCGGCTTGGCCCTTTTATTGGCCCTATACCCTTTTAGTTGTGTCTCCCTGGGGTTCAGGGGTCGAGAGGTGTCTGCCAGATGCTGGGGTTGGTAACCTGTGGTAGGGGCTACCTGCAGCACATTGTTTCCTTCCCCTGCCGGGGAGTCATATATCGCCAGGGTATGTTTCCTCTTTTGTGAGGCTTTTCCCTTCTTTAAAGGCGGTTCACTGCATTGAAGCGGCAGTAATGGTGGGGCCATGGGTTGTTGAGCCCTGGAAGAGGAGGCTGCAGAGGTTCGGGCAGCTTGGATGGACAGGTGAATTATCTCCTGAATTTGGGAGGCACTCAGGGTATGAGGTGCGTCCATAGGGGAGCTCTCTTCTCTAGGGGGCACTGGAGTGGATTGCCCAGACATTGCAGCCAGCAGTGTAAATATGGCACTGATAGCAGGGAAATCGGGGTCTATGGGTGACCTAAACTGTGTCTGATAAGCTTAGGGGGGGGGGAAAAACGGAATAAATTCCGTCTCCTAATAGTTCACCTCAGTACAGTACAACAGGCTCTCTCTCCTCACCGCCGTCAGCGCTGGAACTGGCGCTGCGGAGGGAGGGGAGAGAACACACAATCCACGGCACAGAGAGGACAGTCACATGGGACTGAAGCTGCGCTCCGATAGGGTGTCCCTCCGGCGCCCAGCGCTGACGTGGAGAGGACACTCCCTTGGAGTCAGTGAGGATACGAGGGAGATAGATGTGAGGGAGAAGCCTCGCCCCCCCGCGCGGGGAGACGGGGGGGGGGAGGAAGAAAGGGGTAAGATGGCGCCTCAATGAGGGAAACGAATGTGTAGAGGGGGAGGGGGGCGGAATCCCCCGTCAGGACAGCGTCTGCCCGGAGTCAGGGCGGAAAGACAGTGAGGAAAGTTATGTGGGGATAGACACAGAGACGATAGTGGGGGGGTAAAAACACCTCCTACAGAGAATTATACCCTGAAACAAAAGAGAGAAAGATGAAAGGCTGCTCTGGGAGGTCCAGACCAGCCAGAGGCGAATAAAAAACAGACAGAGTGATACAATTCAACAGTCACATCAGACATAAAACGATCACTTATCTTGTAGCCATGAGCAGAAAGAAAGAGGAGGATCATTGGCAGGCAGTCCGTTATATAGAGGCCACTGACCTGGGCGTGGCTAGAGGTTACAAGGACTGCTGGGAGTTGTAGTTCTACTGAGAAAGAATTTTTTACATTGAAAGTGATTAAGAAAAGTTGTAAAATATTCTGCTATGGGCATTAATAAAGAAAGATTAATGCATAAGATATGAGCCTCCTGTCTGATATATAACTTGTATTTAGTACTCTTGCAATACAATCAAGAGCTAACTTACCCTATTTCTTTATTCAATATATGGTCATTAATTTGGGAATTTGTTGCAGGTGCCGCTTCTCCCGTCCTCTCCTGCCCTCTGGCGAGTGTCACCAGTGTGGCTTCTTGTAAGCCCACAGGGTCGGGATCCTTCCCCTTGTATTCGATGACACGATCCTCTGCATTGCTCCAGTTTCCTGACATTCCTGGCCGTGCAACTGTCTACTCCATTTTTAAGCGCTAACTATATCACCATGCCATACTTGTATTATAATGTATGATTATATGTTTTGAATATTGAATTTATTTTATATGTCTCTTAGAGTCAACGATCCCCCTGAAGATGACCACTTTATGGTCGAAACGCGTCGAAAATGTACACCTACATTAATTGCTATGCAATCTTGTTTTACATTGTGCATGTATGGTAATGTTGGAATATGCAGGATTTTATCTGGCCAGACCGTTTTTACATGTTCTATGTATTGTAATTTAATTTAATTGTGTCATTCCTCCAATAAATATATTGGGGTCAATTCACAAAGCTTTATTTTCAGATTGCGAGTGTTATTTTAACGATTTTGCACGTTATTGAAGCTAGTTCAATTCACTAAACGATTTAACGCTTTGAAAAATCATCAAATAACGTTTCCCTACACAGAACCGATATTTTAAGGTGTGGATCCTTATTAAAGAGTCAAATCGTTATTTTAAAGATTCAAAACGTTATTTTAAAGAGTCAAATCGTTAAATATGTACAGAAGTGCAATTCACAAAGATTTTTTTGACAGTTATCAATCGTTAAGCAATCGTTAAATTAACACCTCCCTCAGGGTGGCGTTATGACATTTCCCAGGCGATATTTTGTTGTTAGAGGAAGCTTTTGGCGATTTTTGTAGTGTAGTGTAGTGTTGGGCAAGCTAGAACTGTGCTCTATTTGAACTTAAAATTATCCAGAGGCGAAGAAGAACATGTTAGAATGTTGTTCAGATTTATAAACGTGTAATCCGGTTCACATACTATTTTGGATGACTTTTCTGAAACCCAGGTGATAGCTAAATTCCGATTATCATCTCCCATGATTTATTCTCTGTATGAGGAAATACGCATGGCTTTAGAAAAGCACACACTAGAAGTTATGCACATCACATGCTCAATCTCCATGTGTCTTGCTTGTGTCTCTCTCTCTCTCTCTCTCTGCTCTTTTCCACATGCAGCTGTTCTCCTCCCCTTCTGCTCCCAGAATGCATCTCTCCAGCATTATTTAACGATCTTAAGAGTTATTTTAACGTCCCAAATGTTAATAATAACGTCTGAGTAGTTAGCATAACGTTTGGATAAAGAGTCAGTTGAAAACCATAACGACTATGTTAAATAACGATTATAGCTTTCGTAAATACCATGTTTGCTAGCGTTAAATAAGGAGTGCTAATTTAACACCTGAAGAAAACCAATAACGTTTCTCTTTGTGAATTGACCCCATTGTATACTATTGTCCGATAAACAACTCTTTGATCACATTTATATTGCTGTCCAAAGCCCCACTGGGAAAAACCGTTCTTTTTTCATGCAAAGCATTGCAGCTTCGATCAGTGGATCACAGGTGCATATTCAAGTTCCTGCAGACATATAATCCAGCTTTCTGTCCATTCATCTATACAGGCTATCAGTTAGAAAACTGGAGTGAATGAACTGCAGGGCTCTGATCACTGCACTCAAAGTTCACTTAGAACTACAAGCAGCCTACTATGGTATAGGACCTGTCGTTTATTCCATCACAGATCCCCCTGAATGAATGATGGGGCTGTGCAGGCGGAGCTTGCATAGTTTTTGAATGTGACCGTTGCTGTGGGGGGAGAAGAACTCCCGACTCCTGTCATGGGGAAGGGGGCTCAGGGGGGTTGAGGGAGCTGAAACAAGTTACATGTTACACTCTAACAGATAATATGTATCTTTTATTTTCAATATTATATATATATATATATATATATATATATATATATATATATATATATATATATATATATATATATATATATATATATATATATATATATATATATATATATATATATATACACATATATACAT
>CM056058.1:76872101-77191250 GCA_029574335.1 Rana kukunoris | reverse complement strand
TTCATGGTAGAATATCTGCTAGGAAACCACTGCTAAAGAAAAGCAACAAGCAGAAGAGACTTGTTTGGGCTAAAGAACACAAGGAATGGACATTAGACCAGTGGAAATCTGTGCTTTGGTCTGATGAGTCCAAACTTGAGATCTTTGGTTCCAACCACCGTGTCTTTGTGCGACGCAGAAAAGGTGAGCGGATGGACTCTACATGCCTGGAAATATGTGTAGCGCTGATGTATATATATAGTACATAAATGTGTATATTGCATTCCCTAAATGGCATTCATGGACATTGAGATTGTTGAGTGTTTGGAGCCATCTAGTGGCCAATTGTTGTTAATGCAAGAAGGGTTCCACTATCTGATAAATATTGAAGAAAGACTATTGGTTCTCAGATTTGACCTTTGTAAATAGGAAGTTGATCAAAGACCCAGGAACAATTTCTTGCGCAGTGCATGCTGGGATTTGCTATATAAGGAGTGGGAGCAGCCATCTTAGGTCCCTTTGGAACCGCATGGGCAGCGGAGAGGATCTGTGAGGAGAGACGGGACCGAACAGCAAGGCCCACGGACATTTCCATTGAGCATCGGAGGACGGGAGTCCCCCAGCAGAGTTGGCCTGGTGTTTGATCCAGCAGACGGAGCCACGGGGAGGAGGGTCGCGAGACTGTACGGAGCTGTGTCCAATTAGGTGAGTGGGTTACGGCCCACAGTTTGTCATGCCTCACACGCCATTAGACTAACACACAGGCCTCACTACATACTTCAAGAAGAAGCGGAGGGGTTGCCTTTAGGAAGGTTGAAGGCCTAGTTGTTCGGGACGCTCTCCAGAAGGCCAAGGCAGTTAACCCACTCATTGCGGAGACATTTCTTTTTCAGGGAAGTTTACTCGTTTTGTTTGGATTACAAATTACTTGGGAAACATTATTAGCTAGCGAAGAAAGAAGATCAAGAACTGACTGTTTTGTTTTTTTTGTGAGATCTCACGGTTACCTTACAAAGTAGGGGGAGCTCCTAGGCTTAGTTTTATTTTCTTATTCATATACCTGCAGGTATACTGTTTGCCATTTGATTGCTGTATAGATTTAATTTTAATTGTGCTCTCATCCCATGTTAGGAGGATAGCACAGTTTATGTACTGGTGTTTCTTTACTTGCCAATTATCAACAGTAAAAGAATACTACTGTTTAAGCATACCAGGGTTGTGGCGTATTGCTTTATTCACTCTAGGTGCCGCTCGTGGATCCTGAAGTTACAAACAGGTATCTGGTATCACATTGTACAGTATTGTATTGTATTGCACCACAGCTGTGTAAAGGGGACTAAGCCTTATCATTGGGGTTGTAGTTAGAGTGCAGGCCCAAAATTTAATCAGCAGCTCCTGCGGGGGTCAGTGCTACACGTGGGGGCTCGGACCGGGATCCTGTCACTCTACAAGAAACCCACCCCCCCCCTTGAGGTCACCATGGACCCCATCACAGTAGTCCGTTGGTGCGAAGCAGAAGGGACACGCTCAGAAGCAAGCGTGGCCATTGAACTCCCAGGGAGCTACTGGGAGAAGAAGCAAATCAAAGAGGTGTGGTACAGACATTGTCTCCAGACAGAAAGGCCTACGTGGTTGCAGTGAAACCAGACTTTGGGACTGATTGCACCTATGCCCTGATAGAGTGGGGACGGGGTGTTCCTGAAAATTTCCACGGTGCCACCATAAAATTGTCCGAGAAGACAGTGTTTCACCTGACACACCCCTGCAAAAAGCAGTTAGAACCCCTAGACAGGAACGCAGGAGCCGCCGCCAGCCAGCGGCAGGCGGAACAACAACTGGCTGAGTTACAGCGACAATACCGTGAAATACAGGAAAAGTTTCAGGAGACATCCAGCATCATAGCAGATCGCATGGATGGACTGCGCGTCGGCTCAGAAGACAAGAGAGCTGGCCAGATGACACCAAACCCAAGGAGGGAGCCAAGAAGACGCAGCAGGGGCTATCTGCAAGAAGTAACTATTAGGAAGGATTTCCGCATTGATGGCCAGATAGGAGAAAAGGGACAGAAGGGCAAACTGTCTTACACCGGCCTCCTACACCAAATAGAGCTGGGGCTACAAAAAGGATATCTGGAATCGGAAATCAGAGAGGCTGTGATCCACGCCATCAGCCCAGGCTCAAGTGTTAGGGGCATGTTAGAGATAAAGAGTGATTTGACTTTGAACCAGCTTAAGAGGATTCTAAAAAGTTACTATGAGGAGGAAGATGCCACAGAGCTATTCCACCAACTGATAAATATTGCACAGGACAGTAAAGAGACTCCTCAGAACTTTCTGTTTCGGGCCATTGAACTCAAGGACCGCCTGCTGTTTACCTCAGGAGAGGGAGGGAGCGGGGAACAATTTGGAGCTGAGCTGGTACAGAAGAAATTCCGGAGATCCGTGACCACGGGGCTGAGGAGCGACTATGTCAAGCTCCACTTGAAGCAGTACTTGGAAGATCCCTTAACTCCAGACGAGGTCCTTCTTGAAAAAGTGAACGAAGTGGATAAGATGGAGATTGAGAGAGACCAGAAACAGAGAAAGCTTCAAGCTTCAAACACCACAAGTGCTAAAATACAGCAGGTAGGTGTCCCCTCAGACACCCAGGAGTTGAATGTGCTGGCGGCAACCGTTGACCAGGGATCACGTTTTTCATCTGTACACCACCCACCCGCGAGTCAGACGGAGCTGGAGAGGCTTATGCAGACCCAGAAGGAGATACTGGAGATGATGGCCATGATGATGACTGAGCTGGTGAAACTAAAGGCAGAAGGAGTTATGCCAAGGAAGGTCCCAAAAGCTACCACCATTACCAGCCCTCCGAAACAAACACAAAGAGTCTGTTTCAAATGCGGAGGGATGGGACATTTCAGGCGAGTGTGCCCCAGCCCACTACCCGAGGAAAAACCCACATCAGTCGGAGGGAAACTTCAGAGGGCCCCAGTGAAGGAGTCAACTGGGCGCCCGGGTGCAGTAGCGAACTCCACACCGACTCACGTGCCACGGCCCACTGGAGCCACCAACAAGGCGGGGCAGAAGAAAAAGAGGCCCTCAAAGGCCAAAGTCCGAGCCACAAAGCAGGCTAAGGGTACAGCTACCAGTGGATTTCCTCCCAAGCTGGTGGGGACCTTCCCCAATTGTCCCCATCCAAGTGGAAGGGATCTACACAAAAGCCCTGCTGGATACTGGAGCCCAAGTAACCTTATTATACAGGGACTTCTATGACAAGCATCTCAAGCACCTGCCACTACGGAAATTGGAGGAGTTGGAGATATGGGGTTTGGGCACTCAGAACTTTCCATATGATGGTTACCTGCCAGTCAGACTCACCTTCGACCCAAGTACAGTGGGAGAGACGGAGACCTTTGACACATTGGCCATAGTGTGTCCTCGTCCTCCAGGAGCTGACAAGAGCTCTCTTATCATTGGGACAAACACTGACTTAGTGAGGAGACTACTTGCACCGCTGGTAATTAAGAAGGATACCCGCCCCACTGAAATACATCCCATGTTGGCTCAGACATACCGAGACCTTATACAGGAGGAGAAGGCTCCTGAAGAGGGAGTGGGAAAAATCTGGCTGCTGAACAAAGGAGAGAAAATAGTCCAGCCGGGTGAAGTAATCTGCCTAAAAGCCTCGGTCAAATTGAGCTGGAAGAAACCAGGCCCTTTCATTGTCCTGGAAAACCGCAAAGAGGGGAGAAACGGACTAGAACTCATCACTGAAGTGTTGCCCACCAGAGTATTGGAGAGAACTCACGGCAAAGTTCCAGTCAGTGTCCGCAACACAGCGACAGTGCCAGTGAGAGTGCCAGCCAGGCTACTGTTGGGACAGGTCAGTCCGGCTGTTCCAGTCGAACCAGGAGGTTTGAAAGGAGGGTCAGCCCCAGAAATCCCTGAAGAAGAGTTCAGCCCAAAAAATACGCCTCTTACTCCTGCATGGCGGGAAAGGGCCAAAGCCCAACTGCTGAGATGGAGAGCAGCCTTCTCGAAAAGTGAGTTTGACGTAGGATTGGCAAAGAGTGCCACCCATCGAATTCGTCTGGAGGAAGACAAGCCATTTCGGGAAAGGGTCCGGCGGATCCCCCTAGGAGATCTGGAAGACTTGAGGGAACAATTGGCTGAACTTAAGAGGACGGGCATTATCCGAGAGTCCAGGAGTCCCTACGCCTCCCCTATAGTAGTGGTCAGGAAGAAGAATGGGTCCCTACGCCTGTGCATTGACTACAGGACCCTGAATCGGAGGACCATCCCAGACCAGTACACCACACCCCGAATTGAGGATGCCTTACAGAGTCTGTCAGGAGCAAAGTGGTTCAGCGTACTGGACCTGAAGAGTGGGTATTACCAGATTCCTATGTGCCCTGAAGACAAGGAAAAAACCGCTTTCATCACCCCAGTTGGGTTCTTTGAGTTCAACCGGATGCCGCAAGGCCTGACTGGGGCCCCAGCAACTTTCCAGAGGTTGATGGAGAAGACAGTGGGTGACATGAATCTCCTTGAAGTTCTGGTATACCTGGATGATGTCATAGTCTTTGGGAGGACGTTGGAGGAACATGAAGAACGCCTTGAGAAGGTCTTGAAGAGACTTCATGATGAAGGCCTGAAACTCTCTATGGAGAAGTGCCAGTTCTACCAACCCTCGGTGAGTTACCTGGGACACATTGTGTCTGAAGAAGGAGTGGCAACTGATCCCAAGAAACTAGAAGCTGTCACTTCCTGGCCCAGGCCCACCAACGTAACTGAGCTCAGGTCATTCTTGGGTTTCTGCTCATACTACCGAAGATTCGTAGAGGGATTCGCAAAAATAGCCCACCCACTCACTGAACTCTTAAAGAAGCAGGAAGAAGCTGGTGAAAGTGCGGGTCAGCCGAAAAAGCCTAAAGAGGGGTCTAGAAGGAAGAAAGAGTCCATCCAGGATCAGTGGACTCCAGAATGTGAAGAGGCCTGCAGGAGGCTGAAGTGGAGTCTTACTACTGCCCCAGTGTTGGCCTATGCAGACCCTGCCAAACCATATGAGTTACATGTGGATGCCAGCCGCGACGGGCTGGGGGGAGTGCTTTACCAGGAGCATGAAGAGCACTTACGGCCAGTTGCCTATGTGAGTAGAAGTCTGACCCCTGCTGAAAGAAACTATCCAACTCACAAGCTTGAATTTCTGGCTTTAAAATGGGCAGTGGTGGACAAGTTGAAGGACTACCTTTACGGGGCTGAATTTGTGGTCAAGACGGACAACAACCCCCTCACATATCTACTCACCACTGCAAAGCTGGATGCCACCGGTCACAGGTGGTTAGCTGCTCTCTCAGCCTTTACCTTCAGCCTGAAGTACAGACCAGGAGTTGGTAACCGAGATGCGGATGCCCTGTCAAGAAGACCCCATGACCCCTTGGAAGAATGGACCCAGCTTACTCCAGAAGGAGTGAGGGCCCTATGGGAGGGCACAAGTCAGTACCAGAGAGGTGGAGCCAGAGCTGAAGAAGTAGGAGTATCCTCAGCGGCGGTACCCAGGTGCTACTGTAACGTCTCCCAGGTCACACAGGAGGGCCTACCCAAGTTATCCAGGAAGGATCTCAGGAGAGATCAGCAGGAAGATCCACTGTGTGGGCTGGTGCTTGAAGCATTGGAATGTCGACAGCCTGATGTACTGCGGAAGAGTCCTGAGAGGGAAGCCCAGGTGTTATTGAGAGAATGGGATCATTTGCAGCTGCAGCAAGGGGTGGTCTACCGAAGGGGCCCCTCTGATGATCCAGAAGCAAGGTGGCAGTTACTCTTGCCTGAAAAGCACAGAGAGACGGTACTGATTGCTTTACATGATCACCATGGACACTTGGGAGCCGAGAGAACTCTCCAACTAGTAAGGGATAGGTTCTACTGGCCTCACATGAGAAAAGAAGTGGAGAGCTACTGTCACTCCTGCCTCAGATGCATCCAACGGAAGACATTGCCCCAGAGGGCTGCCCCAATGGGCCATTTAGAGAGTCAGGGCCCAATGGACCTGGTTTGCATAGACTTTCTTTGTCTGGAATCCGATCTGAGTGGGCAAGGTGACATCTTAGTGGTGACAGATCACTTCACCCGTTATGCTCAAGCTTTCCCTACTAGGGATCAGCAAGCAACCACAGTAGCAAAGACTCTCGTGGAAAAGTTCTTCGTACACTATGGCCTGCCTCAACGCATACATTCAGACCAAGGAAGGGACTTTGAGAGCAGACTAATCAAAAGGCTGTTGGATCTGTTAGGCATACAAAAGTCCAGGACTACTCCTTACCACCCACAAGGGGACCCCCAACCGGAAAGGTTCAACAGGACTCTCTTGAACATGTTGGGGACCTTGACTGCCGAGCAAAAACCTCACTGGAGTAAACACATTGCTGCATTAGTCCATGCCTATAATAGTACCAAAAGTGATGCCACTGGATATTCCCCGTACCGACTGATGTTTGGCCGTGAAGCAAGATTGCCAGTGGACCTGGCGTTTGGTTCCTCCTTGGACCACACCTCCGAGGCCTCCCATAAAGGGTATGTGGACAGACTACGGCGGAGCCTGAAGACAGCTTACGAGCAGGCTCACGCCACCTCGGATTCCAGGGGGGAGAGGAACAAGAGGAACTTTGACCTGAAAGTGAGAGTCCAGGATCTTCAGCCAGGTGACCGGGTCTTGTTGAGGAACTTAGGCATTCCAGGCAAACACAAGTTGGCTGATCGCTGGAAATCACAGCCATTTGTTGTGTGCAGGAAACTTCCAGGGCTCCCAGTGTATGAGATCAAGCCAGAAGGAAAAACTGGGCCGGTAAAAACATGGCACCGGAATCACCTCTTACCTCTCACTGAGGCAGTCAGGACAAGCACAGAGAAGGAATCTACACCCACTGATGTGTGTAGACCAATAACCAGGTCCCAACCTGCACCTTCTATAGATGAGGATGAGGGAGTGGAGATGAGCTGGCTGTGGCTTCCTGAAGATTCAGAAACAGATGCTGATGTCCTTTCGGAGGTAGAGGAGGATGATAATGGAACTCTTAGGGCAGAGGCCCCGGAATTTGTGCCGACCACTCACTCTGTAGGAGAGCCCAGTGCTTCCATTCATTCCCCACCCTTAAGCATTGAACGGAATGATGACCTTGGCCCAGAAGGAATGGACACTCCAAAAGTGCCCAGAGCAAAGAGAGACATTCGCCCACCACGCAGACTGACTTATGACACATTGGGCGAATGCTCTGAAGCCTCACAGTTTGTGAGCAGAAGAAACTTTGAACTGCCTAGTCCCTCTACTCTTGATTTAGTAAGGGACAGCCCCAGCTCACCCCTTGACACATCTGTACCAGACATGGTAGTATCAGCTGTGGGTGCACAGGATAGCTTCCCACTGTATGACAATTGGTGGGAAGCTCCTCTGTCCGTTTTGTGTGAACGTATAGAAACTAGAATGCAAGATAGGATTAGCAATTTGGACCTCTTTGGGGGACCAAAAGAGACAAAGTAGGGGGAGTGTGTAGCGCTGATGTATATATATAGTACATAAATGTGTATATTGCATTCCCTAAATGGCATTCATGGACATTGAGATTGTTGAGTGTTTGGAGCCATCTAGTGGCCAATTGTTGTTAATGCAAGAAGGGTTCCACTATCTGATAAATATTGAAGAAAGACTATTGGTTCTCAGATTTGACCTTTGTAAATAGGAAGTTGATCAAAGACCCAGGAACAATTTCTTGCGCAGTGCATGCTGGGATTTGCTATATAAGGAGTGGGAGCAGCCATCTTAGGTCCCTTTGGAACCGCATGGGCAGCCGGAGAGGATCTGTGAGGAGACGGGACCGAACAGCAAGGCCCACGGACATTTCCATTGAGCATCGGAGGACGGGAGTCCCCCAGCAGAGTTGGCCTGGTGTTTGATCCAGCAGACGGAGCCACGGGAGGAGGTCGCGAGACTGTACGGAGCCTGTGTCCAATTAGGTGAGTGGGTTACGGCCCACAGTTTGTCATGCCTCACACGCCATTAGACTAACACACAGGCCTCACTACATACTTCCAAGAAGAAGCGGAGGGGTTGCCTTTAGGAAGGTTGAAGGCCTAGTTGTTCGGGACGCTCTCCAGAAGGCCAAGGCAGTTAACCCACTCATTGCGGAGACATTTCTTTTTCAGGAAGTTTACTCGTTTTGTTTGGATTACAAATTACTTGGGAAACATTATTAGCTAGCGAAGAAAGAAGATCAAGAACTGACTGTTTTGTTTTTTTTGTGAGATCTCACGGTTACCTTACAAAGTAGGGGGAGCTCCTAGGCTTAGTTTTATTTTCTTATTCATATACCTGCAGGTATACTGTTTGCCATTTGATTGCTGTATAGATTTAATTTTAATTGTGCTCTCATCCCATGTTAGGAGGATAGCACAGTTTATGTACTGGTGTTTCTTTACTTGCCAATTATCAACAGTAAAAGAATACTACTGTTTAAGCATACCAGGGTTGTGGCGTATTGCTTTATTCACTCTAGGTGCCGCTCGTGGATCCTGAAGTTACAAACAGGTATCTGGTATCACATTGTACAGTATTGTATTGTATTGCACCACAGCTGTGTAAAGGGGACTGAGCCTTATCATTGGGGTTGTAGTTAGAGTGCAGGCCCAAAATTTAATCAGCAGCTCCTGCGGGGGTCAGTGCTACATATGGAAATGTTAATGCCTGCCAAATCCATGGTTTGTCTCACCCATCTAGCCAAGGTGGGTGAGGAAACTGGATGGAAGGGTTTGCGGTAGGAAATTAGTAATTGAGATGAGTCAGGGTCTCTAAAAGGTTGAGATTTGGTTTCATAGGTTTTTAGACATTGGACTACACAAAGGTTTGGATTGAAGGGAAAAACCGGATAGAAGACAGAAAGTTAGTTGGTCTTTGTGCGTCTGAAAATGGAAAATTTAACACCCTGGGGAGAGAATTGTCTACGGGATATATCTAGGGCTTTTACATCCGCTACTCTTTTAAGGGAGATGAGACAAAGTAGTACTGTTAGTTTGAAAGGTAGATGTTTTAAAGACAGATTCTCATTATCGCTCCAGGAGAAAATTTAAGAGGATGGATACATCCCAAGTAGAAAGTTATTTGGGTTTAGGAGGTCTTTTGCATTTTATGCCTTTCATTAATTTGCAGACCAATGGGTGTTTCCCTATTGGTATAGAATCTATGGGTGAGTGACTCGAGGAAATAGCTGAACGATATACGTTAATAGTTCTGTAGGCCTTGCCGGAAGAAAAAGCATCAGATAGGAAATTTAATATGTGAGGGAGAGGTGCATGTAAGGGATCCAGATCCCTTTGCATGCACCAATTAGACCAAAGTTTCCCGGATGATCTGTAAGCTGTTTTGGTTCCTGGAGCCCATGTCTCTAGATGTGAAAGTTCTGAGATAATTTCCGATCGCCTGATATCTTCCAGGCTACTAGGGAAAGAACTCCTGAGATTATTAGAGGATGAGGATTCTGAAATGGGTCTAGTAGAATAGAAGGGAATACTGGGAGTAATTGTGGATAGTCTATGATCATCTCCAGAGCCTGAGGGAACCATGTTTGGGATGGCCAGTAAGGGGTTATCAGAACTATGTTCGATTCTAGGTAACGTGTCAGAAGGAGAACCCTTGATATTAGAGCAAAGGGAGGGAAAGCGTAAGATGTTCCTTTCGGCCAAATTTGTAGAAGGGCATCTGTCCCCAATGCTTCTGGGTCTGGACGCCAACTGAAATATGTTGGAATCTGTCTGTTCAGGCGTGATGCAAACAGATCTATCTGGAAAGGACCCCACAGGGAGTTTAGATGATGAAAAATTGTCTGGTTCAACATCCAATCGCTGGAATCTGTTAGATAACGGGAATTCCAGTCTACAATGGAATTGGATAGGCCTGGGATGTATTCCGCCTTCAATATAATGTTTTTGTCCAGGCAAAAATGCCAAAAATCCTTTGCAATGTTCGCCAAAGGTTTGGATTTTGTACCTCCTAAGCGATTGATGTATTGTACTGCGAATATGTTGTCCATGCGTAGTAGAATACAACAATCGGATCTGTCTCTCGCAAAACTCTTGAGAGCAAATGATCCCGCTAAGAGTTCGAGACAATTGATATGTAACAGAGCTTCGTCTGGAGACCATTTCCCTCCTGTTGTATGAGGGCTGCAGCGAGCACCCCAACCTGAGTTGCTTGCGTCTGATTCTATTATTAAATCCGGATGTGGATGGAAGATAGTCTTCCCATTCCACATCTGGATGTGAGTCAGCCACCAAAGTAATTCTTCTTTGGTGTCCGGAGTTAGTGTTATCTCATCTGAATATGCCAAGCCGTCTCTTAGATGTTGTGCTTTTTGTCTCTGTAGTGCTCTGTAGTGTAGAGGTGCCGGAAATATCGCTTGAATTGAAGCTGATAATAGACCGGCAATCCTCGCAATTGTCTGAAGAGATATTTGACTTTTGTTCAGGACTGAGCGAATCTCTCTTCTGATCGTCTTCAATTTCCTGTTTGGAACACTCAGAAGGCATAGTTGGGTATTGACAAGAAAACACAGAAATTCGACCTCCTTTGAAGGGGTTAGGATGGATTTCTTGTAATTGATTATGAATCCCAGCATGTTCAGAAGGGATATCGTCCATTGAATGTGTAAATGAATAGTCTGAAGTGATTGTGCCATGATCAAAATGTTGTCTAAATATATTATTAGACAAACACCCCTGCTCCTTAGAGCTGCTACGACTGGTTTCAGTAGTTTCGTAAAGCACCAGGGGGCAGATGACAGACTGAATGGGAGACTGGTGAATTGCCATTTCTTGTTTTGCCACAGGAATTGGAGAAATGGTTGGGAATTCTTGTGCATGTGCACTGAAAGATAGGCATCTTTCAGATCTATTTTTGCCAACCAGACTCCTTGTAAAAAAAGGTCTTTTAACAGGTGAATACCTTCCATTTTGAAATGGCGGTAATGGACGAAATTGTTTAGATATTTCAGATTTAATACCGGTCTGAAACCTCCATCCTTCTTTTTGACCAGGAAATCCTGGAGTTTGCAAGGGAACTTGAACTATGGCCCCTTTGGAGTAAAGCTCTTTTATCTCCAGTGAGATGAGCTTTTTGTCCTCTTCTGAGAACCTTATTGGAATGGGATCCTGACTTTGAGTCGGTAAAGAGGTGATATCTATCTGGTAACCTAACACGGTGTTCAGAACCCATGCCTCTGAAGTTATCATATTCCAATTTTGGAAAAAATACATTATCCTTCCTCCCAAGGGAATTGGGGAAAACATTGGGGAATTGGGGAAAAACACCTCGGATGGGGACTTACCAGATGAAGGTCTTGACCTGGGAAAACCACGATGGCCTCTCGCTCTCCAAGGTCTACCTCTTTGTGGGAAGAATGGGGATTGTTGATAGGTGTTAACTGGTTGGACAGAGTGATCTGATCTGGGAGGGCCTCTGGGGAAATGACCTTCGGTAGAAGATCTGCTGGGAAATCGGCCCTTGCGTTTCCTAGCTTTGGGAAAAAATTTTGGTTGGAAAACCTTTTTGAGTGATGATTGGGCCTTGTCTAAAGAAGTAAAGAGAGCTACGTATTTGTTGATCTCTTTAATAAAAGAGTCACCAAAAAGTAGATCCTCGGTGATGGAAGATGGTTGAGATGAAGCGAGATGCATAAGCTGTGGATCCAGCTTCATCAGAATCGATCTTCTTCTTTCGCTAGAGATGGCCTCATTGGCGTTGCCAAATAGTACAATGGCTCGCTGAGCCCAACCTTTCAGGACATTTAAATCTATTGGGGTGTTAGATGAAACTGCTTCTTCTATTAAATCTAGAATTTTAGTTAAGGGGCCTAACATGTCCAATAATTTATCTTGACAGAAACGATATGATCTGTCCACTCCCTTTTTTGGGTGTTTTCCTGATTTTAGAAGGAATTTAACTAGTGCAGGGTCTAATTCGGGTGTATTGGCTAACTTCTTTGGGAGGGACGGTCTCGGGCACTCTGCTCTTAACTTACTAGCTTTGTTCTTATCTAATGATTTCTGGATCCAGAGGCTTAAAAATTTCGTAACTAGGGAATGGGTAACCCATTCCCCTGAACGGGGGATGTTTAATTTGACCTGGGTCGAAATACGGATCACCAGAGCATAATAGCATCCTTAGATTCCTCCTTTTCAAGGGGTATTCCTTCTTCCGCATCAGAGACATTCTCATATTCAGAGTCTCTTCCTTCTTCTGATAAAGATTCCTCATCAGAAGAAGAAGAATTGCTGGAAGAGGTACGGTAAGAGTCTGGTTTTTGCCTCTTCGAGGCCATTTTTACCCGTTGTAAGATCAACTCCTCCCAGGCAGAGGGTATAACGTGTGACCTCTTGTCACAGACAGTAGCCTTTCCTTTACTAGGAGGCTTAGAAGATTCACCCTGGTTCTCCATCAGGACCATTCTTTTAGAATGGGAGGGACCGGTATGAGATATATGATGTCGTTTTTGAGACACTTTACCCGCTTTTTTCAATCCCTGAATCATGTGGGATGTAGAGTCCTCCGCTGACCAGTAAATGTCAGATGGGGTAATAGGTAAAGGTTGAGGGGTAACCTGAGGTTTACTTTGAGACAGGGCCATGACAACCGATTGTGTAATGGAGTCATGCATGGAAGATATGGCTGTCTGCATAGCAGATTGGATTGATTTATCTACTATGGATAGGATTTTCTGGTTTTCCTCAGGGATATCTGAAGGGATAACAGTAGTGGAATCTTTATTAGACATAGTGAGGTGTGATTAAATGTGATTGACTGAGACAAATTATTCAGAAAGAGAAAATATAATAGAACAACTAATTAATATATGCATCAGAACTATATATATATTTTTGTATCTGTATAAATATATAAAAGTATATATACATATATCTATATGCACATATCCATATGAACAAACATATGTTTATTTAAATATGTTTGTGTAAATGTGTTACTATGTGTGTGTGTGTGCCAAACATCCACCCCTGAACCTAAACAACCCTAAACAGGGTTCAGGGTTGTTATGTGGCAGGCACACACCCACACAGGAGAACGGACTTCCTGCCTGTGTCTCTGACAGAAACTTTCTGTCAGGGAACGGCGGTATAGCAGCGCTGCAGTGCAGTGAGGAGACACACTGTGTGTCGGGCTGCAAATTCCCGCGGGGCCGCGCCACAGCTGAGCACCAGCTGTGAGGAAACTATATCCCGGACTGCCGGGATACCGCCGAACAAGTGAGTGTGCTGTAAGCGGGGGTAATGGAATGGTGAGGAGACCAGGCAATGCTGGGACTGCTGTTAAGGATAAAAAGTACGGCCTTCCAAACTGTGACAAACGCAGGGTTGCAGGGAAATTCTGCAGAATATGAATATAAATATATATATATGTAATGATTTTTATATATATATATATATATATATATATATATATATATATATATATATATATATATATATATAAATATACAGGGAGTGCAGAATTATTAGGCAAATGAGTATTTTGACCACATCATCCTCTTTATGCATGTTGTCTTACTCCAAGCTGTATAGGCTCGAAAGCCTACTACCAATTAAGCATATTAGGTGATTGCATCTCTGTAATGAGAAGGGGTGTGGTCTAATGACATCACACCCTATATCAGGTGTGCATAATTATTAGGCAACTTCCTTTCCTTTGGCAAAATGGGTCAAAAGAAGGACTTGACAGGCTCAGAAAATTCAAAAATAGTGAGATATCTTGCAGAGGGATGCAGAATTCTTAAAATTGCAAAGCTTCTGAAGCGTGATCATCGAACAATCAAGCGTTTCATTCAAAATAGTCAACAGGTTCGCAAGAAGCGTGTGGAAAAACCAAGGCGCAAAATAACTGCCCATGAACTGAGAAAAGTCAAGCGTGCAGCTGCCAAGATGCCACTTGCCACCAGTTTGGCCATATTTCAGAGCTGCAACATCACTGGAGTGCCCAAAAGCACAAGGTGTGCAATACTCAGAGACATGGCCAAGGTAAGAAAGGCTGAAAGACGACCACCACTGAACAAGACACACAAGCTGAAACGTCAAGACTGGGCCAAGAAATATCTCAAGACTGATTTTTCTAAGGTTTTATGGACTGATGAAATGAGAGTGAGTCTTGATGGGCCAGATGGATGGGCCTGTGGCTGGATTGGTAAAGGGCAGAGAGCTCCAGTCTGACTCAGACGCCAGCAAGGTGGAGGTGGAGTACTGGTTTGGGCTGGTATCATCAAAGATGAGCTTGTGGGGCCTTTTCGGGTTGAGGATGGAATCAAGCTCAACTCCCAGTCCTAATGCCAGTTTATGAAAGACACCTTTTTCAAGCAGTGGTACAGGAAAAAGTCTGCATTCTTCAAGAAAAACATGATTTTCATGCAGGACAATTCTCCAGCACACGTGTCCAAGTACTCCACAGCGTGGCTGGCAAGAAAGGGTATAAAAGAAGAAAAACTAATGACATGGCCTCCTTGTTCACCTGATCTGAACCCCATTGAGAACCTGTGGTCCATCATCAAATGTGAGATTTACAAGGAGGGAAAAGAGTACACCTCTCTGAACAGTGTCTGGGAGGCTGTGGTTTCTGCTGCACGCAATGTTGACGGTGAACAGATCAAAACACTGACAGAATCCATGGATGGCAGGCTGCATGAGTGTCCTTGCAAAGAAAGTTGGCTATATTGGTCACTGATTTGTTTTTGTTTTGTTTTTGAATGTCAGAAATGTATATTTGTGAATGTTGAGATGTTATATTGGTTTCACTGGTAAAAATAAATAATTGAAATGGGTATATATTTGTTTTTTGTTAAGTTGCCTAATAATTATGCACAGTAATAGTCACCTGCACACACAGATATCCCCCTAAAATAGCTAAAACTAAAAACAAACTAAAAACTACTTCCAAAAATATTCAGCTTTGATATTAATGAGTTTTTTGGGTTCATTGAGAACATGGTTGTTGTTCAATAATAAAATTAATCCTCAAAAATACAACTTGCCTAATAATTCTGCACTCCCTGTATAATATATATATATATATATATATATATATATATGTAGAAGCACCTGAGGAAAAAATCTCAATGTACTATCTTGGCTGGAGCAGCAAGAAAGAGGAAGAATATCACCTATACCTCACCTTTATAACATACTCCTGTTACCTGATTGGACAGCCCACCTGTGTTCATTTGCATACCCACCTTTGTAATGTTTTTTCTTTTTATTAACCCTCTTGCTGCTGGATGACAGTAAAAGAAAGATAAAGCATAATATGAGCCTCCTGTTTGCCATAAAATTGAAGGCATACTGAACCAGCATGGCTACCACAGCATCTTGCAGTGGCATGCTATTCCATCCGGTTTGCGTTTAGTTGGACCATCGTTTATTTTTTAACAGGACAATGACCCCAAACACACCTCCAGGCTGTCTAAGGGCTATTTGACCAAGAAGGAGTGTGATGGGGTGCTGCGCCAGATGACCTGGCCTCCACAATCACCGGACCTGAACCCAATCGAGATGGTTTGGGGTGGGCTAAACCGCAGAGTCAAGGCAAAAGGGCCAACAAGTGCTAAGCATCTCTGGGAACTCCTTCAAGACTGTTGGAAGACCGTTTCAGGTGACTACCTCTTGAAGCTCATCAAGAGAATGCCAAGAGTGTGCAAAGCAGTAATCAAAGCAAAAGGTGGCTACTTTGAAGAACCTAGAATATGACATATTTTCAGTTGTTTCACACTTTTTTGTTATGTATATAATTCCACATGTGTTAATTCATAGTTTTGATGCCTTCAGTGTGACTCTACAATTTTCATAGTCATGAAAATAAAGAAAACTCTTGGAATGAGAAGGTGTGTCCAAACTTTTGGTCTGTACTGTATATATATCCTCTGTAAATGTAACTGACTAGCCTGCCTGCTCTGTCTAGCTAGAAAAAAGACAATCTCTCTCTCTCTCTGTCTGATCTGTAACCAGTGCTGAAACACTACACGAGGCTGCCCAGGAGGCGGCCTTTTATAGTGTGGGGCGTGTGCTAAAGCCCTGAACCATAATTGGCCAAAGCAACCCTGGCTTTGGCCAATTATGGCTCTCTGTTTTTTGCGTGCTGATTGGCCAAGCATGCGGGTCATATTGCATGCTTGGCCAATCATCGACTCGAACACAAAGCTCATCCCTACTGATAGTATCTGCCAGCATAGAGCATATCCCACTCACTATAAGTTGTAGATTGCTAAGCAAGCCTTGGATGTCCACAGGGTTTTTTTTTTTAAGCATGATAGCAGGTTATAGTAATATATGGATATTTCAACTGGCTTCAACCTGAGTGGCCTTATCCAGCTATGATTCAATTCTTTACAGGGATTACTGCTCACATTATGTCCACCCGCTGGCTTGGTAGCAGTTCATACTGTATAGGTCACAGGCTTTTAGCAGATGCAAATAGTACAAGCTCTTTACCCATCCGGCATCCAGGAATTCTATCCAGCCTGCTTGCTGAGTCAGCGGGGGCAGCAGATTGGAAAGCCTCTGACATAGACGGAGCTTGTGTTTGTTGATGGCGCTCAAGTCAACGTGTTTCATCCATGTGACAGCGAGCTTTGTCAGGATGTACGGACATCCCATCTTGCAGCATTTTAAAGGGGCAGCCCGACAAATTTTGGATATTTACTATTAGGGGCTCCCAGATTTTTAAGCAGCAAACACTGCTACATTATAACACATTTAAAAAATAGAACGTGTATTTGGTCTTTAACTAACCTAATTTCTAGGGAGAGAACCTTATTAAGTCACTAAATCTCTCTTGCATATTGATTTTCAGAGCTGTCTGAGTCAGTCAAATGAGACAGCAAACGTAACAGCCACATAAGGCCAGATTATGGCTAACACCTACTTTCCTCCTATTATTCATACTCCGGAAAGGAATTCATGGTTCCAGGAAAATTTTCAGGCTCAGTTCAGTATTTAAGCCCCTGGGGCTCATTTTACCTGCAAAATAAGTCCAGACTTTATTCTCAGTGACTGATTCCTATGGGTTCTGTGGTACAGGCCGATCCAGGTTGATATATGGTAAATGCATTTAGCTTCCAAAGAACTGAGACAATACCATAATTGATACTGCAATCTGCAGATGGATTACTTTGCTAAGCTTGTCTTTAAGCAAATGTCTGTGGTATGGTTCAAGTCAATTTGAATTTAATGTATCATTGCTCTTAGGCCTGTGTTGATCTATACACTAGTGTATGTGAGTCAAAGGTTGAATGAGATGGTGGCCTGGGCTCTTGAGTTTTTTAAGGTGACAACGTTGTTAGTCATCAATTTTAATATGGGGTTTGGAGAATCTTTAAGCAACTTACCTAAATTGCGTGTATGTAATGTTTTTGACCTTTATCTCAATAAAGTTTACCTAGATTCTTTGCAATACTGGTCCATAAATGTGGCTTCTTTTTGGGTTTAATACCCTCTTGGTACTACCAATCCATAGTTCAATGGCATTAGTTAGCCTCAAGGGACCCCACCAAGCTACTTATGGTGAGACGCTTCTTTGATCGATAAGGTTTTGACTATTAAATTCTTGCATAAGGGCAGGGGCGTACCCAGAGCATTTGGCACCCGGGGTGGATCCTATATCTGGCACCCCCCCCACCACATTAAAATGTAAAAACACCCCACTGTGCCCCCTGCCTACTTCTGCATCCTAAATATCTATTTGTCACCACTGTGTACTCCTTCTCCAAAACTGCACCGCTGGACCCCTTTACATTACACAGCCCCTTGCATCACTGAACCCCTTTACATAACACAGCCCCATGCATCACTGGACCCTTTACATAACACAGCCCCCTGCATCACTGGACCCCTTTACATAACACAGCACCCTGCACCTCTGGGCCTCTTTGCATTACACAGCACCCTGCACCTCTGGGCCCCTTTGCATTACACAGCACCCTTCATCTCTGGACCCCTTTACATTATACATCACCCTGCACCTCTGGACCCCATTACATTACACAGCACCCTGCACCTCTGGACCCCTTTACATTACACAGCACCCCACAGCTCTGGACCCCTTTACATTAAACCGCACCCTGCATCTCTGGGACCCTTTACATTACACAGTCCCATGCACCTCTGGACCCCTTTACATTAAACCACACCCTGCACCTCTGGACCCCTTTATATTACATCGCATGCTGCACCTCTGGACCCCTTTACATTACACAACACCCTGCACCTCTGGACCCCTTAACATTACACAGCACCCTGCACCTCTGGCCCCCTTTGCATTACACAGCACCCTGCATCACTGGACCTCCTGCATGTTACACAGACCCCCATTTAGTGCAGCCCCTCTTCAGTGTAGCCCCCGTTCAGTGCAGCCCTCCTTCAGTGTAGCCCTGTTCAGTGCAGACCCCCCTTCAGTGTAGCCCCCGTTCAGTGAAGACCCTCGTTCAGTGCAGACCCCCTTTAGTGTAGCCCCCGTTCAGTGCAGACCCTCCCTTCAGTGTAGCCCCTGTTAAGTGTAGCCCCTGTTCAGTGTAGCCCCTTCAGTCTAGCCCCCATTCAGTGCAGACCCCCTTCAGTGCAGCCCCCCTTCAGTGCAGCCCCCTTCAGTGTAGCCCCCCTTCAGTGTAGCCCCTGCTTCATTGTAGCCCCTGTTCAGTGCAGCCCCTCCTTCAGTGAGCTCTTTGGCATCAACACGCTGTGTTTGGAGGAGGAATGCTGCCTATGGCCCCATCCCCACAGTCAAAATGGAGGTGGAAACATTATGCTTTGGGGGGGTTCTGCTAAGGATATAGGACAACTTCACCATATAAAAGGGACTTTTGTTGCCAGCTGTTTAGATATTAATGGCTGTGTGTTGAGTTATTTTGAGGGGACAGCAAATTTACACTGATATACAAGCTGTACACTTACTACTTTACATTGTAGAAAAGTGTAATTTCTTCAGTGTTGTCACATGAAAAGATAGGATAAAATATTTACAAAAAAGTGAGGGGTGTACTCACTTTTGTGAGATACTATACCTTCTCTGTGCAAGTTCCCCCATAGAGAGATGCTTTCTATGCTAGCTCTTCCCAGGCCTTGCTTCAGATCAAAATTTCCACTTTGCTAAATTGGTGTCAACTGTTACAGAAAAATTGTATTGTTTTTTTAAGGGTTCTGTTCAGTTGTCCTGGGCCTGTACTGTGGCATTGAAAGAAAAAAAGAAAGCAAAAGTAAAACTTAAGATGACAGTGTGTAAATCATGATCAAATATCACACAAAAGTAGGTAAAACATAAATACAAAAAAAAAACTAAAAGGAAAAAATGAAACTCCCTATTGATAAAGAACCCATGCACCCCCCCCAAAAAAAACAACATACAAGCTCTCTAAGTACAGATAACGAACATTTGCTCCAAACAACTGAATGACCAAAATAAAGAGTTTCCACCTTTTTTCTCTATTTAAAAAAAAAATACATTTTCGAACAGGGAGTAGAGGATACTAAGGCACAGTGTATTACAAAAGAAGATCTGCTGCACAATGGCAGTTCTTTTACACCTGCCGTGTTTTATTGTTGTTTCTTTTGTAATAAATTGTTTTAATTTCAAGTATTCAATTTAGAGAGAAATGTAAACAACAAAAGTCAAATTAGCATAAAAATGACACCCTCCATTAGCCTGACATTTAGGGCTCATAGGGTTATTATCATGAATCGCAAGCTTTCTAAAAAGTATTTCTCTTTGGATATCTGAGCATTAATACGTAATAATACTAAATAGAAACCCTGAACACTGGATCTATGAATTAAGTAAAATACTAATTCCTTACTAACCAGAATGGGTGTGATATCATTCAATAAAAATATATTTAGAATTCCCTATTATTTCTTGCTTCTGTAAATTCGTTGTAATGTGATGGCAATAATCATTGAGGTTATTTACAAGCATGATTGTAAATTCTAATCGTAGCTGTAAATGGGTTTCTCTCGCACTTTCAAATGAGTTTCTCTGGCAGAGTGAAAATGTTACACATATGCAGTCTGGAATTTTGTCATTAATTTAAACTTTTCCTATAAAAGAAGAGAGAATAGGAAATTCAGTGAAATTGTGACTATGTGGGTAATGTGTACAAACTGTTAACATTTTGTTCAGTTAATTAATTATGGTGTTAATGTGTCTCATTATTAAAACATATCTGTCTCTCTGGATCCCAGCAACTAAGCTTAAAAACATAAAGTAAATACCACCTGGCGTTAATGGATGCCACTATTGTTTATGCAGTGTGCCAAAAAAAACTGGAAGCATCTGCAGTTAACTGATTCTTGGTCTCTGTGACAGACCTAACCAGGACAGGGGCTTTTGGAGGGGACTGCAGGGTAGAGTCTTACCTACTGACTAAGGGACCCAGCATTTGCTCTATTTTTGGGAGGTGTGTGCCTGGAGGAACCTTTTGAGTGGTCTTGCTTCGGATGTGGGATTGTCTTACCGAAACACAGACTTTGGAAATCTAGGCCCTGGATAAAGATTTGGGTCTTTTTGTGCCCAAACCAGCAATGACTGCTTTAGACTGTGAAACTCAGAGCAGATGTTAATATAATCAGCTCAAACCAACATGATACTGGAGTCTACTGCTATTTTCTGTTTATTAGGGTGTTTTGTGTTTATTGTTAATTATGTCTCTCCTTTTGTGTGCCTCCCAGGTGTGCATTCACATTGTTAATTGAGTCATCTATTGTTTCTGCCAGTCTGCTCATCTCTTGACGATTAATATTATGAATAGGGATGAGCCAAACACCCCCCTGTTCGAATTGCAGCAGAACATGCAAACAGGCAAAAAGTTTGTTTGAACACGCGAACACTTTTAAAATCTATGGGACATAAACATGAATAATCAAAAGTCTTAATTTTAAAGGCTTATATGCAAGTTATTACCATAAAAAGTGTTTGGGAAACCAGGTCCTGCCCCAGAGGACATGTATCAATGCAATTGTTTTTTAAAAATGTCTGTTTTTTAGGGAGCAGTGTTTTTAATAATGCTTAAATTCAAACAATAAAAACAAAATATTCCTTTAAATATTGTGCTTGGGGGGTGTGTATAGTATGCCTGTAAAGTGGCACAGTTTTGTATTGGTTTTTTTAATAGATGTGTTTATATACACAGAACAATACCACAGCAAAATTCTTTTCCTAAATTTCTAAAGGAAGCTGGGTGTTGTGTATTGTTGGTGCTAAAAGTAATTTAAAAATTATAATCTGAGGGTATATATCTTGTGTACCTCTACATTACTATTTTTGCTGCAATGTACCCATTTTTTTTAAATGGCTTGGGTGTCCCCAGGCCCCCAGGCACTATATACTCTGAAGAGCAGGATATATACTATACGGCCTGCCCTATATACTCTGCAGTATATTGGGCCTTAGGTGTTGGTGGTACCAGAACACTGTAAGACCTCACAGTTACTCTTGGTGAGCACAGGAATGTGAAATATTAGATCAAATTTGTTAATTACATGCCCCTGTTAAACAGGGGCTTAAAATGTGGGACTTTTGTGGTGGTGGTGCTGCAACACTGTAACCCCTCACAGATACTCTTGTTGGGTGCAGGAACGGACCCTGCTGTGAAATATTAGATAACACATTGTATATACATTCCCCTGTTAAACAGGGGCAGAAAAATTGGGCCTTGGGCAGTGGTGGTGGTGCCCTAAACAAAAATTATGTTTAGAAGCAAGCATCATCAAACTTGAGGAGGAATAGGCTAGTCACTCAGCATAGGCAGTCTTCAAGGGATCCCACATTCATACAAAATTCAATCAGTTACATCAGCATCAGGTACTTGGTAGCTGCTGATCCAAGACTGATTCACTTTTATTATTGTGAGCCTATCAACGGAGTCTGTGGATAGGCACACTATATGATCCATTACAAACCCTCCAGCAGCACTCAATGTGCGTTTAGAAAGAACACTGAATTCAGGACAGACCAGTAGCTCAATTGTATATTGAGCAAATTCTAACCAGTGGTCCATCCTCAAGACCCAGTAACCCAGTGGTGCTCTATTGGAAAGGTCTCCAAGTCTGCTCTTGTCTTAGGCCTCGTACACACGAGGAGACAGATTTGTTCAAATGTGTCGGCCCGACCGTTTCCAGCATATGCGGCAAATCTGTCTGTTGGTCTGCTGTGCGTACACACGATCGAATAGAAATCTCCCCGGACCAGAACGCGTGCACGTAAACCACGTACGACGTCACTATAAAGGGGAAGACCAAAGCTTACGGCGCCGCCCTCTGTTCCTATTTTGCTAGTAACGTGTTAGCAAAGGTTTGGTTAGAGCCGATTCGCACTTTTCGGTCTCCGCGCTTTACAGGTCATATTCTCGGGTTCAGTGTGTGCTTGTGGGTGCGTATTTGGCAGTCAGTGCTGGCTGTCAGGTCGTTTCTGCTTTGCAATGGCGTCCTGTCCGCGGATATCTGTTTGTCGAGCGTACTTTGCAGGTATTGCTGGATTGGGGGGTGCTTTCTGTTTGAGTGTGTTCTTGACTGACCAGCCGGCCGGTTTGAAGCCATTATGGAGCAGCAGCGTAACTTTGCTAGAGTTCGTGCTGGATATGGGCTTGCTTCTGGATGTTATTATTATTCCAGACCTTTGGCCAGGAACAGGGGGAGGAGGAGTTCCTGGGCCAAGAATTGGTTGCGCCAGCGTGACCGATTCTCTCATATGCCTCTGCTTAGGGAAATCCAGGAAAATAATCCTGATGACTTCAGGAACTTTCTCCGTATGACGGACCCCGTTTTCAACCGTCTGCTGGATCTTCTGTCCCCCTATATCACGAGGCAGGACACTGTGATGCGCCAAGCGATCACGGCCGAGCAGAGGCTTATTGCCACGTTGCGGTACCTGGCGACTGGGAGGAGCCTGCAGGACCTCAAGTTCTCAACAGGCATCTCTCCCCAGGCGCTTGGGATCATCATACCGGAGACGTGTTCTGTTGTCATACAAGTCATGCAGGAGGAGTATCTGAAGGTAAGTTTCCTCTTTTATGAAGCTCACAATCTCTGTCTTTATAAATTGTAGCAATTTTTTTTTTTTTGGCATTTGTTCCCTAATGACCATGATTTTTCAATGCTGTGTGTTGAATGTCCCCTTTTCTCCCCATGCATGCATGTTGATAAGCTTTCCATGTTCTTTTTGTTGGCCTACCTACATATTTTTTCCTTGCATCACTATTAACCTGTCCAGCATGCTATCCTGGGGACAAACACACCTAGACTTTTTTTTGTTGGTGTGTGTGGCATATTTTTCTTTGCTGCATTGTAGTTCAACCCCAACCCCCCCTAAAATGTTGCCCCATCAGAGGGGTGGGGAGTGTGATAATAAGTGGCATTTTTTTGTGGCCACAACTCCACCACAATAATAATATACAATTGTTAATACTGTGATGTTGCACAAGGATGGTTTTTGTATTGTGTTTGCAATGTTTATGTGCCTAAGTACTAATTTATGTTTTATTTTTGTCCCCACAGTTTCCCTCCACGCCACAGGAATGGCAGACTGTGGCTTCCCAATTTGCCCTTCGTTGTGATTTTCCGAACTGCGGAGGAGCAATAGATGGGAAACACGTCCGCATAGTGCCACCACCCCGTTCGGGGTCCTACTATTTTAACTACAAAGGTTTTCATAGTATCGTGTTGATGGCGGTGGTGTCGGCACACTACAAATTTTTGTATGTGGACGTGGGGAAGAATGGCCGGCTGTCTGATGGGGGAGTGTTCGCGCGGACTGAATTTTACACCCGTCTACAAACTGGTGGTCTTGAACTGCCACCGGATGAAGACAATGTGGAAGGACTTCCGTTTGTTTTTTTAGCGGACAAAGCTTTCGGCCTTGGACCTCACCTCATGCGGCCTTTTCCCCAGAGGACTCTTACCCCGGAGAGGAGGGTGTTCAATTTTAGGCTAGCCAGGGCCCGGAGGGTAGTCGAGAATGCCTTTGGGATACTCGCCAGCCGGTTCCGCCTGTTCCAGACAACGATACACCTGGCGGAATATAAATTGAACCATGTTGTTTTTGCCTGTTGCATATTGCACAATTTTTTACGCAGGCATTCCCAGACGTACCTACCCAACATCGGTGCTGAGGCAGGACTACCCTCAGATACCCTCCCTGAGCTGGACACTGGTCGCGCTGGCTCGGCCACCCAATCTGCTCGTGAGGTACGCAACAAATATGTTGAGTACTTCATGGGTCGGGGGGCCATAGCTATGCCAGATCATATTTCTTTCTAATTCGGCCCCCAAAAGAAAGAAATATTACAAAATATAATAAATAATTTGACCATTGGACTCTATATACAGTTGTTTGTCGTTATTGCTTTTTCTATTTTTCTCTGTCTTCTTGGTTCTCGAACTAGTGCACTTCTAGTGCCAAATGTAGTTGTCATGTTTTAGTAAATAACCACAATTGTACATTACAGGCATACCCCACTTTTAAGTACACAATAGAAGGGTCACTTCTGCACACAAACCAATGAGCTTCCAGCATTTCTAAAACCTGGCTTAACTGAACAAGCTGGTGTTGGAAGACTATTGGTTTTTATGCAGAAGTGAGCCTGATATTGCGATTTGCAGCGGTAATAAATAAACCCTAGTGTGTACTTAAAAGCGGGTTATGCCTGTAGTTACAAGTCACTCATCTACAAACTGTGTATTGAGCATATATAAAGAACAAGCCACTCATTTTAGCGTTTAAATATTTTACTATAAACTTTTTGGGTTTTCCAAAATTTGACATTTTAGGAGTAAAAAAAAATTTTTTTTTTTATTATTATAAAAACTATTATGGATTATCCAAAACTTTTTTTGACAAAAATATAGAAAAAAATAGTACAAAAAAACAAATTACAAAGTACAACAACGTAATTACTACAACAGTCTCCCAATGTCACCCCGGAACACGCCAAATTTGGAAGATGCACACATTCTGTGTGTGAGTGAGTGAGAGGGCCCAAATGGGGATTATATCCGGACCTCCCATGACAAATGTCCACATGTGCTATCTGGCATCATGGGTGATCAATGTATGAGGTTTGTGGGTGCAAACCCTTCCCTCTCACCTGCTTGAGAAGGGAGGAAGGGGGTGTACCCACAAAGCAAAGACAATCGATAACCTGTGATGGCAGATAGCACATGTGGACACACTGTGTGTGCATCTTCATTTTTTTTTTTTTTTTTTTTTTGCTTTTCAAGACGGATGGGTGATGGGGGGGGGGCGGGGCAGGGGGATTTAGTCTTTGATACGGCCCATCATATCAATAATATTTTTATAATTTTGCTCAATTACAACCATTCTTTGCCTCATATTATCCATCTCTGTGCTACACTCCATAATTTGCTGTATGACAATTTGTGCACTTGCACGTGAAAAAACTGGACTACTGGATGTGCTTGCAGCATCTTCATCCCCTATAAAAAATAAAAAAAAATACATTAGTAATGTGCAGGCCTATCTACACCTCTTTATCCCTGTGAAGCAGCGGTGACACTGACCTGTTGTGCTACTAATCTCCACCTCCCCATCATCCACAACTTCGCCTTCTTCCACAATAAATCCTTCTTCTACAACTCCTCCTTCTTCAATAACTCCTCCTTCTCAACAACTCCTCCTTCTTCAATAACTCCTCCTTCTTCTACAACTCCTCCTTCTTCTACAACTCCTCCTTCTTCAATAACTCCTTCTTCTTCTACAACTCCTCCTTCTTCAATAACTCCTCCTTCTTCTTCACCAACTCCTTCTTCTTCTTCACCAACTCCTTCTTCTTCAACAACTCCTTCTTCTTCTTCACCAACTCCTTCTTCTTCACCAACTCCTTCTTCTTCACCAACTCCTTCTTCTTCTTCACCAACTCCTTCTTCTTCACCAACTCCTCCTTCTTCTTCAACAACTCCTCCTTCTTCTTCTATAACTCCTTCTTCTTCACTAAATACTCCTTCCACATTTTCCTCTTCCTCATCTCTCCCTACCACCACTCCTTCTTCTACCTGGTCCTCCTCCTCCACATGGCTAGATTTTTTTCTTATGAGAGAGTTTGGGCCTCCTTGCCTCCTCAAATTGCTGTCCTGTTCTTTCCCCTAGAAATGTCAGGAAACAAAAGGTATACTTATCAGCACACAGATATTGGAGGATGGCATTAATAAATCATAATCATTGCGTCAAAGTGTGTTAAAAACTTTTGATTATTGGCTTCCGCCACCAAACCTTACCTTTGTTTTTATAATGACTTCTCCCAAGCTGTGATAATGACCGTTTTTAGCGAAGGGACACACATGGAAGCAGGGGTGGACTGACAACTCATGGGTCCCCCGGGCAATAGAATATTAGGGCCCCCCAGGCTTACAAATGCCCACTAAGCCAGGTGGCAGTATAGAGGCGGGGCAGCTAAAATCTCAGTCAGTAGTTTCACATCAAAAGCATGTAGGCTATGGACATATCAGGGACAGTTGAGCAAAATATTCAGATTTTTACATACTGTCCCTGGTTTTAATGAGCCTGGCATCTCTGATGGGGCCCCCTAGGGGCATGGGGCCCTCGGGCAGTGCCCGAGTTCCTCAGTGGTCAGTCTGCCCCTGCATGAATGCCCCTCCCTAAAAATTAGGTGTCAGAGACTGTTAAAAATGAATCTCATTATGGGGGAGACACAGGTGCTCTTGAGTCCAGATGTGAATCCAGCTGCTTATTATCACTGTGTGAATGAATCCTGTTTGTCTTTTCACATTCTAATAAGTTAGGAAATCTACATTATTTTATCCACAATGTGTAATAACTTTTCTATAAAAGCCAAATAGCCATATCCTGGTGTGCTGTTCCTAGGACATAGTATTTGTGTGAAACGAGGTGATGTAACGATGTTTCTAAAGAACGATCGTGCAAAACGTCTTTTTTTTTCTTTTTTGTTTTTACAGGAAATATACAAAAAAATGTGTCCCAAAGTTCAACCAGTCCAACAAGGCACATGCAGAAATATACATAGCAAACAATGATATCACACAATTGCAAAACAACCCCCCCCCCAAAAAAAAACCTACTTTTATCCAGGATTTTCTTTATCTTCCGAAACTGGTGTGGCTCACGCAACTTCAAATCGGACCAGCGCTTGCATAGCTGCTCTTTGGACCTGCTCACCCCAAAGATCTCAGTAAGCCTCTTCGCCACCTTATCCATAATTTTGGCCTTACGGCGGTTCGGGGTGCTGTATGGGCCATAATCCCCATCATAATCCTTCCTGCGCAGGATGTGTACCATCTCCACCATCTCCTCAAAACTCATATTCGTGGCCTTGTACCGTTTGCTCCTTGAGCAGGACGTTCCTGGCTGTGTCCCTTCCTGATCCTCATGAGAGGATAATGCTCGCTCGTGTGACATCGCCATCTTTTCGTTTCACAGTGATAAGGGGCATGGAAAAGAGGAAAAGTTCCGTCATGGGCGTGGACGAAGGCGGCGTTTCACGCATGCGCGGATGAATACGTCGTCTTTACGCGGAGCTTACTCGCGTGGTAAAACTATGACATACACATATGCCGGTAACTTGCAATATGAGGCCCTGGATGTTGAAACATGTAATGGGGGAGTTAAAAGCGGGCGGAGACATTGCAAACGAAGAGGGCGTTGGTATATCTTTGTGCGGCCTATATAAGGATATCGACGTGATTACGTCGGTTACGCGGAGATTACTCAAGCGTACGCGAGGAGCTACAGAGACGAAGGTAAATTACAACATGGGATCAGCAGAGGCCTCTAAACTTTGAAACCCCATGGGGGGTGGGGGTTTGGGATGTTGTTAGGACCGTTTGCGCTATTTAGGTAGCTTGGGGCCCCCAATGCAAGTTTTGGCCAAAACTGCTTGGACACATCACTACATATATATATGACAATGCTCTACCTCTTTATTTTTGTCTTGTGTATTCACATCATGCATGTATTGTTCTGTATTGGTTGGACAGAGGTAATTAGGTAGTGTATTAGCTCATCAATGCTGTGTGAGGGGCATGATATCTACACATGAAATAGTGCCTTGATGATTGGTAACATAAAAAAATTGTGGATGATTAGAGATGGCATGTATTTATTTTCATGTTACCAAAGGGTCTGCATGTTCCAAAAATGAGTTGCACAACAATGGAGCGGAGCTGGCCAGCATTGTAGCAGCAGGACACATTGGGGGTTATTTACTAAAGGGAAATCCACTTTGCACTGCAAGTGCAATGCAAGTGCACTTGGAAGGGCATTCTCCATAGATCTGAGGGGAAGATCTGAAATGAAGGGAAGCTCTGCTTATTTTATCATCCAATCAGGTGGAGGCTAAAACTGATTTTTTTTTTCTTGCATGTCCCCTTCGGGGCTACAGCGATTGCATTTCCAAGTGCACTTTAAGGCAGTGTACTTTCAAGTGCTTTTGCAGTGCTAAAGTGATTTTTTCTTTAGTAAATAACCCCCAATGTGTTTGTATACTACCTCCACAATGATTGTACACATACATATTCAGACAATGACAAAGCTGAGCCATTTTTGATGTGGGTTTTTAGATATTTATTTTTGTATATTCTAGACCATTAATCTCAACATAAACAAGGCAAGATGGACCAGTTGACGATCCAAGATAACACTTGGAGATTGATAGAAATGTATCGGGAAAAACCAAACCTTTGGGATAGCAGGCACCCAGGCTACCCAAATAAGGTCCTGAGAGCGGACTCACTCCAACAGATAGCAACCTACATGCAGACGTGGGTTCCATCCTGCACAGCGACCATGGTGAAGGATAAAATGAGCAATCTCAGGAGCACCTATCGAAAAGTATATAAAGAGCTTAAAAGCCAAAGATCTGCAGCACATGCGCAAAAGGAGCCCAGGCTGTGGTACTTCCGCGAGCTTGCATTTTTGGATGATGAACTGGAGGGCCGGCCATCACTTTCCAATCTTCCTCCCAGCCTTCCTCCCACGCTTCCTTGCAGCGGAACTTCCCAGGATCCCCACGGCCCTGCAGAGCCAGCGGAGGGCCTGGCTGACATGGACCCAGATCTGGTGGTCTTCAGTGAAGAGGTATAGTAGTTTCCTAAATATTTCTTAGCTGCTAATTTGGGTTTGATTCTTGAGTTACTATTGTAAAAATTAGAAAGTTTGGACCAACAAAAAAAGGCGTGTGCATAAAACTAGGGATCTAAGGGATGCCAACTGAGGGGTCTGAAGGACAGTCAGTTCTATTTTAATGAAGAAAACCAAAAGAGTCTAGAGCCAAATAATGGGTGTGTGTGCTTGATTGAGCTAAATATTACAACATGTCCCTTTTTTTGACACAGGAAGAGCCCAGCCAGGAGGTGGCAGCTCCTCAGCACCATGCCAGCCAGGCGGAAGGGGTGAGTGGCAGCCAGGAGGAGGCTGGGCCGAGTGGAAGTCAGCATGTCCCCAGGCTCAGCACCATAAGCCATAAGATGAGGCGACCAGACCAAAGGAGGCGCATGAGGCAGATGGAGGAGGAGAGCCTCAAAATGATGAGGGAGGCTGCGGAAATAATGAGGGCCCCCCTCAACCCCACTGAAGCCTTCAGTGCCTCCGTGGCGCATGAACTGAGCCGAGCGGAGGAGGACCAAAGGGACTTGATTAACAAGGTAATTTTCTGGATGCACAGGGGCATGCTGACCAGGGACACAGACCTGAGTGACCCAGCCCAGCCTGCTCCCCATCTTCTGCCTCCTGCTGCCACATCATCTGCACCTGCAAGGGGCCATGGATGGGCCCGTGGACGTTCCGCTGCAAGGCAGCCAGGAAGGAAGGCTGGAAGTAAGAAGAGAAGGTGATTACCTGCCTTCCAATTCATTATCCAAAAATGTGAGGTTGTTGGAGTACCACAGCTTGTGTTCGTTTGCTCATGTGCTGCTGATTCAGATTTTTTTGGTTTCGTGTCTCCTGAGGTTGTTCATTTTATCCTTCATCATGTTGTGGAATGCACAAGTCTGCATGTAGGTTGCTATCTGATCAAGTGATGCAGATCAGGTTTGTTAATATTTAGTTTAGTGCCAAAATAAATGGCTTTTTGTATTTACGTTCAAACCTTGTCTATTGTGTTTTCTACTGTGGTGATTATGCCCCAAACATTCTACAAATACAAGGTGGAATTTTGTAAGGACACAAACTCCTGGGTGGGGGGGTAGGTTTGGAGTGACAACTTGGTAAACCATGGAAACCCCAAAAGACAAAAAGTTTACATCATTTGCAAAGCCCCAAAAAAAAAAATGCATTTTTTAAAAAAGGTGCAAAAAAACAAAAAATGCATTATAAAAAAAAGGTGCAAAAAGAAATGCATTGTAAAAAAAAGGTGCAAAAAAAATAAAAATGCATTGTAAAAAAAAGGTGCAAAAAAAAAAATGAATTTTTTAAAAAAGGTTACAAAAAAAAATGCATTATAAAAAAAGGTGCAAAAAAAAATGCATTGTAAAAAAAAGGCACACAAAAAAAAAAATACGCATTGAAAACAAACAAAAATAAAAATAAATAATGCAAGCACAAAATAAACAGCAGATGACAACGTAAAAATAAATTAGAACAACATTAAGTAAAAAAAAAAAAATCTATTCATGTGAAGGAAAGCTCAAAAAATTAGGACATGCGGCAACAAAATAATTACAAAAAGACAACGCCAAATACTACAATCAAACTTTGCTATATTGGGACAACTCAGTCTAAATAGCATCAGCAATATAACGGCTTGATTCTAGCAAGAGAACGAAGAAAAGGCAATAAACGATACACTATAGATAGTTAAAATGACGAATGTGCCAACTCACAAACAAACACGAGGTTTACCTGAACGAGCGCTCCCGTCCCCTCCTTTTGTCTGAGCATGCGCGCGATTTTGGTCCGATGGTTTTGTGTACTAACCATCGAACATGTCGGACAGACGGGTTTGCAGCGGACAGATTTCAAAGCATGCTTTGAAATCTGTCGGGTGGACAAATCTGTCTGCTCGCCCGTACACACGATCGAATCTGTCTGCTGAAACGGCCCGGCAGACGGGTTTCAGCGGACATATCCGATCGTGTGTACGAGGCCTCAGATATTGCTGCACCATGTAATGCAGATGCTGGCGATGGTTGCTTGAACTGATCAGACCTTGGCACTGAGGACTGAAAAGTTAAAGGCATCTGTCAACCGGCCACCTTCTCCACTTCTCTTCCTCTGACTCAGGTGAGCATCAATGTTCACAAATGCGTATCAACTTATTTAATCTGTCTACTGTGTTGGGCTTCCCTTTCAAAAACATTTTCCTTTAATATCCCCAAAAAACATCCATAGGTGTCAAGTTAGGTGAACGGTCAATACTGCCTTATCCCCTGATCCAATGCTGTAGGAAGGTTTAGTCAAGGCAACAAAGCAAAATAAACCTTTCTAATGATCAGAAATTAGTTTGTCTAAGGGGGATGCAGATCTCTAAGCTAGAAAGTCACAACTTGAATATAGAGCACCCTTTGTCTTAGTTCTTTTTTTTTTCATTTAAATTTAAGTTTATTATAATAAAATAAAGAGCATACAGAGTAATAAACGTAATACAATAAATGCATCAGGAAACAACGTGTTGACAATTATAGTAGTAAACAATAGATTACATTTCTTAACTAGATTTCCCCTTCTCCTCCCTCCCCCCCCCCAATGTCCCAACTATATACCTGGTAAGTCTAACATGGGAGTGTAAACGTGTATAATCAGGAGGGATGGGAATCAGTAGAGGTAGCGACAACATTTTAGGGCTAAAATTCCCTGTTTACTAAGCAATCTATAAAACTTTTATTATAAGCTGAGATCATAAAACTAAAATATATGTAAGGAATAAATCATACCGAACCGTGGAGAGGATAGGTTTCCGGGGGCATCCCCTCCCCCCGACACCCCCACCGGGAGCAATCTGTGTCGAGGAGGGGGGGCAGCCCCCCGATGACAAAAAAAATTAGATCCAGATGTTGTCCAGAGAAACATCTCTCAATCAACTCTTAACTTATAAACCTAGAAGGAGACAAGGAATTTAATACATACATCCAGTTAAACTAAATCAGCACTACCCGAGACCAGTGGAGAATATGATATGTAATGAATATCTCCTGTTCAAGAGAAAGAATAAAAATAAAGAAAAGAGAGGGGGAGAAGGAGGAAAAAGGAAGGAGAGGAAAGGGAAAGGGAGGGTGGGCCTACCTGCCATAGGATTACATCAGTCTGAGTCCAGAGCCAAAACTAAACTTACATGTTGTGGGAGATTCCCATGTAAATCAACCAAGGTTCCCAAATTTCAGTGAACTGGGTAGAGGTATCTAACATAGAGTTAATTATTTTTTCTTGTTCCATAATCCATGTAACCTTTCTCTTCATGTGTAAAATGGAAACCGACGGTTTCTTCCATGCAGCCGCTAAAGTGATTCTGGCGCCAGTCAGTATAAATAGAATCAGCTGTCTAATGGCCTTGGAGCTCTGTGGTATTAGTCCATTCAATAAGGCTATTGCAGGAGATTGATGGAGGTTACAACCGGTAACTCTCCTGATAATCTGGAATACCCTGTTCCAGAATCCCCGTATCCTAGGGCACTCCCACCAAGTATGGATCATGGTGCCTATTACTTGACAACCTCTAAAGCATAGTAGTGAGGATGACGGATACATGGTGGCCAATTTAAATGGGACCAAGTACCATCTAGTGAAAATTTTTATATTAGCTTCAATGAGGGATGGACTCTTAAAACCCTTAAGAGATCTAGAGTAGTTTTTTTGCCAGTCCACCAAGTCCCAGTCCTCTTGAAGCTCTCTTTCCCAAGCTAGCATATGAGGTAATTTTATGTTATTTGATGCAAGAGATTTGTAGATGATAGAGATATTACCTTTCCTATTCTGAGCTTGTTCGCATTTGTGTTCATATGGGGTCAAAAGGCCAGAAATTGTTTTATCGTTCCAAAGTTTCTGAGCAAAGGTATGTATTTGGTGTAGTCTGGATCTTTCAGGGGGGGGGGGGGGCAAAGGTTGTCTATAAGGAATTGCTCAGGAAGAGGACCTGTATGTTAAAAGAAACGTCCAATGCGGTACACCCCCCTATCAAGCCACCATTTGAAGGAGTCCACTTCCGTTTTGGGGCAGAAAGATGGGTCGAGAAAGGTACTTGACAAAGGTTTGCCTCTAGAAATTAAGAGTGGATTGCTTTTAAGTGAATCCCATAATACCAATGCTTGTGATAGGGTGGGGGATAGTATAGGGGGTCTACTTTTAGGAGTGCGCCACATGAGTTCTTCAATTGTGGACAATGGGGAAGCCTGTTCTTCTATTTCTATCCAATCTGGGTGATCATTTTTAAGGTAAACCTCCGATAATTGCGCTAACCTCGCGGATTGATAATACCATAACAAGTTTGGCACTCCTAGACCTCCCTGTTCAGGTAAGTTAAACAGACTACGAGAGGGAAGACGGGGTCCATTTTTGTTCCAGATAAACGTGGTGATTTTACCTTGAAAGGATTTTAGATGGCTTTTTATTATCGGGATCGGAAGGGATCGAAAAAGATATAGGAGTTTCGGGAGGAGAGTCATCTTGGTAGAATTAATTCTGCCGATCCAGCCTATTTTCTGCGCTCCCCATTCGGTAAGGTCCTTCTCGAGTTTCCTATACATAGGAGGGTAATTGGCTAAGTATAAATTCTGGAAATTTGGGGTCAGGTTGATACCTAAATAGTTAGTAGACGTAGAGTCCCATTTGAAAGTATATTTGTTTCTCAAGAGGGACACTGTGGGTTCTGAAAGAGAAATATTAAGGGCCCTAGATTTAGGCATGTTTACCGTGAGACCCGAGACTTTAGAGAACTCGTCTAGCAGGGAGAACATTTCCGGAAGGGAGGAGATAGGAGAGGTCACGAAGAGTAGCAAATCATCTGCGAATAATGCGCATTTGTGTTCTTTTTTATTACAATGAACTCCCCTGATATTCGCGTTATCTCGGATGGCTATGGCCAGAGATTCAATAACAATAGCGAATATCAGAGGAGATAAAGGGCAGCCCTGTCTTGTGCCTCTTTGGATATTTATAGATTCCGAGAATATGCCTTGTAACCGTATTTTAGCTTCAGGGGAGGAATAGAGAGCGGAGATGATTCCTAAAAATTTAGAACCAAACCCCCAACGATTCAAAACAGAAAACAAAAATGGCCAAGATACTGAATCAAAGGCTTTCTGGAGATCAAGTGAGAGAAGCATACCTCTTTGTCTAGTGCTTCCAGACCACCCCGAGTACATTAAAGAGAAAAGATCAATAGCTCTCCTGATCTGGTCCGGGCCTTGTCTCCCTGTGATAAAACCGACTTGATCTTTGGATATGTATTGACCTAAGAAGGCAGACATCCTATTAGCTATTATTTTAGTAAGTATTTTTAGGTCGTTATTAATGAGGGATATCGGTCTATAGTTCTCCACTAGGCTATGATCTTTATCGGGTTTCGGTATCATCGAAATATAGGCCAAATTAAGTTGTTTATCTATAGGGTAGCCCTCAGTCAAATGATTGTAAAATCGTGCTAGGTAGGGTGATAGAATGATAGGAAATGTTTTGTAATAAGACCCTGAGAATCCATCAGGGCCAGGAGCTGTGTTTAATTTTAAGTTTTTGATCACTGACATAACTTCCTCAGCTGAAATGGGTGCCTCCATCAACTCCTTGTGAACCTTTGTCAACCTGGGAAGATTCAGGCTGTTCAAATATTCACCTATTTTGTCCGAAGAAAAGTTACTATCCTTAGCGTAGAGCTTGGAATAGAAGTCGTGGAAGGCCCCCATCGCCCGCCGAGGATTTAGGGTAAGGGTACCATCTGCCATTTTTATCTTAGGGATGGTTCTCGATTTAAATCTGGGAGATAGTTTGCGTGCTAGCATTGGACCTATTTTATCCTTTAAATGGTAGAACCTGGCACCTGTCCATTTTAGATCATTTTCTGATTTTGCTGTCAGAGCTAGGTTTAAGGCCGATCTAGCAGCGTCAAGATCGTGGGTGGGAACACTGAGAGGGTCTAATTTATGTTTTCTACGTAACTCTAAATAGGTCTCTTCCAATTTCTCTATGGTCAATTTCTTTTGTCTTCTAAGTTTGGCTGCAATTTGTATTATTTTTCCCCTAACTGTAGCTTTATGGGCAGCCCATAAGGTTTCGGGGGATATATCTTTAGTATCGTTAATTTCAAAATATTCCTTTATGGATTGTTCAATTTCTGCCATGAGAGTGGGATCTTTTAAGATCGACTGGTTAAGTGTCCAGTGAGACATTTTATGAGTTGTGTCCTCTTTTCTCAAGGTTAATAGAACCATGGAGTGGTCTGACCAAGGGACATCCTTTATAGTGGATTTAGAGGCTGCTGGGACATGATGGTTGGATATTAATATATGGTCTATGCGGGAGTACGATTTGTGAGGATTAGAATAGTGGGTGTAATCTTTCGTTTTCGGATTTAATTCTCTCCAAATATCGATCAATCGGGATTGATGAAGCATTCGAGCTACTTGTGTGCTAATTTTGGTTGGCCTTATGAGTTTATTATTATTTGGTTTGGATTTATCTAAACCCGAATCGAAAGCCAGGTTGGAGTCTCCTCCCATAATAATGATGCCCTCCATAAGAGGATGGAGGACTTCAAGCATCTGAGAGAAAAACTTCTTCTGTCCCCTATTGGGGGCGTAATAGGAGACAAACGTGTATAGCTTCTCGTCTAGAGTTCCTTTTACCAAAATAAATCTGCCTTCCGGGTCTCCATATTCCTTAAGTAAATTAAAATTACAAAATTTGGATAACAAGATAGCCACTCCTTTCGTCTTGTTTTCCGTGTTGGATAAGTAGAATACTGGGAAGTGGGAGTGTAGGAATGAGGGGGAGTACCGCCTTGGGAAGTGTGTCTCCTGCAGGAGCACTATATCTACATGAAGCGACTTGTATGCCTGGAGGGCTTTTCGTCTTTTAATAGGAGAGTTCAACCCCTGGGTGTTGTGTGTCACAACACGCAGGGGTTTAGTAGTGTTATTTGAGCCAGCCATGGGTCGTAAAGAGTGTTATGGACAGATCGTGTCTTGAAGACTGAGTCCATAGCTCAGAAGACACCTGTGATGGCAGGTAGGCCGGGAGGGAGGGTGGGAAGGTAAAGGGGGAAAAGAAGGGGAGAATAGATACATGGAAATAAAGGCAAAAATGGTAACAACAAAGCAAGATGTAGTATTGCAAAAGGTCAAACCATGACCCAGATTGAAGGAAGGGAAGTTTGCTCCTTCCTTCAATCAAACAGAATTTATTAGAGTAGTCCATTTAGAGGACTAACTTCCTACTTGTCAGGGCGACAAAGTGTCGCTCCAAGAAGTAGGTTGAGGCTCAGGGCCTCACCGCCGACTGTCAGCGACAATCAAAAAGTTCATGAATTAAATTTTGAAAAACAAAGGGTTGATCCCCCAAAAATAACAATTGAGGAGATGGTACCTTCCCCCTAAAAAAAAAAAAAATATATATATATATATTATTTAATACCATAGGAAAAAATAAAAATTGTAGAACCATATGGGTAAGTAGATATTGAAAAACCACAAGAATAAATAAATAAATTATATAAGTGAGCCAGTAAATATTAACTCTTACTCTACCAGAAATCCTTATAAGTAATTTGATCAAGAATTGAGAAACAATTCATATTAAAAGAAGGCCTATTGGGGAGAAAAAAAAAAAAAAAGAACACAACAACTTATATGAATGGGGGATGGACACCACCGGAGCTAAGATTAAATCATTTCAGTTGATGTTTAGTAGAGTTATTTCAGACTTTCCTGTGTTTGACTCTATTCCAGGGATTTAAGGTTGGACTATTGGGTGTATTTCTTTTAGCTGAGGTTTGTTGCGGTGGTAAAGTGTCCATGGCTGGTTCATGTGAAATAATTTTCAGGTCTAGTAATAGTCTTTCACCTTCTTGAAAGTTGTGTACTACGTGGAGTCTGCCGTTATAGTTGAATTTTAAGGCGAATGGGAAGGTCCATTTGTATTTAATGTCTTTTTTCATGAGGGCAGAAAGTAGTGGTTTCATCGCTCTCCTCTTCTGAATGGTGTAGGGAGATATGTCTGAAAATATTTGAATCGTTGAACCTTGATATTGAAGGTTTTCTTGTTGTCGAGATTTTTTCATCACCTCGTCTTTGGTGGAGTAATAGTGAGGCTTTACTATCACATCTCTCGGTAAGCCGTCTTTTCTTGGTGGGCCTAGGGATCTATGTGCTCTGTCTAATTCCATTTTGTGAATAGGCATGGATGGGATCAGGATTTTTATGATGTCCTGTATAGCTGAGTGTACATCTGTGATGGACTCAGGTAGCCCCCTGAGCCTGAAATTATCCCTCCTTGATCTGTTCTCCAAATCATCTATTCTGGCCTGGGCCACCTCCAGTTGTTCTTGCAGGTGTTGTATGTGGTCAGTATTTTGTTCGATTCTAGAGACATTAATATCCAGTTTCCGTTCTATGGATTTGATCCTGTTTCCAAGACTTTGGAAGTCGGCTCTGATGTCCTTAGTGATTTTTTCAGCGTTCTGGGAGAGGCCCCTATCTAGAATTTCCGATATCCTGTTGAATAAGTCAGTAACATTGAAGGGGGCTTCAGGGGAGCGTTCAGTATTAGAATGGATGTAGATAAGGTTTTGAGAAGGGGCCTCAGAAGGGGTTAATTGACCCGACATTGTGGATATTATTCCTTCTTTAACAACAGACGAATATAGCGCTGTATGTGATATAGAGTTTGATGAAGGGGGTGGTGAGATGGCTAACAGGTGAGATGACATTTGTTTGACAGACATAGAATTTTCGGTAATTTCCAGCGTATGTGTCTGGAGTTTGGAGTTTTTAAGAGATTCCTTGACGGCTAAAGTTTTAATAGTATTCTTGTTCTTCTTGTTTCGCTTTCCCTTCATGTATTGAATGTGTAGCAGAATATTTGCACCCACATGAGTCAAAGCTAAGTGAATATTAGGGTCGGCAGATTTATTAAGTATCCTGAATCAACCATTGGGAGGAGCATGATATTTTAGTGTTCAGTTCATACCTGGGTACCAGGGCTTGTAGTCAAACTGTGAAAACTGACAAAATCTGTTATAGGTGGAGTCCCTGTTTAATATAATAAGTGGGTGTCATTACTGTAGATGGGGGGGGATCTAAGATCTTCAAAAACTTTTGTCATCCGACACCCGACGGTGAGTGGTGGGTCTTCCCTAAGTCGCCACCTTAAAATTATCCCTGAAATGAATTATAGTAAATGACTTGCGATTATTGCAGATTAAGTAAGATATTGTTGAATGAAAGTTTTCCTCTTAAGGTTGCAGCCTTAAAATTATCTGGTGTATATTTCTTCAGGTGGTAGACTTAATCTGAGAGGCTGTAATGTACTCTGACAGGGGGGGGAATATGGACTGAGGGTCTTGAGGAGCGATGCTGAGGTAACCACTAGTCCCCTGTCTCTGTGTATTGTATCCACTCAGATTGAATTGCTGGGGAGGCCTCAGACAAGGAATGAATCCTATTGTGTAAAGTCTATTGATGAAAGATAAAATATCAGATGATATTAATCCTTTATGCTGTCACCTTAATCTAGCCAGTGTGAGGGCTAGTCAGGGGTTCTCAGTGTGGAAGAGTGTCCTGAGGAGATTTGACAGAGACTAGTGATATCCCCCCTGGTAGGGATCTGCAGTATGTGGTTATCTCCAGTGGAAATTACCTCACATATGAGCTGCTGTATTTGCAGATACCTCAGAGTCTTTTTCCCTTTTTTTTTCCTTTTTTTCTTTCCCCTTCTTCCTCTCCCCTCTTAGGTTAGTTATTAAATAGTACTGTCTAGGTCACTTGCTGTGCTGACAGGGTGAGACAGAAATGTTGTCTTAGTTCTTTACATGTACTCTATAGCTACACTAAAAGGATATATGGAGGTCTGAAGCTAGTTTTAATAGAAAACTATCTTGTCTGTAAACATAAAGGATACCAACGGTGATCTCTGCTTCTGAAATGTTTGTTCACTGGCTATTCTGATGACCCTTGTGAAATAAGCTACCATGAAGGATCCCTATTGTCATCAGGTGTCACCCATGGCAAGGATGATACAAAAGCCTTCTAGCCTATAGGACCAGAAGGAATGATATTTTTTTATTTGGAAGAGTAAAAGAATTGCCTTCAAAGTTAATTAGGCATACTCTGTTTTTGTTTTAGTTTTGCTAATCAACTAGACTTAGTAATGTCTTTTCCCATAAATGTGTGTATTATCAGAAAGGCAAATTCTAGTGGTAACACTTATGCAAATAGTACTAATTGTTTTGATTTTTTTCTCTTCTCCCATCATCCTATAGGGTTTGCAGTTAATGAGTGGCAGAACTTTTCAAACTCTCACAAGATATACATCTTCAGTAATTTGAGATAGTGGTATACTCCTATTCACTGATATAGAATGCCCATATGGGGCCTAAATGGGTAGAACTGAGGAGGGAGGGGTAAAAGTGGGGTAAAGGGGAAGGAGAAGTGAGCATGGTGTGGGAAGGAAAGGAAAGAATTATGAGGGAAGATGAGAACATCTTTCCCATCTCTTCTCCCTAACATCACAATTAATTGTTTTTGGTTTGATTCTTGATTTTTTATCTTTTTCTTTTGGTCACATCACATACACATGTAGTAATGGATAGTTGGGATTGATGGAGGATAGAAAAGAAAGCGGGTAGGGGGGGAGGAATGCAAAAGGTAATGATTAGGTAGGGAGGCCAAACAACCCTTAGACTTATCTGGAAGAAAGAATAGCTGGATTTTTTCTTTGTATTTAGATGGGGGTATCCTCCACCTCTTTCCTCCTGTTTGGGGAATAAATACAACATATTTGGTTGTGTTGATATCAGTGGCGGCTGGTGCTCAAAATTTTTGGGGGGGCGCAAACTGAAAAATTCGGGAAAAAAAAATCAATTGCAGCCTCACCGTGCCATCAAATGCAGCCACTGTGCCCATCAAACGCACCCATTGTCCCCATCAAACGCAGCCACTGTGCCCATCAAACGCAGCCACTGTGCCCATCAATTGCCACCACTGTGCCATCAAACACCGCCACTGTGCCCCATCAAACACAGCCACTGTGCCCATCAAACACAGCCACTGTGCCCATCAAACGCAGCCACAGTGCCCATCAAACGCAGCCACTGTGCCCATCAAACGCAGCCGCTGTGCCCATCAAACGCAGCCACTTGTGCCCATCAAACACAGCCACTGTGCCCATCAAACACAGACAATGTGCCCATCAATTGCCACTACTGTGCCATCAAACACCACCACTGTGCCCATCAAACACAGCCACTGTGCCAATCAAATGCAGCCACTGTGCCCATTAAACGCAGCCACTTGTGCCCATCAAACACAGCCACTGTGCCCATCAAACACAGCCACTGTGCCCATCAAACACAGCCACTGTGCCCATCAATTGCCACCACTGGGCGCCATCAAACACCGCCACTGTGCCCCATCAAACACAGCCAGTTGTGCCCATCAAACACAGCCACTGTGCCCATCAAACACAGCCACTGTGCCCATCAAACGCAGCCACTTGTGCCCCATCAAATGCAGCCACAGTGCAATTCAATAACAGCCTCACAATTACCCAGCCCTGTTCATTGCAGGGACTTGCAGGGTAGTTGTGGTGCACTCTATTCATGGTGAAATGCCATTTAATTTTTTGCCATTGAAAAGCACTGAGTGGCTGCATCTCTATTCAGGTGGGGTGGTCAGGGGTGGTAAAATTTCAGCTCAACTGTCTGTTTGTACTGCCCCTCCCAGCTGTGTGAATGAGCCCCTGCTGACCAGGTAAAAGAGATATAAAGTAATCTAGAATAGAAAGGGTGTGTCAGGCAGTGATTTGGAATGGTCAGATCTAACACAGTGGGTGCAGGATATGAGAGCAGTGAAGATACATGTGAGGGAGAGAAAACAGCAGAAAGTGAAGGAGGGGGAGAGGGGGGGTCAGTGTGACAAGTGTGACAGGGAAGAACTACACACTTGCAGTACAGGAGAGAGGGGGATTAAAGTTGGAGGTGAAAGATGTTGCTGTAGCAGGAGTCATAAGTGACAATAGCTTCCCACCTCCCCCTCCCCCTCTCCCAGTCCTGACCCTCTGTGTACTGTACCTTCTCTGTTTTCAGTGTGCACTGCTGGCTGTAACATGGAGATGGGTGGAGGGCTTCTTCTGCTGGTTGCCTAGTCCATCAAATGCAGCCAGTGTAAATCCACATAGGAGCAGAAATTAAAAAAAAATAGTCCCTCCAGCTACAGTCTTCCCGACTTCACTAGAACAGAAAGTGAAAGTAAAACGGCTACAGGGGGGAAAGCACCTCCCAAGTCCTACAGTGATTGCTAATGGTCAGACACAAAGACAGGCAGAAGTCTGACCAATGAGAGTGCTGGGGCTATTAGCTCTGTGCCCCGGATCAACACAAAACCCTGCAAATGTAGCGTCTCGCTTGCAATCACGGGATTGCAGTGACATGACGCTCCCATAGTTCAATGGGGCCGGCGCCCTAGCAGAGTAAACTTAAAGAACTTTAAAAAAAAATTAAAGGGACCTTTTTATTTTTTTTTCATTTTTATTTTTTATTTTTTTTTGTCAATAGCTTTGGGGGGGGCGGTGCCCAATGCGCCCCCTATGGACGGGCCGCCACTGGTTGATATAGTTATAGTATATATATATATATATATATATATATATATTTTTTTTTTATATGTATGGAATTGTATATATGTAGTGTTGGGTATGTGATTTGAAGGTTTTTTTTATTATTGCTTATCTACTTTATGAACGTTTTCTTGGTTTTTTATTGTGATGTGTTGTATTTGTAAATCTCTTTTCTAAAAATGAATAAAAAACATTTATAATGTAAATAATACTTGTGTAACCTTTACAATGTATAAACAGGTAGAGTTTGCATTCAAATTTTCATTTTACTTTTCACTGTGCTGTGTATAAAGCACTTGATTTGGAATAAATACTGTATTATCAGATTGGAATCTTTTTTGTTACTGATTTTAGCTCTCCCCTTTACACGCGGACTGTTTCAAAACATTGAAGTACAGTGCTTCAATAAATACTCACAAAAGAACAGATGACATGTATTTTACTTCTTGATCTTCACGCTTGCTTTCTGGTAAGTGATTCAAAAAGCGCTGAAATCAAAGCGTCAACCAAGTCATCAAGCAACTACCATTTCAAGAAAGAGGCCAGCATGGGCAGCTTTTATATTTTTCCTTTCCACAAGTTTGCTTTAAGACCTAAAAATAATATTTTTATTTTCTGTTCTTTTTCCATGCTCACCTCCTCAGACCACATGCTATGCTTCACAGCATTATGTCACCAGAGTAGACATTACTCTAATTTTAACCATAATAATATTTATAGTTATAATGTAGTGATTGTGTATCCTAAATTCTAGATTACTTATTCCATTGCTTGCTAAAATCAGCACCTAATTTCTACACTTTTAAAGACAGCTTTGTGCATGTTAAGTGATTCATATCTGAGCAATTTACACATTATGCTGCTGAGATTACGTTTTAAATTGTCCACCATCTAAAACTGCCCTTATCATAACAAAACCCTTTTACCTAAAGTGGGGAAGGGAGAGCACTGTCTCTGTCCCCATGTTGTGGAATTCCTCACTTCCTGTGAGGTCACTAAGACAAAGTGAGTTAAGGGGCTACCTTGGTTGTCACTTCACACTGTCACTAATTAACTTAACAAATGAAGGAGCATACAGTGACGAAAGTGCAGTGAGGCAACTGGAATTCCTTGTTTCTTTGGTGAACTAATACCATAGAGATCCGAAGTAGCCCTACAACAGTTTAAATCATACAAGGTAAATCGTGAGTACCTCTTTTAAGTGAAAAATAAAAAACGTAAAAAAAGTGTCATGCTTACACCATTCCTGGTAATATTCCAAAGAAAATAACAATGCCTATCATTAATGAAGAGAAGGTGATAAATATGTTGTGAATTGCTATAAAAAAATTCCAATGGGTCATATCATGTGCCCTTTGAGAACGATCGTATTGATCGAAACTAGTCAGGGCGGAGCCACGCACTGACATCACTGTGTCCAGAAGTGACCCCGTAAGCACGGGCGCACGTTCGTTTTGTTTGCTATATTTTGTTTTACTTTGACTGGATGTAATGCCTTTGTATTTTGATCTTATGAAGTGCATCTAGTGTATACTCTTACAATTTTAATAAAACCCGGATAATTACGGTACTTCTCTATATGAGTCCCCCTATTTTTTCTGGGTCTCCAACTGGATCCTTTGGAGCTGTGCAACCAGCTTAGGACCTGGAAAGGAGTTTTGGGATCCACACCTATCAAAACGAGGACCAGCTGAATGCAGAGGAGTGCTGCAGTCCCCCCCCTCCCTTCTGGGATCGAGTGGATCTATATGCTTTACTAGCTAGGAATCTGGTAAGAGTTTATTACCTACCCCTCTCCTGGTGGATCTTTTCTATTCTATCCAAACCTGACTGGTGGTGGAATCCCTTTCATCTTGGCTTTTTCCCTCCTTCAACATACATCCATGGAGTTGATACTTTGATGGGGACATTATGTTTAAGAAGTCACAGATTTTTTTGGACTGAATGTTTTTTTTTTTTTTTTTTTTTATTATTATTATTATTATTATTATTTATTTTTTCACACAGTCATAAATTCAATTTATTTTGGTTGTCTCACTAGAAGGTTTTCCTTACCTTCTTTCCCTAGAGTTTAATATATTTCTTATATTTAATATTATTTATTTATTTATTTAATTATTTTTTAACACTTTGTTCACCACATGGTATGACTAGCGCAATTTTTTCTCCAATGTTTTCATATCATGTAACATATAAAACAAAAAAACTGAGCTAGTTAATAATAGATAGAATCAATGAAGATAATGAAAATATAACATTCAATAAAGAGAAAAACACATTAGGCTGCAGTTGTCGTGGGATAACACAAAAAGAATCAGAAAACAAAAGCAAAACTGCGCCACATAAAAACTGGTAAATGAAAGAAAAAAACGTGTGCACAGTTTTTATAAAGATTCAACACAGCATGAGTCCAATCTGAATTTCAAAAGCACTTCCATTAGTATTGAAGCTGTATGTAAATATAAGGAAACCTCCGTAGCAACACACCACCACAGTGACACACCAATACGTATGCAAGTGATCCCTTCACCAGAAGTAAGCTCAAGCAGAGCAGTTGGCTATAGCCCAGCCACGGCCTTTGTATCCGGAAGTCAGTGATTACTATATGGTTTCCCAGAACTGACAGGAAGGGACACTGTGATATTCATCCACCGGGATACACTTGGGCGTTTCCAATACTCATCCACAGGGGTTAAAACAGAAAGAGCTCCATAGCATAATTCCGTTTGGAAAATTTTATTCAAAAAGGTATAAAATATACTTACAATAAAAAGCATAAAACAAGCATATAAGAGCCGGCCGGCAAGCGATAGGGAATCTCCCCCACGTGGTGACGTCACAAAGCGTCCCCCAATATCATGTAACAGCTAGAGGAAATACCCACTAATGAGCATTTACTAGACTGTTTTTCGTTATTTGATGATTCTTGAGTAACCAAAAGAGGATAAGCATAGCTTATCAGCTCTATAATTTGTTAACATTCTCGCAGTAATTCAAACTACATTATTTAGAAATGCTTACACGATGCAAAATGATGTGATCTTGTATTCTCACCAGATTTATCTGCTAATTTTCAGTTGATAGCTGGAAACGTGGTGGTATAAATCAGCAACTGTAGAAGGTGAAAAAGCTTCAGAGTTTAATCTCCATTCCACATTCAGCTACAGTATTAGTAAATGCTATTATTCTGATTTGCTATTCATCATGAATAATAAAGGATTAGAATAATTTATAGCTACAGCACTGCTGAAAATTCAATTTTCTGCAATGACTTTTTATTAAAAAAAACAAGAACCAAAACAGACATTGATTATTCCTTTACAATGTTAAATTATGAGAGAGTCCTAGGGACTGATTGTAGTGATGTCATCATAGATTTCTACTGAACTACATGAATGTTTTATCAATAGTTTGTTTTACAATAAGCGTACTAATTGTGAACAAATCATGTATACTTAATTGATTTTCACCTTATTGTAATGCCTAGCTTACAGCTAAGGGTGCAGATTACACTCTATTTCTCAGAGTTCCCAGATCTGACCTTCAGCCACAGTCTGTATGAAGAAAGGTCTTACTATCCCTGTTGAGTTTTTTTGATCTGCCTTAAAGCAGAATTCCATCCAAAATAACACAATAAAAATAGTAGTCCATCTATATATATAAAACTCAACGTGTGTGTGTGTGTGTGTGTATGTATGTATGTTCCAGCATCACGTCCAAACGGCTAAAGATATTAACATGAAACTTGGCACACATGTTACTTATATGTCAGCAACAAACATAGGATAGGTGGTTTAACCCTTACCCACCCCCATTTGCCATGGTCGGGGTTTTTCTTTAAAGTCCCATTCAACTCTATGGGAAAGGGTTTTTCTTTAAAGTCCCATTCAACTCTATGGGAAATACATGTTTCTTCATAACTTCCAAACGGCGGTTTTTGTTTCAAGTCCCATGCAAGTATATGGGACTGTGGTCTCTTCATCACAGCTCAGCCACAGCTACTGATGTCATTACAGGTCCTTCAACCACAATCTCTTCATCACAGCTCAGACACACCTACCGATTTCATCACAGGTCCTTTTACCACAATCTCTTCATCATAGTTTAGCCACACCTACTGATGTCATCACAGGTCTTTTTACCACAATCTCTTCATCACAGCTTAGCCACACCTATCTCTTCATCACAGCTTAGCCACACCCACTAATGTCATCACAGGTCCTTTAACCACAGTTTTTTTGTTATCACAGCTCAGCTACACCTTACTCCACAAGCTCTGCACTGCATCTTCAGGTCAGTATGTGGGCTGGCTTGCAAACCATGCTCATGGCACTAACCATGCCCTCTCCACACCCCTCCCACAAGCCACACTCTTCTAATTTCTGCCCTTTTTATGAGGGCTATCTCAGTAACTTTTTCAATTTTATGTTGAAAAATGTGATACAGTACATTTCAATTGTGACTTGCAAGTTTATTAACATTTTTGTTTGTGGATTATTTTAAAGTGTGAAAATGCCTCAATTAAACATTGTGTTATTTATTATTTATTTATTTATATTTATATAACTATGATTTTCCTCCCCAAAAGGTTAAGATAGGAAGACCGGGCAACGCCGGGTATTCAGCTAGTTAAAAGATAAAATAAAAACAGCTTTTTCTGCAATACTCACCTTCTTCCACTACATGTGTTCAGTCTGGTCTGATTGCCAGAAACATTCCCCCCACTTTCTGTGAGCCCAGGCCTTCCGGTATCCACCCCAGCCAGTAAATGGACAGTGAAATGACAAGCAGCACAGTGATTTCTCTGCTACTCTGTTTTCATGTCTGATTGGCATGCTTCCTGTCAGATCATGAGCTGATTGGCTCCTTGTATGGTTTCTTCATCTCACACTCTTGCTCTGCTGAGGTTGATACCAGGTCAAATTGAGGTACTTACTCCCATTTTTCTACTCACTTTCATTCCTCTCATATTTTAAAAAAAAAACATAGTGAAGTTATTTGCTCACTTAGGTCTGTCATCCGTGGCCCTCATCTGTGTGGGGACTGGTAATCTAGTAATGCAGATGTGCCTGTGCCGCCTAGTCTCCTGCAGTCCCTTTTTGCTACATCTTCTGGATTGTAAGAGGTTTCCACAGCTATGCAGCCAGTGACATGGACACCTAATAGAATAACCCCACATCAGAAGAAGACAATAGAGTCAGGACCAGAAGGTCATTTGATCACATTTGGGTTAGTCCACATGTATTCACTACCCATTCTTAGTTGAAATACCAAAGTGTAGGGAATACTTAAACAAAAGTCCTTTAGAAATTTGGATTGCTGTCTGTAACACAAAAAATATGTCAATAAAGCAGTATCTTAACAATATTAACTCTATGGCGACGGCTCCTCTTGACCCTTTAAGGGCTTCAGATGCCAGGGCAAGGTGGGATTTCTGATCATGTGATCGCCGTGATTGGCTATCACAGCGGTCACATGATCCAAAAACTCCCGACCTCTAGTATGCATCGGGAGCTTTCTGGTACCCACCGGCTACTATGCTGGGAGCATGCAGGGAGCACCCTCTCAGCATGGTAAGTTGTGTTAATAGGGTCACATGTATGCAGCCACTCAGTGTTAAGGCCCACCTGCCGAGCGGCTGCATATATGCATGCAGCCATCATCAAGAAGTTAAAGAAAAATACAGCCACAATGTATTTTTAAAGGGTAGAGCTTCTGTAACCTTTTATAATGATTTATGTGTCTGGGAAGACTTTACGGTTGATTTAGTAAAGGTATATAGATTGTTTAGTTTCAAGGGAATTTTCACTAAGGTTAGCGAATATGGTGAAAGTTCACCTTTCAAAGAATACCCAATCACATGCAAGGAAAAACAAAAGTTTATTGCTTACACATGAAGTTAGCAGAACGTTATATCATTCATAAAACTAAGGGGAAATTAAACAGCCTATTTGCCTTTAGTAAATAACACCAACCCCCCACCCTCCTTTATCTAAAAACCTCTACAAATTGTGTATGTATCAAAAAGCTTGAGTTCTCTATTAATATAGTAAAAAAAAAAAAAAAAAGAGTTAAACTTTGAAGTGACCTGTATCTAGACAGGGGAAGGCCTGTGAATTTAGTGTACCTGGATTTTGTAAACACATTCCCCCATAAACTATTAATTTACAAGCTGAGGCCTGCGGGCATGGATCAAGGTTTGTTCTTTGGTAAAAAAAATGGTTACAGTGGTACATACAAAGGGGAGTGATAGGTAACGTGGACTCAGACTGGTCTGGAATCTGGATATAGAGGCTGGGATAAATCGCTCAATCTCAATTTTTGCAGATAACTCAAAATCATGCAGGCCAATAACTTCACATTCAGGATATAGAACGACCCAAACAAAATAATGGAGTGGGCAACTACATGGCAAATGAGGTTTAATGGGAAGAAATATAAGGTAATGCACTTGGGGGTAAAATTGACGCAGAGTGTATGAGAGGGGAGCGCGCTCACATGGTAACCCTCTCGGGAGAGAGCTTCCCGAGGGGGTTAGCTATTGTGGGGAGGAGCCGAGACAGCCGCGGAGGAACCCCCTGAAGTCAAGGATTGGGGCCACTCTGTGCAAAACAAGCTGCACAGTGGAGGTAAGTATGGTATGTTTGTTATTTTTTTTATTTTTGTATTAACTCTTTATAAACCCTTTTAAACAAGCCAGCACTGACCTCTATAACTGTTTTGTTAAGGTAAAGTTGAAGTGAAGTTGTGAGGTGAATGTGATTTTTTTTTTAAAGAGTACAATAAACACTATAGAGTCTGCTTTCAATTGGTCTTTAATATCTTAGAAACACCTACTGTGTGTTTACATTAGAAGGATGGCATACTGCTGAGATCTGCAATCCATAGAAAAACACAGATAAGTCCAGAATAAGATAGGCAGGGGTTTGACATAGAAGAGGTTTTAATACTTGTAAGAAAATACAGAGTCTTATTGTTGTGGTCAGGCAGGAACAGGAGGAATGTGGTGGTGCAGAGGAGGGGTGAATCAGTCTTCAATTGGAACAGAGCTGGTATTGAGAAAACCTCCCACTTCCAACCAATTGTTTCTTTTTGTCTTGTTAATGGCATTCTGAATAAGGCTCTTTTTCCTAGTAATCATAGCAGCTGGTGTGGATACAAGTTACTTATGGTCATTATGGTCAAATGTAAATTGGGTAGGGATCCATAAGATATGACTTCTCTTATTTTCTATGGTTATATGCGAGACAACCCATACTCATGGTTGTATATGAATATTTTTTTTCCAAAAATTTACAGGGTAAATTAAAAATGGTCAGTACAAAGATGCCAAATAAAGTAAAACAGTAATGGTATCATGATATACAGACTTGAAAAATTCAGTACAATGGCAAATAAAGGAATACTGTCTGTGGTAAAACAGAGAGAGGAAAAATAAATAAAATGGGCAAAAAAAAAAATTGCCAACTACAACAAGTGTTTTGAGTGCAGAATATAGCCATCAGAGGGACTCAGTGAGATGTAGCTAGTCAAGTCATTCTGAAAACGATAAAAGAATGTCCTCACAGGTTCACTGAGGGTTGAAATTGAAATGCACATCCTGTACATAAAAAAAACATGCAGATTACAGAACAATAAGGAATAAAAGAAAAAACAAAGAGAAGAGGGAGAATAAAAGCAGATTCAGGTAAGTCAGAGACAACATAAGTAGGAGGAAAAGAAAAACAAAAGGAGAGACAGAGTGCCTAATTACCACAGCTTCCACCCTAAACCAGAGTCAACCATAATCATTTAACTCACAAGAGACATAGTCCACAATTCCCAGACCCATTTATATTTATCTAAGGGATTATTAAGAGAGGCAGTACGGTAATCCATCCTTTTAACACCCTGGATTCTCTTGTGAAATTCAACCAGAGAGGGTGGCTCCAAACATTGCCATCTAAGGGTGATAGGCATCTTGTCACCTATAGTATATGTGCTAGCAATTTTTTGGAGGCTTTAGAAAATGTGCAGGGGGGAAGTCCCAAAGGGTGCATTTTAAGAGTGAAGGGGATCCAGGATCCAACATGAGCATGAATGAAAGTGTGAACAGCTTGCTAGGAAGGTATGATTAATGGACAACTCAAATATATATGCTGTAATTAGGGATGAGCTTCGTATTTGAGTCAAACTCATGTTCGACTTGAACATTGTATGTTGATCGTTTGTCGAAAATACGAACAAAACGGGTCATTCGCGCAAAATTTGAGTTACGTTTCACAGACCATAATTCACTGCAGAATCGCTGGCTGATGATTGGCCAAGCATGCACTATGACCCGCATGCTTGGCCAATCACAGCGCGCAAAGAACGGATAGCCATAACTGGCCAAAGCCAGGGTGGCTTTGGCCAATTATGGCTCAGGGGGTTTTGTACACACCCCACACAATAAAAGGCCGCCTGCAGGTCGGCCTTGTGTAGTGTGTTGCGGCGGTGGTTAGAGAGAACAGAGAGAGACAGAGAGAGTGTCATTTTTTGCAGGTAGACAGAGCAGGCAGGCAGGCAGGCTAGTCAGTTAATATTACAGTGTGTAGAGGATATATATATACATCCCAGGTGTTGTATATATATTTATACACTGTACAGTGTATATTAGGTAGTGGTTTGTAAGAACAGCATGGCTGAAAGTGGCAGCTCCAAACAAGCATCCACTGACAGTAGAAAGGGGAATAGGTGTCTGCATGCAGTGTCTGTACTGTGCTAAGAAAGATGTTGGGTTTACACCCACTCACCAATCCTCTGGGTGATGACACAATGGAAGTCCCAAATGGTGCATCAGACTCCTTGCAATGTTGTAACGCACTGGATCACCTACTGTCAGCTGGTGCCAAGATGGCTGGTAACTGCACTGGCAGGTTGATTGAACAATGGCCAACCAAACACCTGGATGGGTCTTGTGGTCCCTGAAGCAGTGTGGGTTTTCTCCGCTGGGCTAGATGTTGCTGAGTTGCTGAGCTGGGTCCCTGGGCTGAAAGGACCATGTGGGTGAAACTGTTCAGGACTACTTTCTCCTCAGTCTCATCGCAGCAGTCTCTAGAAAAGCGTGGCTCTCTTCTCTCTTAGGTGGAGTTCCACCACACAGTCCCGTCACCTCACCACTCCTGTTCATTATCCCCTCTCCTCACGGTAACTCTCCCTGGTAGTATCAAGAGAGTGTCTGTCTTTCCCTCTTTTGGGTCATATAGTCCTTGGTGTCAGCATGTGTCTCTACCCTCACTCTGTTACCTCAGCTCCTTCTCTTCACACACACTTCTCTCTCCCTCTCTCTCTCTCTCTCTCTCTCATCTCCTCAGACAGCTTAGCCCTCATTTTTCCTTTCCCAAGCTTTTTCTATCCCTGGTTGCCCTATGGTCCCCTTACCTCAGCCAATGACTGAGGTAAGGGTGTGCCAGGCGCGGCAATTTATAGTCCCAGAATGCTCCGGGGTAGGGGTAAAATGTACCCCATACTCATTCACCTAGGGTGGGGGCCAGTATCTGATAAGCCCCCTCCCGCAGACCCCGACAACCAACGGCCAGGGTTTTCAGGAAGACGCCCTGTCCTTATTAACATGGGGACAGGGTAGCTTGGGATGGGGGGCCGCAGGGCGCCTCCCTGCCCCAGAGAACCCATCCCGCATGTTGAGGGCATGCGGCCTGGTATGGCTCGGGGTGGGAGGGCGCTCGATCGTCCCCACTCCATCCCTGACCTGCCGGGCGGCGTGCTTAGATACTGGTCTGGTATGGATTGTGGGGGAACCTCCATGCCGTTTTTTGGTGTAGGGATGCTCCTTACAATCCATACCAGACCTAAGGGCCTCTGGGGGGAACCCATGGTTTTTTTTTATTTAAAATTTGGCGTGGAGTTCCCCCTTATGATTTATACCAAACGCCATGGCTAGAATTGGCGGGAATCCAAGTCGGATCCCTGTCGCTTCTATGACAGCTTTTTTCCATCGCAGCGAGCCGGCTCTGTGCTGGCTCCTGTGACGGTGCTCGTAGGTGGTCAATCTTGCCGAGAAAGGGAGCCAGATTGACACAATATCGTGGTCACTTACAGTATACAAATCGCTTCTGATAAAGGTAGCAAATTATTCCGGTGCCAGGTCATTAGTGGGCCTGTGCTTCCTTCTGGGTGAATCTGGTATGCTGGCATTCCTGACAACAGCTTGCAGATGATGTAGGGCTGTGACTTCCCTTGATAAACCTGTTTCTGTTTCCCAGGGATGCCCAAGTTTCCCAGTAACACTAGGCTGCAAATCATTTACTCTCACCTTTAGGTCAAAGTTTTGCTTATTTCGCTGGCCCAGGGTGTCTGAGGCAGTCTGGACTTTCTCATATGCTGTCTTCAGACTCTTCCTCAGGTGTGAAACTAGTGTTGAGCAGAATATGCCATATTCGAATTCGCGATATATCTCGAATATATAGTCGAATATTCGACATATATTCGCTAAATACGAATATTCGTGATATTTTTTGGAAATTAAATGATTGCGAATTTTCGCGAATTTTTGCGAATGCGAATTGCGAATTGCGAATTGCGAATGCGAATATTCAAGAAATGCGGAATGGAGCACTCTGATTGGCTCAGAATATTCGTGATATATTACAATATAAAATAATTGCGAATATTCGAGAAATGCGGAATGGAGCACTCTGATTGGCTCAGAATATTCGTGATATATTACAATACAAAATAATTGCGAATATTCGAGAAATGCGGAAGGAGCACTCTGATTGGCTCAGGAATATTCGTGATATATTACAATACACAATAATTGCGAATATTCGAGAAATGCGGAAGGAGCACTCTGATTGGCTCAGAATATTCGTGATATATTACAATATAAAATAATTGCGAATATTCGAGAAATGCGGAAGGAGCACTCTGATTGGCTCAGAATATTCGTGATATATTACAATACACAAAAATTGCGAATATTCGGCAAATGCGGAAGGAGCACTCTGATTGGCTCAGAATATTCGTGATATATTACAATATAAAATAATTGCGAAATTTCGAGAAATGCGGAATGGAGCACTCTGATTGGCTCAGAATATTCGTGATATATTACAATATAAAATAATCTTCGCGATATCGCTATTACCGAATAATCGCATTGCGATTTTTCGGCAATATAAAATGAGCGCTGCAGCTACTCGGCCCAAGGTCTCTAATCATACCAGCAATGCTTTTAGACGTCGATGGGGATCTCTAGGATGTGATCTGTTCTAAAAAAAAATTTAAAACATTCGAATATTCGAAATAGCGAATATTCGCCGCGATATTCGCGTTATTCGCGAATACTCGAATATGCAATATTCGTAGCGAATATTCGCAATGCGAATATTCGTGAGCAACACTATGTGAAACAAGAAAAATCGCGCTAAAGCTGTAAATAAACAAATTGTGGTATGTCAAACACCTACAAATAAAAATTATATATAAGAAAGTCCTGCATAGTATACAAAATAATGTGCACAGACTGGAACTTGAATTCAATGTTCAAAGTGGTTTTGCACATAAGTACAGTCCATCAATAGATTCGAAAGTTCATGTATTGGAAGACTCCCAGGTGCAGATGATGAAAACAGACACTCCGGACAAGGTGCTACAAATAGAACCTCCACCACATATATATGTATGGCCTCTTACCAGATAAAGGAAAAAAGACAGCATTCAGAGATAAACGTATATCCTGGAAAGGCTCTCGATTGCAGTCACCTGGATGTAGACAATCTCCTCGCACACCCAATGAGCATAAAGCATGTACAGGAAACAACAAGGCTCACATAGTGTGAATCGTTCATTTAATATAATAAATAATAATAACAGTATTGCACTTACAACCGGTATGCAGTTAAAAGCATGGATGAAAAATGTAGCCGGCCGGCTAGCAAACACAGCCCGTATCTTCCGGGTATGGATCGTATGCGCAGTGATGTCAGCACGTCTCCTCCCTACGTTTCGTCACAAATGGGACGTGTTCACGGGATACAGGCGGCGTGCTGAATCACCGCATTTGTAGGCCTGACGTGGAGCGCAGCCTCGATGTGAGTGTAACTTGGCTCTCCGCCCGCCATATTGGAAACTGGAAACCAGCTTGTCACACACGGCAGTAGTTAATCCACCTTTATGCGATCTTGCCAATCAATCTAAAAACCCTACATCATTACTGAACTATCGACAGATGAGCTCAGCAATTATATACTAAATATACAGGAAAACTTATAACTAAAAATTAGTGGTTAAAAATGAATATTCTATGAATAGAGAACCTAGCAATCCTTTCCTATGCAGGAAATATAAAGTATGTAGCCCAACTACCGCTAGATGGAGCTCACAACGAGCTTGCTTCTCACTCACAGACACCATATTAAAACAAAATACAAATAAAAAGAGGAAATAATGAATAATAGATAAATGAATACCATATATTCTATTAATTAAAAATATATATATATATAATATATGAAAATCTATATAAATAAAAAATAAAAATTAAATTTATATTCTATTTCAAAATTGTATATCAAAGATGCAGACCTCATAATCTTAGATTTACTTTCTCATCAAGATCTGAACAGAGGGCCCAACTCATTTGAAATTTTTCCCAAGAATATCTCCATATATTATTATGAGTTGGCTATGAAGCAGTTTACGTCTACTTCGATATTAAGCCACAAAGGTGTAAAACATTTTAATTCCTCAGGTGGTCCACATATCCTCTGTGTGACACCATTGAGGTATGATCTAAAGAGGTGCCAAATGCTAAGTCCACCGGCAGTCTAACTTCCCTACTGAACATCAGCCTATATGGTAAATAGCTTGTGGCATTGTTTTCAGTGCTATTATAGGCAGGGCCGGTGCAAGGATTTCTGCCTACACAAGCGAAGCTCCATTTTGGCGCCCCCCCCAACGGCCACCCACCTCCCTTGCAAAAATGTTTCTTTCATTACATGCCAGACGGTGCCCCATTACATGACCAGACTGTGCCCCATTACATGACCAGACCGTGCCCCATTACATGACCAGACCGTGCCCCATTACATGACCAGACTGTGCCCCATTACATGCCAGACCGTGCCCCATTACATGCCAGACCGTGCCCCATTACATGACCAGACCGTGCCCCATTACATGACCAGACCGTGCCCCATTACATGACCAGACTGTGCCCCATTACATGCCAGACTGTGCCCCATTACATGCCAGACTGTGCCCCATTACATGCAAGACTGTGCCCCATTACATGCCAGACTGTGCCCCATTACATGTCAGACTGTGCCCCATTACATGTCAGACTGTGCCCCATTACATGTCAGACTGTGCCCCATTACATGCCAGACCTGCCCCCATTACATGCCAGACCTGCCCCCATTACATGTCAGACTGTGCCCCATTACATGCCAGACCTGCCCCCATTACATGTCAGACTGTGCCCCATTACATGCCAGACCTGCCCCCATTACATGCCAGACCTGCCCCCATTACATGTCAGACTGTGCCCCATTACATGCCAGACTGTGCCCCATTACATGCCAGACCTGCCCCCATTACATGTCAGACTGTGCCCCATTACATGCCAGACCTGCCCCCATTACATGTCAGACTGTGCCCCATTACATGCCAGACCTGCCCCATTACATGCCAGACCTGCCCCCATTACATGCCAGCCCGTGCCCCATTACATGCCAGACCGTGCCCCATTACATGCCAGACCGTGCCCCATTACATGACCAGACCTGCCCCCATTACATGCCAGACCTGCCCCCATTACATGTCAGACCTGCCCCCATTACATGTCAGACTGTGCCCCATTACATGCCAGACCTGCCCCCATTACATGCCAGACCTGCCCCCATTACATGCCAGACCGTGCCCCATTACATGCCAGACCGTGCCCCATTACATGCCAGACCTGCCCCCATTACATGCCAGACCTGCCGTGCCCTTACCTTATTCCATGCGAATCGCGGCTGTACGATTTTTCAAAAGCCGCGCCTCCGACGTCTTCTGTTCCGTGATAGGCGGAACATTCAGCTTCCCATGAGGCACTGTGTTCAGTGTTCGCCTATCACGGAGGCTATCTCGTCCGAGGACGAGAGGGCCTCCGTGATAGGCGGACACCAAACCAGGACGAGAGAGCGCCTCCGTGATAGGCGGACACTGAACACAGTGCCTCCAGGGAAGCTGATTGTTTCCGCCTATCACGGAACAGAAGACGTCGGAGGCGCGGCTTTTGAGAAATCGTACGGCCGCGATTCTGGTAATTTTTTCGCCCCATCCCAGGCTGCGGGTCTGCCCGCCCCCAAGCGGCCGCTTGGTCCGCCTGGTGGTTGCGCCGGCCCTGATTATAGGCATCTACAATAGCTGTAATGTGCCTGCTTCAATTCTGTTTCTTTTCATCCGTAAGAGTCCCAAGCATATACAGGAGGGTGTGATTAAAGTGTTCTGCCTGGGGATCTCCTTGAGTGGTAGGGGGTGGTTCTTGACTTCTGAAAACCAAGCAGGTCTAACTGTCTTTTAATGAGTCTACTCTCAAAGTCTCTCCCCAGGTCAGAGTGCATACGCTGAGGTAGGCTGTAGTGGACAAATAACTGCTCTACCAGAATTTTAGCCACAGTAGATGCTTGCTTGTCCTTAGTTGGGAATGCCTGGGCATTAGGGGCAATTGGAGGGGGGTGGCTGGGGGGACTGTAGCCCTGAATGGGTTTCCAAAAAGCCCCTGGATCTCAGGCAACAACCGTTGCATTGAAAGCCCCGAGCGCCGCTGCTGAGTGGGGACCGATCTTATCCTGAGTCGCGGAGCGTCGCCAAGTGTGGCCGAGTGTGGACAAGTTACTTAGCATGTCCCGCCTTCGGGAGCCTGCAGCGCCTATGATGGATGACCCACTGGTCCAATGCTGGGACCGTGGGTCATGTGACATCCATCACAGGCGCTGAAAAGCTCCAGAAGGCAGGAATTACAATGCCACCGCGCCACATCAGTATGAGATCATGCTCGGCACTCGGGCGGCGGCTCTCTCTCCTCCTCTCCTCCTCTTAGTTACGGTGTAAACACCGCTCCCAAAGCTCCTCAAGGAAGCTACTTGCAGGAATTTTTTGGACCTCCTGCCAGCGCACTGCCCCAGTGTGAAAGCACTCGGGCTCTCACACTGGGATTGCAGATGAGGCTTTTTTCAGGCGCTATTTTTAACGCTAAAGCGCCTGAAAAATGCCTCCAGTGTGAAAGGGGTCTAATGGACCCTTTCATGTACTATGTATGCAGTCTCTGATCGTCTCCTGTACTATATCTGCAGTCTCTGGCCATCTCTGATATCATGTCTGTAGTCTCTGACCATCTCCTGTACTATGTCACTATGTCTGCAGTCTTTTATCATCTCCTGTACTATGTCTGCAGTCTCTGATCATCTCCTGTACCATGTCTGCAGTCTCTGACCATCTCCTGTACAATGTCTGTAGTCTCTGACCATCTACTGTATCATGTATGTAGTATGTCTGGGGGCTCTTTCTATCAGACTCTGTAACAGAAGCCCTATCTGTGTCTTTTAGAGAGGCCCCCCTCCAGGTTCCAATAAAGTACTCTACTTCTCTTCCTGTATTTTGTTTATTGTTAAGAGATCATGTAAGGATCCCAGGTTAATGAAGACTTTGTGGGGGAGCATCTCTGTGGTTGAGTCATTGCCATATAAACATTTGTAAAGGGGAGAAGTTAGTAAAATGACCACGCCTATGTGGGGCGCAAGAAATATTTCTGCACCCAGGCGCTTGTGACCCTAGGATCGTCCATGGGGTCAATAGAACTGGTCTTGCACCAGTTTGAATGTCCTCTCAGGCCCAAAGTGGCCATGATTCTCATGCAAGGCAGTCAGCACAGTCTTTCTATGCATCCTCTGCAAGAATAGCTGCCACTTATCTTCAGGATCATCTCAGGGGCCCTTTGGTAGACAATCTCATTGCGTAACTGCAGTCGATCCCATTGCTTGTGCACTAATCGTGATCCTGTTAGAGAGTCTGTTAGCAGTAGACTTGGATGTTGGCCCTCCAGGGCCTTCAGTGTTAAACTACAGAGGGGATATGCTATCTTGGTACCTCCACGCCCCCTTTTCCGGGGGGTCCTCTCTGAGCGCATGTGGGCTGCAGGCTTCCGGCCAGACACAGTCACAGAGCACCGGCAGAAAATCTTCTCTCTCTTTATTTTAATTGGATGCAACACTACATATTATTTAAAGCAATACCACACGATTTTTCAGTATTATACCTGGAGTCAGTTGAGTGCACTCTGCCAAAGAAATCATAGGGTCTCCTCGTCAGGGCATCGGCATCTCTGTTCCCAATTCCTGGGTGGTATTTTAGGCAGAAGTGGAACCCTCATAGGGTAGCCGACCACCTGTGTCAGGTGGCATCCAGTTTTGCTGTGGTGAGTATGTACATGAGTGGGTTGTTGTCAGTTTTAACCACAAAGTCTGTACCATACAAGCAATCCTTGAACTTGTCCACCACTGCCAACATCAGAGCCAAGAATTCCAACTTGTGCGTAGGGTAGTTTTTCTCAGCAGCTGCAAGACTTTGCAACAGGCCGCAGGTGTCCATTGTGCTCCTGATAACAGTCCCCCGCCTACGCCATCTTTAACCACTTTTGTACAATGAGCTTATGAGCCTAGAATAGACTTCAATTGATTGAGACAATATATTCCCCCGGAGTTCTTTTTTTAATGAATGAATGAATTGTATAGCGCAACGCATGCGAACTGAATCGCCTCTGGGCGCTTTTTCCAGCCAGTGTCTGCTTGGCTGGTGCGGTCATTTTTACCCCGTAGGATCTTGACACGCTAGGGACACACAGTCATACACACATATATACATGTATACTGGGCCAATTTGGACGAGATCCAATTTACCTACCCGCATGTCTTGGAGTGAGGGAGGAAACCGGAGTACCCGGAGGAAACCCACGCAGACACAGGGAGAACATGCAAACTCCAGGCAGATGGTGTCGTGGTCGGGATTCGAACCAGCGACCCTTTTGCTGCCAGGCGAAAGTGCTACTCACTGCACCATTTATTTTTATTTTTATCTCTGCTTTACACACACATGTATCCGACAGTCAAAAGTACAAGGAATTTGTTAATACATTTCATAAATATATACTAGATATAAATATATACTCCCCCGGAGTTCTTGATTTATCCAGTATGCCCATAAGAGAACCCCCAGGCTCAATAAGCATCCCGCTCTCAAATACATACCACCACAGACCAATAGCAATGGAGTTCAGGGCATTTCCATAGCATGTGTATTAAATTGTCTGTTCTCCCTTTAAATCTAGGACATTATATATAGAAAGGCTTGAGGTATTACTGATAATGCCTGTGCCCACTGTTCATCTGAATTTTTGTTTTAATTTATCAAATAATATATCATATAAATGTGATATCAGACCCTTTTTCTCCCGATCCTATCCAACAAGGATATTACCACCGACTTATTAAACTTCAACTCCTACGAATGACCCTGTATTTTTAATGCTTGCCTGAGCTGTAGAAATTGAAAAAAATCTTTGATTTGGAATATTATATTAATTTCTTAATTCACTAAAGGTTTTCACCAGGTCTTCCTGAAATAGCTGTGCCATATACCTTAGTCCCTCCAAATCTCAAACCCTTCAAATTTTCCCAGTTTTACATAGCTACTATTATTCCAAATTGGAGTATATGAAGTAAATCCTTTTACTTCAGTCATTTTCCTCATTCCCTGCCATACCTTGTCAAATAATTTCCCCGTATGGAATCATTTGTCACACAATTGATTTCTAGACTCTAATAAAGAAATCAATGGATATACTTCATAAACTGGTAGTAGAAGACTCTGTATAGGTTTAGAGTGTGATACTATTGTCCATCCACTAAAATGTTGTAATTGTGAGGCTAAAATATTTTTTGGGGGGATCGCCAGATCACCATTTTCTTTGGTTAACATTAATGTTGTTAACTTAATAAGTGGTTGTTTTTTTTTCCTTCAAATCAACTCTCTGAAGAGAGATTCTATTTTTGTAAACCAAAATGCTGTGATCCATATGGGTGAGTTATCAATCGATTTGACAACATTTGCTCTTGTCAGGCAGGAAGAGAGGACAAAGTGCCCCTTAATGCAGATGATGCTCCTATTTTTCTGGGGGATACCTCAAATTCATTATCGGAACTTATGAACCTTGGCCCAGATTTACAGAGCGATTACGCCTGCACAACAGGAGATGCGCGTGCGTAAGTCGAAATGTGCGCGTGCGTTTCGATGCACGGCATTCCCAGAACGAGATACGCAAAAAATCTACTTTTTTTTGTCCCGCGTAATTTCGTTAGACTGGCGCATCAGTCCGCGCAAAAGTGCGCTAGACAGACCATTGATTTGCTAGTCAAATATGCTAATGAGGGACTTACGGGGATCCACAAAAGAACGTTGGGGCAGTGCAGGCTACGCAGTGTGCGCAACAGCAGAATGTCCTGTCTAAAATTAGACCATATAAAAGCTGGTCTAAAAAGAGAAAAAAAGTCTACTTGTTAGATAAAGCAACACTGTTAGTGAGGAGCTCAGCAGTCACATGTGTTGCACAACAATCTGTATGCCAACATGCTAGGGGCATCGTCGCACATAGCTATACTACTGACTTTAGATGAACAAAGAAGGATGAGGGCACGGAGGATGGCACGGAGGATGGCACGGGAGAGGATATACCGCACCTGCATAGACCTGTTTGGCATGAGTGATTCTGAGGTGTATCGCATCTTCAGATTCACCCCTCATGTCATCCTGGAATTAACCACAACCCTGCAGGAGGACATCACCAGCCCAACACACCGCTCACATGCAGTGCAGCCACTGGTCAAGGTCATGGCAACACTCCATGTCCTTGCCAGTGGCTCTTTTCAGCGTACAAGTGGAGTGGTGGCTGGGATGTCACAATCCTCCATGAGCAGATGTGTGCACCAGGTTGTCCCTGCAATCCTCAGACGCATGGCCAACCAAATCATCAAACCCACCACTGAGGACCTGCGGCTGAAGGCAATGACAGATTTCTACAGAATTGCCAGATTCCCACGCACTGTGGGGGCCATTGATTACACACATGTGGCACTCCAGCCCCCCCAGGAGACAGAGCACATGTACCGCAATCGGAAGCATTGGCATTCCATCAACGTACAGGTGATAGTCGATGCCCAAGGCCTCATATGGCACGTCCGTGCCAAACACCCAGGGTCCAGCCATGACAGCTACATATACAATCAATGCCACATCCGAATGGAATTCGATCAGAACGTGTATGGGGACACCTGGCTGGTTGGTGAGTGACATGGGAGTCAGGCATGACTATCCCCTCCCATGATGCACACATCACAAGGGGCACATGCATGACTAACATCCTCCTGTCTTTTCCCTTACAGGTGACCCAAACACGAGCAGTGGTGGAGCGCACCTTTGGCCTCCTAAAGTCACGTTTCCGATGCCTGGATAAGTCTGGGGGTACCCTCTTGTATTCCCCAAACTTTGTGTGCCAGATCATCGGTGCATGTTGCATGCTGCACAACTTCGCAGTAAGAAAGGGCCTGCAGATTGACCTATGTGATGACCTGACCCCTGAACCAGACAATCCCCCCCTAACCGAGGCTACCCCGTCTTCTGAGGGTAGAGCAGCCAGGAGACAACTCACATTGGGCATCTTTGCACGTTAAACACACACATTAATCATGGCACAATGAGAATGCATGCATGCACAACACTGTGGTCCCTAGCACACACACCCCACATCCACATCAAATTGGATTGGCACCAGTCCACCATGCAGGACTTGTGAGCAGCAACGCCACACCAAGGCTCCAATTATGTCACTGTACATTCATATACCATTCACACGGACCTGGGGATCACTTCTCCCTGGTCCTGGGGAACCCTTCTCCACCAAAATTGAGGGTGACACCCCTTTTCCGGCAGGAATGTCACCCCCACATTCAAACAGCATTCACAACCCAAAAAAAAAAATTACCTGCAAAAGCAAAAATTTTCCAGCAAAAGAAAAAAAAAAAAAGGGGGAAAAAAAAAATTATTGCCCTTTACGTGAGCCACGCCTGGGGCGCCCCCGGCCATGGCCCCGGCTTCTCAGGGGAGACTCATGGGGGAGGGGTAAAACCGGGGAAGGAGGAGCAGCCCCTGATCTCTTCCCACCTGGCGGCCTGCCCTCCAAGGCCACGGCTATTCTGTCCAGGGCAGCACCAAGTGTTGCCGTGTTGGCCTGGATAGCCTGGGTAAGGGCCCTCACATCCTGCCCAACGCCTGCTGATGTAGTCTGCAGGTCGTTTAGGCAGGTTGTGAAAGCCCGGGAGTGGGAGTCCAGGTTCCCCAGCGTATCCTTGATGGAGGACAGGCTCTCCTCCATCCGCACCAATGTCTGGCTGACCTGTCCTAGATGGCAGGTCTGAAGGGCCTGGTCCTTTCTCAGAGTGGCAGGCAGGAGATCGGCCAACCCCCTGGTGTTCTGGGATGAAATCCTGCCTCCAGCTGATGCTTGTGGCCGGGGAGAAGGGGAGGCCCTTGGGAGGGGAGCCATGTTGGGGGAGGAGGGGGGGGGCTCCCCCTTAGGGAGGGCTGCCTGCTGCCAGCCAGAGGGGAAGAGTCCTCAAAAACCAAACGTCCAGTGCCTGACATGAACTCTTCCTCCTTATGATTCTCCTCCTCCTCTTGAACCTCCTCCGCGGACTCCGGCCTTGTTGGGGGGGCCTCATTAGGCTGCTGTCCTGGGGATGGTGCGGTCAGGCCAGATGGCCCTGCACCCTCCTGCACATCTGTGGATGACACAAAACATTCACAGGTTGGAGGATCCACACACTTGCCACATATTCCCTTTCACCCCCTCCCCCACACATGCTACACACCTGATATTAAAAAAAATACTTACCTGGCACCACGGGCTCCGGACTTGAGTCAAAGCCGGGCAGGCCCTCAACTTCATGCCGATGAAAGGTCAGGGCCACCGCACGCTCCTCCGCTGTCAGCCTAATACGGCATGGTGGGCCCCCTCCTGTGCCCCTGGCATGGGCATGCATTCTGGCCAGCTTCTGTTTGACCAGACGCCGGAGGTCATTGATTTTTTTGTCAATCCCAGACCGGGTCCGTGTCTCCCCCTCCCCCACTGAATTGACCTGCTCAGTGATCATATCCAAAATCTCCCTCCTCCTGGCCGGGTTGGTGTTGGCACTGTCCAGGCCGTGGAGGAAACGCCCATAATCGCTAATGGCCCGGGCAAGAATTCTTTTTTCCCCCACTGTAAAATTGAGCTTTCGCTTTCTCTCTGTCATACTTCCAAAAAAACTCACTCCCAGTCAACAAAAATCACTCACAAAAACAAGCACAACCAATCAAGCAAGAACACACACAAAGAGAAAACTACTCAGCAAGAAACAGTCACAAAAACATACAGCAAAAAAACAGCAAGAAAACAAACGAACAGAAATATATCAATCAAACAAACAGTCTCTCAAACACTTATCAAAAAACACTTTAAAAGATCTACTAACAAACACTTGATCACACGAACACTAATCTGACAACTACAAAACACACCGCAACGAACAACAGGACAAAAGCACTTGGTTAAATGGGAAGGGACAAAGGGATGTACTTTTGCAATGCAAGTGCGTTTGTGTGTGTCTATTTATGCGGTTTGCGTAGTTCACAACGTTGCCCTAGTCCATTTCCAATTTCACTGATTGCGCCGCTCCCGAGTTGTGAGCATGCGCACAGCGGAGCTGACCATGGTCTCCTTCAAGCGCGCATGCGCGAGCCAGCCGGCCCTTCATTTGCATGGGGTCACGGCTCATTTCAATGTAACACGCCCACGTCCTTCCCAATTTGTATTACTCCGCCTTACGCCTCTGAAAAAACGTTACGCATGCGCAATTTTCTGCGCAAAAGCTACGAGAATAGGGTGATTACGTGGCAAAATTGCGCAAGTCTAACGTAATGGCGGTGCGCTACGCCGGTCCAATAATGCGCAGATGTACCTGAATCTGGGCCTTTATCTCCATACTTGGGCTATTTTCGGGCTTCCAGATTAACTGGGATAAATCCATATTACTACCACTAGATGAGTTAGAAAAAATACACCAACACTTCAATTAGTTTCATGTCCCCTACTGTTTTCTCCATCAGTCTCTGGAATGTTGCTGGGGCACTGGACAGACCTTGAGGCAACCAATCAAACTAGAAGAACCCTACTGCGGTGATAAAAGCTGTATTTTCCCTGTCCTCAGGGTTAGGGATGAGCTTTGAGTTTGAATCGAACTTATGTTCAACTCGAACATTGCCTGTTCGACGAACAGCGAACAATTTGGGGTGTTCGCGGCAAGTTCGCGTGAACTTTAGAACCCCATTAAAGTCTATGGGTCTCGAACATTTAAAATCTAAAGTGATAATTTTAAAGGCTAATATGCAAGTTAGTGTCATAAAAAGTGTTTGGGGACCTGGGTCCTGCCCCATGGGACATGTATCAATGCAAAACAAAGTTTTAAAAACTGTAGTTTTTTTCGGGAACAGTGATTTTAATAATGCTTAAAGTGAAACAAAAAAAAAGTGAAATATTCGTTAAAATTTCATACCTAGGGGGAGTGTATAGTATGCCCATACAGTAGCACTTGTTTCCTGTGCTTAGAACTGTCCCTGCACAAAGTGTCGTTTCTGAAGAAAAAAAAAGTAATTTAAAATCACTTGTGGCTATAATGAATTGTCGGCTCCCGGCAATACAGAAAAAAATTCTTATAAAAAAAATGTGTGATGCCCGTCCCCCTAAGTACTTCTTGTTTGATTACTACTTATTCACTGATTTATTGTGCTCTTGTATTTATGCTCTTATATAGAATCACCTGTTATTTGCTTATACCTGTTGTATGATGTTGTGTTTTATGATACTTATATATCTTAAATACCAATAAAACATAATAAAAAAAAAAAATGTGTGAGGGTCTGGTGTTGATTTTTGGGGGGAACTCCACACCATTTTTTTTATATTTGGGGTGGAGTTCCCCTTAAAATCCATACCAGACCCGAAGGGTCTGGAATGGATATTTTGGGGGAACCCCACATAATTTTTTTTATTTGACGCAAGGTTCCCCTTAATAGCCATACCAGACCTGAAAGGCATGGTAATTGAATTTGGGGAGACCCCCACACATTTTTTTTTTTATGAATGACTTATCTCTGTATTGCCGGGAGCCGAAAATTCATTATAGCCGCGAGTGATTTTAAATGACTATTTTCCTTCAGAAATTAAATGTTGTGCAGCCTGCAGTGGCGTCTCCAGCTTTCATATTTAGCGGGGACACATGGGGGGACAGGGACAAAAGTAGGGGGGCCAACTATAAAATGCAAAATGCTCACCAGCACACCAAGAAAATAGAAGGGTGCAAAGCAGTGGGAGAACTCTCAGGGTTGCAAAGGTTGTCTCGCCATCGGGCCCTGGTGTTCTGCCAATGTGGGGTTCCCCAGCTGTCCTGTCCCTGCTACTGACTGCACTTGTCTGGCATCTGTCTCCTTGGCAGCGGCGGAAGTCTATTAGGACCTAGTGCTGGTTACATTACAGATGCATGCAGGGGAAGGCTGGCACTATTGGTTTTAGAGAGCCGAGCCCCCAGCTGGTCACCTAGCAGCAGTAATGCTGCATAACCTTCTCTGTTGACATGCTGATCGGGATGTGATCCAGGTGATGCTCCCAGTCAGATCTAATAAACACAGTATTTATTAGCATCAAGAGTACAACCACATATATACAATCAACCGTATGTTCCGCAGCCATGTGGGCTCTATGCCTGTAAAGTGTGGGCTTTGAGCAATAGAATCACTGATATTTAACATTAGGATTTGACTAGGAGCATCACCTGCCAATTCAGCGGGAATTGCCACCAATGACACCATCCGAATGGGTGCAATGCCCCATTTCTGTCCACACTGGGAGGATTCTCCATCCACCTATAATATGTAGATGGTGGAATTGGATAATTTTTTTTTTACTTGGAAAGAAGTGGAAAGATACCCCTAGGGGCTTTGAGTTGCAGCAAATGGTATGAAAGAAAGGATACAGTGGAATATAAAAGATATAAAATTATTGATTATAAAAGTTCAAGGAAGAGTCTGATGCAACAGGACTCAGGATATGAGCTTCACAATAATTGAATAACAAAAATGAACACAATGGAAAACAGATCATTAGGAAACAATGACATGTATGCATAAAACAGTACTGAATCATATGCGCTGTATAAGCAAAAAACTCCTACGCGTTTCGACCTACTGGAGATAGGCCCGAACCACCAAATCCCACGACACCTCCAAAGTTTGGTCCCGGATGAGGGGGTGCCCGTCGGGAAAGCAGAATAGGAAGAAGTGACCCTGGACTGGGTCAGATGGATAGCATTCACCTCTAAGTACCTATAGAGGAGGGAGTAGACCAAGAGTGACCTACGAGGGGTCATACTGGGGTGTGTCGAGGAGAGCGGAGGGTGGAAAGAATGAAGCGGGGCAGCGGTAAGGGAGGGATGAGGGACACGAAGAGGGCCAGGGAGGGAGTGGTTGAGGGGGCAGGGGACACTGCAGACACCCCACCGGCGGGGGGGGGAAGGGGGGAGAGAGAGGGGGCAGAGTGGGAGGCAGAAAGAACAAGCCGACCAAAAACTAAGGGGCTCCAGATCCACAACAGCTAAGCCACACCACGGCTCAGGATATCAGATGGATAGGTGGATGGGATAAGTCCACCATAGGGCGTACCCCTATTAAATGGAAAAGAGGCTTCCTATACTTCCGGTTCCGACGCCGCATGTAGAGGACGCAAGCTCCGGAGGCTCCGTGAACACCGCGCCAAAATTCAACGTACAAAGCCCCGGCATTGTCCCGGACCGCGGCACTTCCTACCCCCACGTGTAGCACGAGTTACCGTGTATGGATCGGTACCTGACACGGGGACCCGGCACGGCGGATGGCACAGCAGGGGACGCGGCTCCAGCTAACATGGCCGCCGCTGACACCACACGTGGCGCTCCTCCACCCCACGGTCCCCCACCATCAGCTCTAACAGGGAATCACTCGGACACCCATCCACCATCCGAGGCTATGGACACACTGCTCCCGGCGGCCATAGACCAGGTCAGTGCACATGAGCGGATCGCTCAGGCGGTAGCAGCGCTGCTGTTACCCACCATCACAGCTGCAGTTGACAGAGCAGTGGCAGAAGGGATCAAACAGCTCCGCAAGGAGATTGGGGAACACTCCCTGAGATTGTCCACGGCCTCTTTGGAGGATGATCAACATAATATGGACAATGCCCTGGAGCGATTCGTACAGGACCAACAGCACCTCCACGACCGTATGGAAGACCTCGAGAATCGCTCCAGGAGGAATAATTTACGCATAATCGGCCTCCCTGAGACCCATAAACAGGGCTCCTTGCTGGACATTTGCTCGGCCACACTGCCGGAAATTCTAGGCCTAGGTCGTGTGTGCGTTGTGGAAAGGGCCCATCGCATAGGCTCCCTGTCGGAAGAACGAGCCCGCCCCAGGCCAGTGATTGCACGTTATTTGAATTATGCTGACCGCACTGACATTCTACAAGCTTTTCGGAAAACGCGCTCAGCAGAGCTGGCGGGCCACAGACTTTTGCTATTCGCTGATTACTCGGCGGAAGTGTCCCGCAAACGCAAGGACTTCCAACCGATCTGTGCAGAACTATACAAGAGGGGCATCCGCTTCACTTTGGCCTACCCAGCAGTCCTACGCCTACAAACCACGGATGGGGAACAACTTACAATACAGTCTCCAGACAAGGCCCGGGCCTTCCTCCATTCTCTATCCACAGAACGGGCGCCCACTACAACATACGCCGACCGAGCGAAGCAAGCCCCAAGGGACCAAAGAAGCCTGCGCAAGGAACCTCCTAAGCGCCTTAAATCAACATCAGCACTTGACTATCAGGAATCTGGCTGACGGCCTACTACCACCATCATCCTCTCTTGTTTGTTTTTTTTTTGTTTTTTTTCTCTACCTGCTCGGGCCGAAACGGGAGTCCACCTTCACCTTCTCCTACTTCTCTATTCTCCCTCTGCCCGCCAGGCCCCCCACTAAGCTTTTAGCTCTTAATTGTCAAGCTCCGGGATGAGTCGTGGCATGTTCACCATACCTAACTGCTGGCTTCGGCCAGCCCCACATTGCTACTGCTGTGCTCCACGCCGCCCTCGTCATCAATCCGGGTCTTTTATTGTAATCTATGCAACTTATGTTTAGCCATTTATCTTATCTGTTTTAGCTGACTCAGCGAATGTTTTACTTGTTACTATAACACTCTAGGGGTCTGTTTTACTCTAGACACCCTTCTTATGGGGGTGAACATGCATTCCTGCCGCATGGCCATTTGTAGCTACCTTTAATTCTGCACTGGACCCTTTGGTATGAGGGGTTTACACAAATTGGTCTCAACTTTTGGGACAATGCCGGGATCGGCGATACTTTTGTGTGTGGTGTAGCGGTACGTCCAGTGAGGGGAATACATGCGGAAAAAAGTGAAGTCATATGTTGTGGTTTATCTTTCCTTTGTTGTTAACTTCTTTTTTCTCTTTTTCTTTTTCTATGCTTCCCACACTGTTCTTCTTTCTCTACTGAGAGGATGGACCTGCCAACCCTTCACACTACCCCAGAGATGCAATACCATATGTTGGACCCACGACAGTCATCCAACCCCAGGTAAACGACACGTACAAACACACATCACCATTTCTCATATTCACACATAATGTCCCAGGCTAACATAGTTTCGTGGAATGTCAAGGGCCTACGATCGCCAGCCAAACGCATGAAAGTCCTGTGACACCTTAAGAGATTGAAGGCAGATATTGCTTTGTTGCAGGAGACACACCTAGAGGAAAAAGATTTTTCCCGCATGCAGAAGCTTTGGGTGGGGAAGGTCCTAGGTTCAGCATCCGTTAAGCGTACCCTTATTTTACTGCACATAAACCAGGTATATGATCTTCTGTCTGTCGCCAGAGATGACGATGGAAGGCGTCTATCCATCCACCTGAAGTTCCCGTTGGGAGAACTGAGGGTCTCCAATATATACGCCCCTAATTCCCCCGGCCAAATGTATTTCACACAGCTAGCATCTAAGTTAGTGTCTGATGAGTCTATCCCTCACTTAGTGGGGGGCGATTTTAACTCAACACTATGTGAACAAGAAGACAGGTCAAAACCCCGACCCCATTTCACCTCGCGTGCCCAGCTCCACCCCCTTCTCCCGTATGACTCAGGCCCTAAATCTTCTCGATACGTGGCGGATATACCATCCTATAGACTCGGAGTTCACGTTTTACTCTCCGGTCCACAAGTCCTTTGCCAGACTAGACTACTTCCTGTGTACACACTCACTGTTACCACGAATTAACAACACTGACATTCACGATCTAGTGATTTCCGACCACTCTCCTATCTCAATTTCGCTTAATTTTTGTCGGCCGAATGCTTCCGCTAGACAGCTTCCCGGCTTTCTTGACCCAAAGCGAAGGTTTCCAAACAATGTTACGGGAGGCGTGGGAAGACTACTCCCGTATCAACATCCAACACTTAGACAATCCCAACTTGTTCTGGGAGGCGGGAAAGTCATGTTTAAGGGGAAAAATTATATCCTATACATCGGCCTACAAAAAGAACGCCCAGAAACAGTACCTAGAAGCCAGTGACCGGGTTAGGGCAGCACGACTACTCCTCAATACCAATCGCTCAGATGATAATCTTAAAACTTGGCAGGAAGCCAAGGATCATTTTGATACCTGGGCGGAGAAGGTGGAACGGATGAAGTTGTCTGCATCCCAACTACTTTATCACAAATTTGGTAACAAGCCAGGGAAACTCCTTGCGAGGCTGACCTAGGGCACTTATACCCCGACGCATATTACAAAGTTGCGTAATCCTGACGGGTCATTTTCTTTGTCCCCCCAAGAGGTTAACAAATCTTTGGTAAACTTTTACGTTAAACTCTATGGTGAGGAACCCATAGATGTAGACATAGCGGGAGACTGGTTGCGAAATGCCACATTGCCCCAAATTGACCCAACCCACTTAGAACGCCTAAATGCGCCTATTTCCTTGGAAGAAATCAATGGCGCGGTTAGAGGCCTCTCCAATGGGAAAGCCCCGGGCCCTGACGGCTTCACCTCTGAGTTTTTCAAACTGCTACTGCCAAATCTTGCACCCACGCTCCACTCGGTCTATAATCACATTTGGGAAGGAGGACCCTACCTCCCTACAGGTCATGTAGCCAACATCAAGCTAATCGCCAAAAAAGGGAAAGACCCTCTTGACCCAGGATCGTACCGACCCATATCCTTATTAAACGTAGATTCCAAATTACTGTCCAAAATAATAGCCTCCAGATTGGGCGACTCAATGCCATCCCTTATCCATCCCGCTCAATCGGGTTTCACCAAGGGTAGGTTAACTGGCTGCCAACATACGCAAGGTACTGACGGCTCTCGAATACGCAAAGGCCCATCCCTCTAACGATACAGTGATAGTTACCCTTGACGCTGATAATGTTAGTTTTCATTGGCTCTCTCTGGTTATGCAGCGTTTTGGCCTATCTGGTCCCTTTACCGCCTTTATTCATAATATGTACTCGGCCCCCTCTGCCACGGTCACTGCGGCGGGAATCCAATCTCCCCCTTTTCGCCTACACAGAGGAACACGGCAAGGCTGCCCCCTCTCCCCCTTGCTCTTTAATCTCGCTGTGGAACCTCTCTCACGTCTTTTATCTTCTTCCCCCCTATTACATGGCTTGCCTATCGGCCGCGAGGAACTCAGGGTAGCTCTATTCGCGGACGATATACTTATATTCTCCTCCTCCCCACACTCAGACATTCCCACTATCCAAACGATCTTCGACACATTTCGCAAGTGCTCCGGTCTTAAAATTAATTTTTCCAAGAGCGAAGTACTTCCTCTAGGCATACGCGCCAGGTCTCTTGGTCTCCCCCCCTCCTCCCTCAAGATCTCAGAGAAAAATATCACCTATCTAGGATTGAAGATTGGCAGGGAACCATCCTCTCTTTATTACCTGAACTACCCTCCTTTGATAGACAAGATAGTGGGTCAGCTGGACAATTGGGCGGCTTTGCCGCTCTCGTTTTTCGGGAGATGCGCACTATATAAGATGAGTAGCTTTGCCCGATTACTATACCCACTGCAAACTCTGCCTTTACTTCTGAAGCACAAAGACGTGCAAATTTTAAACAAGGCCGTAACTAAATTCATATGGAAAAAGGCGAGGCCGAGAATTGCCTTGACAAAGCTATATCTCCCGACGAGTGAGGGTGGTGTGAATCTTCCCAATATCAGGTTATATAATTTGGCTTGCCTTTTGAGAGTCGGTTTAGACTGGATACTGCGCTCCTCTAGATATTCTAACTATGAACTAGAGTCATCTTTGGTCAATCCTGTCGATCTGGCGGCTCTACTGCATAGTTCACTCCAAAAATTGCCCGATACCATCAAACACAACTCACTTTTCAGGGATACTATTGTGGCCTGGCGGGAAATCCGGAAAAAATTAGGCCTGTCCCCATTTGTCTCTAACCATCTCCCAATTTTTGGAAACCCCATGTTCACACCCAGTCTCCAGTATGAACCTTTCTCCAAATGGAAAGACAAAGGGCTGGTCAAGGTCTGTTCTCTTTTCCAAGATAAGACAGGAAATTTTAAATCATTCTCTCAGCTGTCAAGCGAATTCTCGCTCCCCCCCAATCACTTTTACTCGTTCATGCAATATGTGGACTTCCTTAGTAAAATTTGCCCTAAGAAATCAATTAGACTGCAATCCTCCTTCATTGATGAACTGTTGGCGGGTACCAAGCACTCCATATCGGCAATCTATACCCCTCTCAATGCACTGTATGCAAAACCACTTCAAGACACTTCCATGTCCTCCTGGACCAAAGATCTCTTGGGCCGCCTGGAAGTAGACGACATCATTCGAGGATATAAGCTTACTAGGACTATCACAGAGTGTGAATCTTGGAGAGAAACCCAATTTAAGATCATCCATAGGGCTTACTACCCGTTTTCCACGTCACGCTCGCCTGACATAGGTCCATCGTGTCCTTGGTGCCTGATCACCAGACCAAATCTCCTGCATCTGCTCTGGACCTGCCCCTGCATTATTGTCTTCTAGACTGCAATTGCAAAATTTATAAACAGTGTCACGCACTTTTCTTTGGGTGTGGACACTGCACTTCTGCTTTTTGGATGTCCTCCCCTGTCTGCTCAACACTCCTCAGCTTACAACCTACTACCTAAAAGCACCCGTCACTGGATACTTCTCACGCTGCTTGTGGCCCGCAGGACAATACTACATCAATGGATCTCGCGCACTCCTCCTTCCCTTTTAGCCACAGTAAGTGATCTTAAATTGCTACTATACAAGGAATATCTTGACCTGTTTGCCACTTCCCCGCAATCCAAGGCCAGAGTTGAACAGAAGTGGTCGGCCTTCATCAAGTACAGTCTGTCAGTGGCGGAACAAAGATCTCTTTCTTCAAACCCCTTTGTTTTCTATGACTTTGACTGCGATGGGGGACCACCCCCTACTGTCTGATCTATCGGCTACCTGGACTTCCACCACCTTCTCGAGACTGTCTATTTCCTATGGTTCCGAAAATTTTATAACATTTTGTATAACTCTTTATGGTGTTCTCTATGCATACTATTTTACATCTCTTATCGCTGACACAGGTCTGATATATGGTGCCTTCCCAGTTGCCTCTCGATCCTCTACTCCCTTTTCCTCTTCTCTCTTCTACTCTCTTCTGATCTTCTCTATCTTTCCTTCTCTCTCGCACAATTCTGCCATATATTTTTTCTGTTTCTACTTCCTCTACTCATCTCCTTTGATTGTCTAGATATATCTTTGGTCACTGCCTTTTATTTAAGGTCCTGATTGTAATCTTCTTAGTCGATCTAAAGCTATCTGTTGCCTGTTTACTCCTATCCAAACTTAATAAAATATTTTGGAAAAGAGGCTTCCTAAAAATGAAGAAAATAAGTAGAAAAATATGTATAAACGTATATAAAAGAGAATCAACAAAGAAAAACTATTAAATTAAAAAATATGTATATAAAGGTGGAACAAACCATCTCTAAATAAATAATATAAGTAATGGTATAAATATACCAGGTAAGAGAGGTCACCAAGATACCCACCAGGGAAATGAGGATGTGAAAGAGGTGAGAGAGTGGGCAGGGGAACGTGCTGGGGGAAGGGGAGTGGGAATGTAGAGGGGGAAAGGTGAGTAAGTGAACGAAAAAACATGCTGGGGGAAGAGGGAAGAAAAAAGAAGAAAGGAAAAGGAGGATCTTCCCTGGATGAGTGTGACAAGTGGTGTGCTGTGAAAAGGGAGATGAAAATGACAATGTGAGAGGGCATGGGATACATGAAATTGAAACAAGGGGGTGACAGGGATGACAGTGGATGGGATGGGGAGTAAGTTGGATGAAATGTGCAAGAAAGAAAAAAGGGAAATGTGAAAAAATGAAAAAAACAGAGACCAAAATGGGAGGGTAGCGGTACCTGGGGAATTTTTTTTTTTTACATTCAACCTAATAGTTGAATGAAAAAAAAGTGATCAATGTATGGGCTGCCTAATAGTGTTGCTCACGAATATTCGCATTGCGAATATTCGCTACGAATATTGCATATTCGAGTATTCGCGAATAACACGAATATCGCGGCGAATATTCGCTATTTCGAATATTCGTATTTTTTCAATTTTTTTTTTTAGAACAGATCACATCCTAGAGATCCCCATCGACGTCTAAAAGCATTGCTGGTATGATTAGAGACCTTGGGCCGAGTAGCTGCAGCGCTCATTTTATATTGCCGAAAAATCGCAATGCGATTATTCGGCAATAGCGATATCGCGCGATTATTTTATATTGTAATATATCACGAATATTCTGAGCCAATCAGAGTGCTCCATTCCGCATTTCTCGAAATTTCGCAATTATTTTGTATTGTAATATATCACGAATATTCTGAGCCAATCAGAGTGCTCCATTCCGCATTTCTCGAATATTCGCAATTATTTTATATTGTAATATATCACGAATATTCTGAGCCAATCAGAGTGCTCCATTCCGCATTTCTCGAAATTTCGCAATTATTTTGTATTGTAATATATCACGAATATTCTGAGCCAATCAGAGTGCTCCATTCCGCATTTCTCGAATATTCGCAATTATTATATATTGTAATATATCACGAATATTCTGAGCCAATCAGAGTGCTCCTTCCGCATTTCTCGAATATTCGCAATTATTGTGTATTGTAATATATCACGAATATTCTGAGCCAATCAGAGTGCTCCTTTCGCATTTGCCGAATATTCGCAATTATTGTGTATTGTAATATATCACGAATATTCTGAGCCAATCAGAGTGCTCCATTCTGCATTTCTCGAATATTCGCAATTATTTTGTATTATAAAATATCACGAATATTCTGAGCCAATCAGAGTGCTCCATTCCGCATTTCTCGAATATTCGCAATAGCGAAAAATCGCAATAGCGAAAATTCGCAATAGCGAAAATTCGCAATAATTTAATTTCCAAAAAATATCACGAATATTCGTATTTAGCGAATATTTCTCGAATATTCAACTATATATTCGAGATATATCGCGAAATCGAATATGGCATATTCTGCTCAACACTACTGCCTAAGAGCTAAGACCAGTTATAGTTTAAATCTCAGCTGATCCAGCAGGAACTGGCTGAGATTTGAACCGTTAATGAGCAGATTCTCTTATCATTATCACTAGTGGTTGCCATAGCCACTAGTGATATCACTGTTTGTCGGGAGAATACAATTGCTGGACAGAAGGGATATTCCCCTGTCAGCACTGTCTGTGTTGATGGGGGACTCATGCAAGTTTCTTTCCTGCAATCTGTGGATGCAGGAAAGAAATGTGCACTGTATATTAACTGCCTAACTGAAAGTGAAAGTAAATTGTGAATGTCTTGAAAGAACAGGAGAGGGGGGGGAGACAGATGGGGGAGAGAAGAGATGGAGATAATGCAGTTCAGTGATTACAGTATACTACAATCTGCAGTACACACACTTACCCACGGTCCAGGCTAGAATCTCAGGCATCATTCACACACAGCCAGGAATGCTGCTGATTTTCATATTTCATTTTTTCATATTTTCATATTTCCTGCACACCGGGATAGTGTAGGCAGGACTGAAAGAAGGAAGAGGAGGAGCTGTATTCCTCCCTGCTCGTATGTGAGGAGAGTGATGGCTGGACTCGCTGGGCTGTAAAAGAGTGTCATAGACTGACAATCGGCTCAGCTTGCAGTCACCACTCTCAGAATTTACAGGCTGGTTCTCCTGTCCTCCTGTCCTAAGGACGGGAGAAATCAGTCTGTTTTTTCAGTAACTGAGATGAAGGCTTGCCCCCCCCACAGTGCTCATGGAGTCCTTTCTGCAACTTGCTCTTCTCCGTGTCAATGAGGATGCAGGGGAAGAAGCAGATCGGGCGGCTGTGGTTGTGTGAGCGCTCGCATTTTGCAGTGTCATCGAGCAGAGAGAGGGGGAGAAATGCCCAGCAGAGCTGACTGGGGACGCTCTCCCTCTCAGGAGAGACTGTTACTCCAGTGGCGGCCTGAACAAATTACAAAAGATGCAAAAAAATTCAATAAAATAAAAAAATAAAATTTTGGGGGGGCACATGGTGGGGCACAGCATAATGTTGGGGGGGTCAGGGCCCCGTCTAGCCTCCCCTAGGGTCGCCATTGTGTGCAGGGACTGTTCTAAGCACAGGAAACGAGCGCTACTTTACAGGCATACTATACACCACTCCAGGTACGAAATTTAAAGGAATATTTCAATTTTATTGTTTCACTTTAAGCATTATTAAAAAAACTGCAGTTTTTAAAACTTTATTTGCATTGATACATGTCCCCTGGGGCAGGACCCAGGTCCCCATATACTTTTTAGGACAATAACTTGCATATTAGCCTTTAAAATTAGCACTTAAGATTTCAAACGTTCAAGTCCCATAGACTTTAACAGGGTTTTAAAGTTCACACAAGCTTTTGGTCTGTTCGCAGGTTCTGGTGCGAACCGAATGGGGGGGTGTTTGGCTTATCCCTACTCAGGGTGCATGGGGATTTGATAGTACCTACTCTTCAGGTCTAGCACGCTGAACCACTTTGCCCCGATAGGCTCTGCAGGGCATCTTCTATCCTTGGAGTGGTGTATTTATCAGGGATGGTCCTCCTGTTGAGCATCTGATAATCAATGCACAGCCTCAGGGACCCATTTTTCTTCCGCACCACCACTATGTGGGAGGCATAAGGGCCTGATCACTTCAATTCTGCCAGCTGCTCATGTAAATATTCTAGGCCCCCCAAAGGACTCTGGTGACTGAGAACACACACTGGCCAGTGTCTCAAAGCTCCGAAGCTGTCCAACCATTACCGGATCAAATGATAACTTGATTTGCAGGTAACTGTCACAGGGGTAATTCTTTATTCTAATACCCTGGATCTCTAGGTCTTTCCTCTTCTGAAGGGGTATGTACGTCAGATATTTTTCATAAAAGTCTCTAGTCAGAAAAGTAACCTGAGCACCTGAGTCAAGATAAGCTCTTGTGTAAATTCCTTCAACTAAAACAGGCACTACATGTGAGGGGCCTACCAACTTGACAGGAAGTTTGGTAGAAGCATTTGAAGTAACAGGCTAGGCTGGTTGGACTCACATTTCTTTCCTCCTACAGTGTTCAAAATTATGTTTCTGGTGGCATTTTGGATGTTGGTGGACATTTCTCACTTAAACGTTGTAAGTTGTTACAACTGCAGGGGTCTTCAGTTGTTTCTTTATAGTATCATAAAAGTTTTTTCTTGAAGATCCAGGCCTTTGCTTCACTCTTGCGTCATGTCTTGACTGGGAGCGTACTGAGTTGGTCCGGCATCTGCCTGGTGATTTCATGCAGAATCTTCTGAAAGCTGAGCTGGTCTGGCACTTAACTGACTCCTTCACCCGATGCCTTCCAAAAGCTTAGCTGGCCTGGCATCCACCTAGATCCTTTACCCAGGGACCTCCAATTTTCCTCTGTGACTTCTGCCAGCCTTCCATCTTATTCAACGGACTTGGGCATTCTCGTTAGTAATGACCTACACCTTCACAATTGTAACAGATCACTGAACCTGAGAATTTCTTTGCTGGATTGATCTGTCTCTTCTATCTCTTCAAATTGTACCACAGCTCTTTTTGTTGGCTGGCTCATCATCTCCACCATCTGGAATATCTGTGTCTTCAATGTGGCTATTTCAGACTGGATGTCAAACTGCTCTGATTCTTTGCACAACCTGGAGGTGGTGGCTGGGTCCATCTCGATGACTGGACTGTCTTGGCTCATTGGCACGGCCATAACACTGTGAAAGGGGTCAGAAGGTATCCTGGACAAGCCCCCACATGTAGCGCCACCTCCGAAAGAGCTGCTTGGTGATTGTGGGTTCTCTATTCTACGGTTCAACTCCAAGAATGGCCTCAACCCCTCTGGCATACCAGGTTAGTTATACAATTTCTGAAAACTCTTGCAAGAATGCAAGTGAAGAAAGTACCAATATCCTGTCTGTAAAGTGATATCAGAAACAGACAGAAACAACTGGTAGTGACAAATAAGCTGAATATATTATCAATGTTTAAAGCAGGTGTCCTCAAACTATGGCCCGCGGGCCACATATGGCCCATCAGGGTGATTTACCCGAGCCGCTGACTGCCCCTTTAAGATCGCAGCACTCAGCCAGAGCCTCCCCAATGATGTTGACGGGTGACCCTGCCTTCTCTTACGCGTCATGGGGCTTTTGTGTGGAGTGGAGACTGCAGCATCGCTGGACATCAGATCACCATGGGACATAGAAGACAATGATGGACAGACTGATTTACATTGGTGGAATGTTTTTTTTTTTTAATAAAGGACATATCCCAACTGTGTCTGTGTGTTTTTCAAAGTTTTTTACACTTTCTTTTGTGTACCCCATTTCAATTCACTAGGGGGGGGGGGCGGAATCTGGGGGTCCCATTTGTCAAAGGGGGCTTTCAGATTCCGATAAGCCCCCCACCCGCAGACCCCCACAACCACCGGGCAAGGGTTGTGGGGATGAGGCCCTTGTCCCCATCAAAATAGGGACATCCTCCCCATGTTGAGGGCATGTAGCCTGGTACGGTTCAGGGAAGAAAGGGCTAAGCCCAGCCCTGACAGTCACACAGTCCCTGGTGTCAGCATATGTCTCTCCCCTCACTTTGGCACCTCAGCTCCTTCTCTTCACACATACTCCTCTCTCCCCTCAGATGTCTCTCCCCTGTCTCCCCAGACAGCTCTCCCCTCAGATTTCCTTTTCTGGGCTTTGTCTATCCCTGGCTGCTCATTGGTCCTCTCTCCTCAGCCAACCCCCAGGTACGAAATTTAAAGGAATAGTTCACTTTTATTGTTTCACTTTAAGCATTATTAAAATCATTGCTCCCCAAAAAAAATCAGTTTTACAACTTTTTTTTGCATTGATACATGTCCCCTGGGGCAGGACCCGGGTCCCCAAACACTTTTTATGACAATAACTTGCATATTAAATTTTAAAATTAGCACTTTCAATTTTTCATGTTTGTATCCCATAGATTTTAAGGTGCCTGTTTACATGTTCTGGTGCAAACTGAACCGGGGGGTGTTCAGCTCATCCCTATTCCAGAATGTTTACAAGCCTTTTTAGCCCGGAACACATGCCATAGTTGTTATAATTTTAAGATATAAGGTTCTAAATAAAATTAATTTAATGAAAAAATATGATTTATGACTAAGCTATTATATTCTCTTTTAACAGTGCTTGTGGAATAAAAACATATTATATTGTTTTTAAGCTTTAAATAGTAATATACAGAGAGCTACAAAAAGGTAAAATAATAGCTGCCTGAGGTTTTGGCGAGGCCTTCTTGGGGGGGGGGGGGAGTACTTTATACCTTTATATAATGATTTCACCAGCATCCCATAATTGAATCTAATGGAATGCTTTGGTGGTTGAAAGCTCTATTTCTAATGATTCCTCAGCAGTAGCAAACTTTTAGAGTAAAGAATAAAAGCTTTAATGGAATAATCACGTAAAAGCAGGCTCACAATGATCATATTAGATACTGTAAGACAGCCAGCAATGCTCTGTATTACATTGGAATCCAAAGGGTTTTTACTTCTAGCCTTCTAAAATCTACTTTAAATTGTAGTGCATTCTTTACTAATGCAAGGTACTGTATTCAATAATATGCTGTGCATAATTTATGTTACTGTTAAAAACATTGGAGAATAGGTATGATGTCTAAGTATATGAATAGGTAAAAGTTAACAAATGTGAGTTTGATTCTCCTAGGCCTTATTCCCACAGTTGCCAATTTATTGCCAGCTGTGGCAAGTATTCAGTGTGTTTCTGCAGCTGGATCAGTGGCGGTGCGTCCATAGAGGGAGCAGGAGCGCCGCCCCCTCTCTCCCCTCATGCATTGCATGAATCTATATATTGTCACTGTTGCCCACTATTCAGATGGCCGGCCCCCTGGTGAGCGCTGGCCATCTGAATAACGGCAGCTGGTTGGCTTTGGAAGTGCCTATCAGAGCCAATGGCCTGAGGGCTGTAATCCAAATAGTCAACCAGGGGACGCACGGGGGCTGAATTCCCTGGTTAACACTGACAGGCGTCTCAGCCAATCAGGTTCTGGTAACCTGATTGGCTGAAGCATCATCGAGGGTGGGAGAAGACATCGAGGGACGGTGGAAGGAGGATGGCTGACTCCAGAAAGGTAAGTCCCGGGCAGGGGGAGGAGGCAGCATCTGGCAGCATTTTACAGGGCACAGTGGTGACAATTGATGGGCACAGTGGCTTCAATTGATGGGCACAGTGGCAACGATTGATGGCCACAGTGGTGGCAATTGATGGTACAGTGGTAACAATTGATGGCACAGTGGCTAAGTTTGATGGCATGGCACAGTGGCTGCGTTTGATGGCACAGTGGCTGCATTTGGCATGGCACAGTGGTGACAATTGAAGGGCACAGTAGCAACAATTGATGGCACAGTGGTGACAATAAATGGCACAGTGGCAACAATTGACTGCACAGTGGCTGCGTTTGATGGCATGGCACAGTGGTGACAATTAATGGGCACAGTGGCGACAATTGATGGCACAGTGGCTGAGTTTGATGACAATTGATGGCACAGCGGTAACAATTGATGGCACAGTGGCTGCATTTGATGGCATGGCACAGTGGCTGCGTTTGGCATGGCACAGTGGTGACAATTGATAGGCACTGTGGTAACAATTGATGATACAGTGGCTGCGTTTGATGGCATTGCACTGTGGCTGCGTTTGATGGCACAGTGGCTGCATTTGGAATGGCACAGTGGTGACAGTTGATGGGCACAGTAGTGACAATTGATGGCACAGTAGTAACAATTGATTGCACAGTGGCGACAATTGATGGCACAGTGGCTGCGTTTAATGGCATGGCACAGTGGTGACAATTAATGGGCACAGTGGCGACAATTGATGGCACAGTGGCTGCGTTTGATGACAATTGATGGCACAGTGGTAACAATCGATGGCACAGTGGCTGCATTTGGCATGGCACAGTGGTGACAATTGATGGCACAGTGGCTCTGTTTGATGGCATAGCACAGTGGCTGCGTTTGATGGCACAGTGGCTGCGTTTGATGGCATGGCACATTGGTGACAATTGATGGGCACAGTGGCGATAAATGATGTCATAGTGGGTGCGTTTGATAGCATGGCACAGTGGCTGCATTTGATGGCATGGCACAGTGGTGACAGTTGATGGCACAGTGGCGACAATTGATGACATGGCACAGTGGCAACAATTGATGGCACAGTGGCGACACTTAATGGCATGGCACAGTGGCGACAATTGATGGCACAGTGGCTGCTTTTGATGACAATTGATGGCACAGTGGTAACAATTGATGGCACAGTGGCTGCGTATGATGGCATGGCACAGTGGCTGCATTTGGCATGGCACAGTGGTGACAATTGATGACACAGTGGCTCTGTTTGATGGCATGGGACAGTGGCTGCGTATGATGGCACAGTGGCTGCGTTTGATGACATGGCACAGTGGTGACAATTGATGGGCACAGTGGCGATAAATGATGTCATAGTGGGTGCATTTGATAGCATGGCACAGTGGCTGCATTTGATGGCATGGCACAGTGGTGACAGTTGATAGCACAGTGGCGACAATTTATGACATGGCACATTGGCAACAATTAATGGCACAGTGGCGACAATTAATGGCATGGCACAGTGGCGACAATTGATGGCACAGTCGCTGCATTTAATGGCACAGTGGCTGCCTTTGATGGGCACAGTGGCAGTCTTTGATAGGCACAGTGGCTACCTTTGATGGGCACAGTGGCGGCAATTGATTTGCACAGTATCTGCATTTGATGGGCACAGTAAGGCTGCAATTGTTTTTTTTTGTTTGTTTGCACCTCCCCCCCAAAAAAATATAAAATAATTGAGCACCAGCCACCACTGAGCTGGATTCACAGGTACAGTAGATTATTATACAGTATTTATGGGTAGACATTCTGACAGCAGCTGTAACTGTTAGATAGTGTTTGGATGTAATCACACGTGGAGCGATTACCTGTTGTTAGGGACAGATGATCACCTCTGGATGCAAACAGCTTGTGTCCAGGCATGATGATCTGTCCTTAACCATAGGTTAGAACACCTACAGACAGCTGTGGAGAGTCAGGGTCATGCAGTTTAGAAAATAAATGGAAGTGAATGGAGTCGTCTTAATGTACACTATTTAAGTCGCTCCGACTTCAGAAAAGGTTCCTGTACTACTTCAATCTGACTTCTAGGTGACCTGTACCCATTGATTTCAATGAAAGTCGCCTCCAAGTCGGACCCCCTCTCTTAACTGAAGCAACAATACAGGAAGAGAAAATTGTTCTCTCAGGCAAACCTCTCCCTCTCCCTCCCTCCCACAGAGCTGATTGTTTTTTGATAGACCACTGGAAAGTTGCCTGTGCTGGAGGCGACTTGAAGTCGCCTTGTAAGTCGCCTCAAATCGCGCTGTGGCGCACACTCAGGTTGCATCCAGGTCGCCTCACAAAGAGTTGTGTTGCCTCTGTGTGAACCGGCACTTATGCTTCTGAACACTCGTGGACAGCTGCTGTCAGCCTTCCATTGCTAAGTACGGGCTGTCTCTATCCATATCCATCTGTGAATCAAGCCCCAACAATCTGCTGCATTTTTACTGAGGCTGGCAATAAAAATCTATTTGAATAAGGCCTTAATGGGCTCCCAGAACATACTGAACATTTATATGTAAGATGTTTTTGCAAATAATGACTTTTGGACTATAGTATTTGAATAATGATGTTGTGGCTTTCCAGAGTTTTCAAACCAATAGGTATATATATGAAAGTATTAATATGACTGCAACTAATGAATAAAATATACAGGTAATATGTAAGTTTAAAATACTTGTAAGTCATATTCTAATACAAAAGCATACCCCATAGCAAGATGCCCCGCCCCCCTCCCTGGTGACCTCCCTACTGACACTGATCTTAAAGTGGATGTAAACCCTCACATATACCCAGTGAACTAAACAGCTTCAAATGATACACAGGGATTAAACACATCTCCCTACATACGTTTTGCATGTATATCTGCTGTCTAAAGCTTTATATACTGTTTAGAAAGTGCAAATTATGTTAGGGGATTTTCTCTTTCTGGTTAACATTGCAATGAAGCCTGGACAGATAGCCAAGACAGTTGATTGGAAGAAAGGCACACACTCCCTTTCCTCATAGGTAGAGACTTTCAGCTCTGTTTGTTGAATCGTTCAGCTCAGTGCAAATAGCTCCCCAACACATAACTCAGGTTTCTTTTATCATGTGTAGGGATGAGCCGAACAACCCCCGGTTCGGTTTGCAGCAGAACATACGAACACACAAACACCGTTAAAGTCTATTAGACAAGAACATGAAAAATTAAAAGTGCTAATTTTAAAGGTTAATATCCAAGTTATTGTTATAAAAAGTGTTTGGGGGCCTGGGTCCTGCCCCAGTGGACATGTATCAATGCAAAAAAAAGCTTTAAAAACTGCTGTTTTATCGGAAACAGTGATTTTAATAATGCTTAAAGTAAAACTATTAAATATTCTTTTAAATTTCGTACCTGGGGGATGTCTATAGTATTCCTGTAAAGTAGTGCATGTTTCCCATTGTTTAGAACAAAATAAAATTTCTAAAGGAAAAAAAGTAATTTAAAACTCCTCACGGCTATAATGAATTGTCGGGTCTCGGTAATACAGATAAAAGTCATTGAAAAAAACTGCATGGGTTCCCCCAGTCCATTACCAGGCCATTTGGGTCTGGTATGAATACTAATGCCGCATTTTAAAAAACTTCATTTAAAATTATCGCGTGTGGGCAAAACGTCGTTTTATGTCTTCTGAAAAATGACATTTTCAGTTGTCGTTTTTCAGATTGTCGTTTTTTGTGTACGCTAAAACGACGTTTAAAACAATGTTTTTAAACCCGCGCATGCTCTAGAAGCAAGTTATGATGCGAGCTTGAATGGAACAGAGTGCCGTCGTATGTGTTGTACGTAACCGCGCTTTGCTAGAGCATTTTCAGAAAACGATGGTGTGTAGGCAACGTCATTTTTTAAAATGAAGTTTGAAAAACGTTGTTTTTTTTTCATGAGAAAAAACAATGTTTTTTTACAAGACAAAAAATGACCGTGTGTATGCAGTGATTTAAAAAATGTTTCCAAAATATTACTCTTATATTTTGGAAAAAAAAATAAAATCACTGCTCCCATGTCTCTATAATGTTGAATCTTTTCTCTCTGTGTCAAATCTTTTCTCTTTATGTAGAATAATATTGGACTAATAGAGTAAAGGTTAGGCACAATTAAGGTTGAATCTTTCATTGAAGGCTTATGGTGTCTGTCGAATGTTCTAAGAAGAAGAAGAAAAAGAAGATTCGACAGAATCTTAAAAAAAAAAAGGTCGACTCTTCATGTCTCTCTATGTCGAATCTTCATGTCTCTCTATTTCGAATCTTCATGTCTCTCTATGTCGAATCTTCATGTCTCTCTATGTAAAAAGTGCTATACTTTACAAGTCTAGTAAATATAAACTAAAGCAATGAGCTCAAGAGATATTCACAGGTTCCCTCTATTCACTGCATAAATGGATTCATTGGTCTATGCTTATTAATATACAAACGCACACATACGCACTGCTGTGGAAAAAAGTGTGTATAATATGCGCCACGGGAAACCAATATTATTTCTCCCAACTAAAGGTAAAAATACAATTAAACCTAAATAAATTAAATATACCAGTTTAAAAGCTGCCACCTAAAAATTTTCAGTGTGTGAAAATACAAATGAATCGGAAGTGAAGGGGCGCTAAGTAATCAACATCAAATTATGGATATATATATACATAGAAAAATGTGCAATCTTTAGAAAAACATATATTAGTATTAAAGTGTCCATATAATGGATAAACCATAAAACATATAATGAATATAATAAGTCAAATAGTGCAAATAATAAGCACCCATTATTCTTGATTCAAACAAAAAACATGTGAATATTGCAGTTCTGGAACCTCCACATAAATTTGCACCCGGTAGATAATAGAAATGGCTCCTTACCAATACTAGAGACTCTTTTAATTAAAAAAGAAGTCAAAACCGCTTGTGTCAAAAAGATACTCAGAGTATCAGATAGGCACGTCAGATGTCCAGCATTCAATAAGTAAAAACAGAGGAGCAATCATGTGAAATACTGTTTATTAAAATAAATTTAAAAGTAACAGCCAAATGGCTGCTTACTCAGGATTGTGCCTATCCCGGCACTGAGGCTTAATGGCGTTTTTCGATATCATGAATCCGCAGATTGCAGTGGTACGGTCTCCGTCGCGCTGGTGGTCTCACTAGCCGGCCGTCCGTCCGTTATACCATCGAAGTGCCGTTACATTCGAGATAGATCGAAAATCCGTCGCACTACTATTTCGATAGTCGGCGTGCGTTCCAGTCGGAAAACCAACGGCCCGGAAATCGGAAGTGGTAGGGAAAAAGCGTAACTGGTTAGCCCTCGACGTACGTTTCGTTGGTTTACTCATAGAAGCGTGACCAGTACGCTAGGTGTCGATTTAACCCAAAGGCCTATTATGATTGATAGGAAGGCCAGCCAATCGAAAAAAGCCTTTCAAAAAAACCTTATGAAAAGCTCGGTCCCGTTATCATATGCCATACACTAAAATGTACCAATAACATCTAATGGATACTACGCTGGCATTATTGGCATAGTGATACTTATATCCAATTTACATACTCGCCATTGTTGATCCTGGTGTAATAATACATTTTACAATGCATAAATGGCAGTATATTTAAACTTAACAACATTCTATTAGAATTTACAATTAAAATTACATTAAAAAATATAAAAGAAATAACAAATTAGAGACCCCTGTAAGGAACCAGCATTACTATATGAACATAAAAGATAATAACAAATTAGAGTACCCCTGTAGGAACCACTTACTATATGTATGTTGTATAGTGCGGCTGCTCTTATAATACCCACTATTACATCGGGTTTGCTAGCTGTACTAAAATTAACAATTGGTACTGTTAGTTAGAAAACTTGCTCCAAGACTTACATAAGAAATGATCTTTTTACTGTTGCCAAAAAGCAGTGAGGTCAGTTCTAATTCATGCCTTGGGGTTGCATGGCACGAAGGCGATGTATCAAATGTCTCGTTTTGGGATTCCCTTGGTGAGATCTGAACTCCAGTGACTAGTCACTCTATCTATCCCATAGAACGTCATTTGTCGGGATCTTTATTATGACAAAGGTAAAATTTTAGAGACCAGTTGGGATAGCCATTTATGTATTTGCACATGCTCATTTATGCGCACTTTCAGTTCTCTAGTAGTGCGCCCTACATACTGCAAGTGACAAGGACACTCGATAACGTATGTTACAAATCAAAACGCACTGCTGCTGGTAAAAATGAACATCTCTGTTTATTCCCAAGGAGATCGGGATAGTACGACATCACACATTATAAACATCACAATACATATATATACAAGAGAAATTCAAAGATACTTATCACATCTGTAAAATCAGCTTGTTAGCAGTGAGCCTAGAGCTCCCATGAGCTCCCATGGCCAGTATCAAGAGGAGAGAGAAAAGACGGAGAAGGCCTTGGCCTAGCCACATGTCTTATACCTAAGATGGCCGCCAGGTTTCCATGAAGCTTTTGGCCAGCCAAGATCCTTCCTCACTCTAAGCGAACAGAGAGCTGCCGACTCTTCTTCAAAACTCCCTAATTTTGCTTTATCATATCTCCTCCAGTGGGGGGGGGGGGTATTCCAGTCCATTGTCACAAAACTATTTGAAGCCTGTAACATAGCGATGCGAACTGCCTGGGGCCCATTCAAACCATGGGATAAGTGTGTTCTCCAACACTCTATGCCGACTCTTCTTCATTAAGCTTTAATATCTCAAAGATATGATGCGGGTTAAATGAAAGTTCTTTGACCAAGAGTTAAAGTTCTAATATAATAAAAAAATTAAGAAGTAGTTAAAAGCACCTATCTAATACACAAACATCTATCTATAGTCTTACACCAAAGGAAGAAATAGTAGGTTAAAATACAATAATTACATGGAGGAATACAGAGTATATTTCTTAAAACATTAATCTACAAACATATTCAGTTACAAGTAAAACAGACCTTTTCCATAATTACCCTTTAGTTCCATTCTGATGGCTGCTTTCCCATAAAGAGAGATTTCACTCCCATCTCATCAGTGTATATCCCTACATACTGGTGCCTCATTGGTTAACATAGCTTGGCTCTTGATTGGAGGGCTTACTACATCTCCAATTCCTATACTTTAGATAAGTCAGTACCCTTTAATGCACATCCTTGTGACTATTCTGGGCAGGAGATTTAATTGAATTTTCCTGGGAAGTTAAGTATTGATTACAGGTTGGCCTCCCTTCATTGCATGTCCCAGCATGGGATCCTTTGAAGTGAGTATGTGTAAAACAAAAAGGGTTTGGATCTCCATTGTTTGTATACAAAAGCCGAAGCACCACCTTGTCTGCGTAGCCTAACCCTCTTGGTTGGTCTGTTACATAGATTCAAAGCTAGTTGAACTATATTCACAATTACAATATTTTACAGCTATTAATGGAGATTTCACATAAACGTATAAGACAACACTGGAATACCCGCACAGGGAGATCATGAAAACTCCATGCAGGTAGATATAAGGATGAATTAGCAGATTTGAAACAAAAAGGTATGGCGAAAGGCTTTTTGAATAGGGAAGAAGCGAAATATCTTCAGCCTAATGCATGCAGGATCCCGATAATATATACTCTCCCAAAGATCCATAAAGATAAGTAAAAGCCTCCAGGGAGACCAATAGTAAACAAAATAAACTCGGTAGGAGCAAAGATAGAGGAGTACATAGACTGTTTTTACAACCAATAATAAAGAAAACAAAGTTGTATCTTAGAGATACTAAGCATCTGATACAACTATTGGATAGTATCTAACTTGATGGTAGACTTGTGCACCTTGCCACAGCAGATGTTGCTTCCTTCTATACGATCATCAACCATGAAGAAGCAATAAAAGAGACCAAATGGGCTTTAAGGCTCCATTCACACTAATGATTTTTTTGTTGCATTTTGCAGAAATGCAGGGACATTTTTTAACATGGTTTCCTATGGAACATGTTCACATCAATGCTTTTCTGTGCCTCTGCGTTTTTGGAAAGGATCGGGGAATTTTTTTCCCTGCAAAGAGCAGTGTTTTGAATTTCAGCTCTCTTATCTTTGCAGAGAGATAACAGAAGTGTTCAGCAGATCCATTGCGTTTTAGCTGCAGATTAGCTGCGAATTTGGAGACCTGGGAGAGGGGAGGGGAGAACAAATCCTGAAGATAAATGAACACATCTGCGAATCAGCTGCGTACCCATAGAAGATAATGGGCCTGAATTTGCACCTGAGCTGCACCGCAAGTCATAAACTACGCACGCGTTTTTTCGGCAATGCGCAGTGCGAAATGCATCGCACATATGTGAACCAGCCTCATTGAAAACAATGGCCCAGATTCAGAGAGAATTGGATTCTCGTAGCATATCAGAAATACACTACGCCGCCGTTTCTTACCTGGCTCTACGTGGAATCCAGGTAGATTTCGTCCAGTAAACGACGGCGGCGTAGTGTATTTCTCCCGTCGCAATCCATATAGACGAGTAGGGGGCGTGAAGGATTTAAAATAGGCGCGTTCCCGCGGCGATCGAACTGCGCATGCTCCGTTCGCAAATTTCCCGCCCTGCATTGCGCGAAATCACGTCGTTATGTCATTCGTTGTTTGAATAGCGTTGTTTACGGACATTTCTATTCCCGAACGAGTTACGTAAAAAAAAAAAAAAAATAATTAAAATCGACGCGGGAACGACGGCCATACTTAACATGGGTTACGCACCGTTAGACCAGCAAAAAGCTGGTCTAACAGTACGTAAAAAAAACCAGACGTAAGCGATTGCGAAGACCGCTCGTATCTTCGTGGATCGCCGTAAAAACACATTTGCATATCCCGACGCATCAAAACGACGCAAACTCCTCCCAGCGGCCGCAAATATATCGCAACGTAGATCCGAAGGTTTACGAAGACGTAAGCCTCTCGGATCGAAGCCCGAAGCCGCCGTATCATGGTTTGAGGATTCAAACTAGTGATACGGCGCGCGAAATTTTAAATTACTCCTGTCTAACACCAGTTAGACAGGCGTAATTGCTTTATGAATCTGGGCCAATGTATTTAGAAATGTTCTGCGTATTGGATGCGGTTTAAGCTGCACTCAATTCGCATAGGTGTGAACCCAGCCTAATAGAATCCAATGAACCTGCATCAAAAACGCAAGTACTGCATTTTACCGCAATTTTACCGCGATTTTGCCGCGATTTGCGTTTTTTTTACCTGTTTAAAGCTCGTTGTTAAAGGAAATGTAAAAAAATAAAATTAATCGCCAAAAAAAAAAAACCCAAAACGCAAATAGCGGTAAAATGGTAAAATCGCGGTAAAAACGCACGTCAAAAAACGCAGCAAGCAGCTCAAAAAGCACTGCAAAAACGCTCAAAAGCAACATGCATATGTGTAAATCGAGCCTAAGAGAGCTTAGTGATTTAAAATGTACACAAAGGAAATTCCTTGCCAATTGTCTGAGGTATAGCCTTGACCATAATTATTTTTGGCATGAGAAAAATTATTATAAACAGATTTGTGGAATAGCAATGGGCGCGAAGTATGCGCCCAGTCTGGCAAATCTTTATATGGCAGAATGGGAGGAGGATGCTTTATATAATAAGAAACCACAGCAACTCCTCCTATTCAAAATCAGTATTGATGATATTATTGTCATTTGGGCTGGGGACAGAGATAGTATGACGGATTTTTGTTTTGATCTCAATACCAATAATAAAAATATCAAACTCACTTGGGAGATTAGTGAAGGAGAAATTCAATTCCTAGATCTGGAGATCTCTAAAGAAGGAGATAGGCTAGTGGCACACATGCACTTTATATTGGTTGATAGGAATAGCTATCTTCCATTAGACAGCGGCGACCATGTACCTTGGTTGGACAACATACCTAAAGGCCAACTGATTAGACTCTTTAATGGTGTGAAGGATTGAAAAATACAAACCCCATTGAAGGGGGGATAATAAAATTATTAACCACTAGAGGTCCGCGCTATTGACAGAATACGTCAACAGCGCGGACCTGAGGCGCCGGGGTCACGTCTTTGGACGTGATTTACTTGTAATTCCCTGTGGCGCGCGGCAGGGAAAAACAGTCCCGACGCATCACCGAGGATTCGATGCGAGTACCCGGCGGCCGCGATGTCCGTCAGGTACATGCGATCGGCGGTGACAGAGCAGGGACGTGGAGCTGTGTGTGTAAACACACAGCTCCACGTCCTGTCAGTGAGAGGTGACAGATGCTGTTTCCCTTGTACATAGGGACACAGCATCGGTCACCTCCCCCAGTCACCCCCCTCCCCCCACACAGTTAGAACACACCCAGGCAATACATTTAACCCCTTCCTCACCCCCTAGTGTTAACCCCTTCAATTCCAGTCACATTTATACAGTAATTAGTGCATATTTATAGCACTGGTCGCTGTATAAATGTGAATGGCGCCAAAAATGTGTCAAAAGTGTCCGATGTGTCCGCCAGAATATCGCAGTCCAAATAAAAATCGCAGATCGCCGCCATTACTAGTAAAAAAAAATATTAAAAAAAAATCATAATTCTGTCCCAAATTGTGTGGGCGCTATAACTTTTGCGATCGGGTCCTGCGATCGGGTCCTGTCCCCTGCTCGGCTGGGATACGAGTGAGGGCAAGATGGCCCTCACCCGTCTCCATAGCATAGCAGGGCGGAAGCGACGTCAAAACGTCACTTCCGCCCATGCTTCTTAAATTGACATTTTCTTGTTTCTTTTTTTCAAATGACAACATTTTTTTTTTGCATTTTAGTCTAAATATAGGAGCCTTTTTGACACCAGATCTCATATTTAAGAGGACCTGTCATGCTTTTTTCTATTACAAGGGATGTTTACATTCCTTGTAATAGAAATAAAATTGATCCATTTTTTTTTGTGTAAAAATTTATAAAATAAGAAAACAAAACATTTTTTTTAAAGCTCCCCATCCCGACGAGCTCACGCGCAGAAGCGAACGCATACGTGAGTAGTGCCCGCATATAAAAACGGTGTTCATACCACACCAGTGAGGTATCACCATGATCATTAGAGCAAGAGCAATAATTCTAGCCCTAGACCTCCTCTGTAACTCAAAAGATGCAACCTATAGAATATTTTAAATGTCGCCTATGGAGATTTTTAAGGTTAAAAGTTTGACAACATTCCACGAGCGGGCGCAATTTTGAAGCGTGGCATGTTGGGTATCATTTTACTCGGCGTAACAATATCTTTCACAATATACAAAAAAATGGGCTAACTTTACTGTTTTCCAAAAAAAGTGCGCTTGTAAAACCGCTGCACAAATACGGTGTGACAAAAAGTATTGCAATGACTGCCATTTTATTCTCTAGGGTGTTAGAAAAAAATATATATAATTTTTGGGGGTTTTAAGTAATTTTCTAGCAAAAAAAACTGTTTTAATCTTGTAAACACCAAAGCTGAAAAACAGACAAGGTCCTTAAGTGATTAATGTATGTTTTTTATTTGGGCTGTTTATTTTATCAGTATTTTTAACATTATGGGGAGATGTTTTCCATCTGACCACTAGATGGAGTAATTTATTACTTAGGCAACGTGGTAAGTGAGTTTATATATAATTTAATATCTTAATATGTTTATTGATGTTAGTTACTAGATTATTCAGGTTTAAAGGAGTTGTAAATAAAACATTTTTTTTGCTGAAATGACTGTTTACAGGGTATAGAGACATAATAGTTAACCGATTCCTTTTAAAAATTATTAAAAATAGATACAAATCAATGATATATTGTACTTGCATTTTCTAATTTTGTTTTTGCATGTTTCCTCCTTCTCTGCTGTACAGAGCCTCAGAGCCAATACAGGGCAGTGATGGTTTGGAAAACGAAACTGATTGGTGCTGAGGGGTTTTAGACACACAGTAATCACACCTCCTTGATTAGTGACCACAGAGAGAAAGCTCCCAGCTCTTTGGTTATCAGAAAACATACAACCAGGAAGTGTGGAGATCAGAGAAGAATTACAGCAACTTGAGAAAAAAACGAACAATGAGGACACGAAAACAGCACGGCATTAAGGTAACGGAAGCTATTAAGATAAAAAAAAAATCCTTTACAAACCCTTTAAGGATGTGTCTAGGATTCTATCTTTATGTAGTGCTGAAGCGCTCCTTGGATGTTGCTATGACAGCTGCTTCTGGTATTTAAGTCACCTGTGTTTACCTGACTCTATGCCTTTGAGAAAGTCACGTGGCTTGTGACCATAGGCGCAAGGGAAAGACCTGGGTGACATCACCTCCGGTCGCGAGCTGTCCTTATTAAACTACAAATGTAAGTTTATTTGTCCTTATTAAAAAATGTTTACCGACTACTACACTATGGAGCCCTCACTTCTCTTTACATGCAAATGAGTGTTACATTCCGGTATTTGGTGATTCATTGGGAACATCCTGCATCTTGACCGGCCAGTATTGGAGACATCAGAGAGGCTCATTGTACTGATGCTGGAGGTGAGAGGCTGGGGCAAATGTTCTAACGCACAGTGGATGGTAGATGATGGTGGCACTTGCACATGTCTAATGAACTTGGATTTCTTGCTACATTTTTTCATTCACTTGAACTAATCACTGCATTTTTTTATGGCAATTTTTGTTGCTTTATTTTTACTATTATGAAACTTTTGCACATTTTTTGCACATTTTTTTTTTTGATAATTAATTGAAAATTGTCATTTAGTGGATTTGCACATTTTGAAAATATTTTTGCACAAACTGTCACATTTTTGCACTATTTGCACATATTATTCTTTGGCACTTGGATTTATCAGTGATTTTTCACCTATTAATTAATTAGTTATTGCATCATTTTTAGTTATTTATTATTGATATTTGAGTGAGCGCAACAATATCGATTTGTCCATGCAGGTAGTCCTATGGTGGACGGATGCTGTCAGAGGAGGTGGGGATCAATTAACCACTTAACCCCCGAACCATATTGCTGCCCAATGACAAGAGCACTTCTTGCGATTCGGCACTGCGTTGCTTTAACTGACAATTGCGCGGTCGTGCAACGTGGCTCCCAAACAACATTGGCGTCCTTTTTTTTTACCACAAATAGAGCTTTCTTTTTGTGGTATTTGATCATCTCTGCGGTTTTTATTTTTTGCGCTATAAACAAAAATAGAGCGACTATTTTGAAAAAAATGCAATATTTTTTACATTTTGCTTTAATAAATATCCCCAAAAAATATATAAAAAATATATTTTTTCCTCAGTTTAGGCCGATACATATTCTTCTACATATTTTTCATAAAAAAAAACTGCAATAAGCGTTTATTGATTGGTTTGTGCAAAAGTTATAGCGTTTACAAAATAGGGGGTAGTTTTATGGCTTTTTTATTAATATTTTTTTTTTACTAGTAATGGCGGTGATCAGCATTTTTTTTCAGTACTACGACATTATGGCGGACACTTCGGACACTTTTGACACATTTTTGGGACCATTGGCATTTTTATAGCGATCAGTGCTACAAAAATGCATTGGATTACTATAAATGCCATTGGCAGTGAAGGGGTTAACACTAGGACGCGGGGAAGGGGTTAAGTATGTTCCTGGGTGTGTTCTAACTGTAGGGGGGGTGGACTCACTAGGGGAAATCACTGATCTTCTGTTCATACATTGTATGAACAGAAGATCAGCATTTCTCTCCCTGACAGGACCGGGAGCTGTGTGTTTACACACATAGCTCCCGGTCCTCGCTCTGTACCGAGCAATTGCGGGTGCCCGGCGGCGATTGTGCCCGCTGGGCACGTGCACGGGACTCGGGTGTGAGCGGGGGCGCACGTGCGGGCCGCCGGCGGTGCGCGCGCGCCCCCTAGTGGCCGCTAAAACAGCCAATGTAGAGCTACGGGCTCTCGTCCAGGAGAGCCGACCTGCTGCAGTAAATTGACGGCGCGCGGTTGGCAAGCAGTTAATGAAATAACATTTTAACCATGTGCCACCCCACACTGATGAATGAATGAATGAATGAAAACTTATATAGCGCAGCACATGCGAACTGAATCGCCTCTGGGCGCTTGTTGTTCCTATCTCCTTTGATATCAAAAGAGAAAAGTCTTGACCTTTTTCCTGAATGCTAGGTGGTTCTCCTCCAACCGAATGCTGGTTGGTAAAGCGTTCCATAGTCTGGGACCTTGGACCGCGAATCTTCTTTCTCCTTTGGACTTGAAGTTGGCTTTCGGAACCTGGAGTAGGTTCTGATTTGTGGATCGCAAAACGCGATTGGGCTTATGCGCTTTTATTAATTCGCATAAGTAAAGGGGGGCATTCCCATGGACACATCTATGCGTAAGACAGAGAGCTTTAAAAGCAATTCTGTCTTTAACTGGCAGCCAATGAAGGGCTCTCAGTGAAGGTGAGATTGATTCCCAGGTTTTTTTTCCCAGTCACAAGTCTGGCGGCCGTATTCTGAACGACTTGCAGGCGAGCGATTTGGTACTTGGGGAGGCCGAGGTAAAGGGCATTTGCATAATCCAGCCTGGAGTTAACAATTGCTCCCACCACGACCGCTAAATCTTCTTTAGGGATGAACGGAGTGAGTCTGCGTAGTAGGCGCAGTAGATGGTGAGATCCGCTGACTACTGACCCTATTTGTGCGTCCATTGTCATAGAGGAGTCAAAAATGACCCCTAGGCTTTTGACTTTGGCGCTAGGGGTGATGAGCTTGCCCAGAATAGGCGGGGGGGTCCATACTGTTGAGGGTTGATTCCTACGCTTGGCGTGAAACAGAAGAAGTTCTGTTTTCGCTCCATTGAGTTTAAGATAACTCTTTGTCATCCAGTCCTCTATCAAAGAGAGGCATGTCTCTAGATTGAGGTGGTGATCCTGTCTGTTGCAGATGCGGAAATACAGTTGCGTATCATCTGCATATGAGTGGTAGAGCAGTTTTTGGCTGCTGATGATCTCAAAAAGAGGACGAAGGTATATGTTAAACAGCACTGGTGACAGAGGCGATCCTTGAGGGACTCCGCATGTTACTGTGCGTTTTTCTGACGTAAAAGGTCCTAACTTTACTGTTTGCGATCGGTTTTCCAGAAAAGAGGAGAACCAAGATAAATCGCCTTCTGCGACTCTGGCTACTTCAGCAAGCCGAGTCAGTAACAGTTTGTGGTCTACCGTGTCGAAAGCTGCACTTAGGTCCAGCAGAACCAGGAGACAAGATTCTCCTTCATCTGCGGACTGGAGAACATCGTCCCATACTTTCAGCAATGCTGTTTCCGTCCCGTGTCCGGGACGGAAGCCTGATTGCAATGGGTCAAGTAGCTTGTAAGTATCTAGATGCAGTTGCAGCTGTTGTACCACTACTTTCTCCATTATCTTAGAGAGTACGTTGAGGGTTGTTACGGGACGGCGGTGGAGTGGGTCCTTGGGGTCCAGGGAGGGTTTCTTCAGGATGGGTTGGATTATACCCTCTTTCAACTGTGTGGGCACTTTGCCCTCCAGAAAAGACTGGTTGATAAACTGCGTGATGGGAGGAGCCAGGATGTAGGCGCATTCCTTCAGCACTTTTGTGGGAATAATGTCATTCGGCGCTGTGCCATTACGCAGAGTACAAATGACATTTTTAGTGGTCTCGATGGAGATGGGTTCAAGGGTAAACTTACCTGATAACGGAGCATTACTAAGGGTGCTGTGTGAGAGGCTGCAGGGAGGGCTTAGGGGGGAATTGTTTTGCTGAATGCTTTCACGGATTGCTTCGATTTTATTAATGAAGTAATCCGATAGTTCATTGCAAAATTCTTGTGTGTCCGAACTGGGGGCTGTGATGCATTCTGGTTCCATGGTCTGAGTGACCATCTTGAAGAGTTCGCGGGGGCGGTTAATGGCACCGTTGATAGCCTCCGAAAAATAATTTTTCTTGGCTTGGAAAATTCCTTTGTGGTATTTTCTTGTGGTCGCCTTGTAGATGGATAGGTTCAGCTCTGAAGAACATCTTTTCCAGGCAGATTCTGCCCTTCTGCGTTCTTGCTTCAGTAACGACAGCTGGTTGTTGAACCAGCTGCGGTTGTTTTTCCGGATGCGGGTACTTCGTTTCGGCGCTACCAAGTCAGCTGACTGTAGCACGGCCGAGTTAATGGCTTCCAATGTTTCAACGGCCGTTTGATGCGGCTGAGTTGTTTCTATCTTTTTCCTTAAAGTTGTTTTGAAGAGTTCCGAGTGGAGCTTCTTCTGACATCTAGTCCAGTGTGTTGTCACTGGATTTGATGTTTTTGTTGCGGGGGGGATGGTGGAAATACTGAATATAATTGCCTGGTGATCTGTCCATGGCAACTTTTCATTTTCCCAAATCTTTATTTCCAGAGCTTGTCTGAAGATAAGATCAAGTGTGTGACCTGAAGCATGTGTGGGCCCACATACTAATTGCTGCAATCCCAAACCTTCCAGGTGGTCAATACAGGCGTCGGCAATGGGGTCTAGTGAGGAGTTTGCCCAGAGATTGAAATCCCCGAGCAGCAAAAGATGTTTGCTGATGAGGGTATAAGTGGAGAAAAAATCCGTCCATGATGATAGCAGCTGAGATTTTGGGCCGGGCGGCCTATAGCAGAGCAGAATGTGGACGGTCTCCTTTGTATTTGCTTGCAGTTGCAGAGTAAGGGTTTCCATGAATGGAAGAGGGTTTTGGCGGACTGGTTTGGTGATCCTAAGATGAGACTTATGGATCACCGCCAGGCCGCCTCCTCTTTGCCCTATTCTGTTTTCCGTTATGATACGGTAATTTTCTGGCACCAGTTCTCCTAGAATGGTGTTACAGTCGGCTGTGAGCCAGTACTGATCTAAGGTACTGAATGGGGGGTCTGCACTGATGGGAGGATCTGCACTGAAGGGGGGTCTGCACTGAAGGGAGGGGGTCTGCACTGAAAGGGTGGGTCTGTGTAACATGCAGGGTGTCCAGAGCTGTAGGGGTTTGTATAATATAAAGGTGTCCAGAGGTGCAGGGGGCTGTGTAATGTTAAGGGGTCCAGAGGTGCAGGGGGCTGTGTAATGTAAAGGGGTACAGAGGTGCAGGGGGCTGTGTAATGTAATAGGGTGCAGGGGGCTGTGTAATGTAAAGAGGCCCAGAGATGCAGGGTGATGTGTAATGAAAAGGGGTCCAGAGGGGCAGTTGTGGTACATAGTAGTGACAAAGAAATATTGAAGGATGCAGAGGTATGCATGGGACACAGTGTGGTGTTTTTACATTTCAACATGGGGGGGGGGTGGTTGGTTTGGGGTGGCAGATATAGGTTCCACCCCGGGTGCCAAATTCTCTAGGTACGCACCTGACCTGCATTTATCAGCTGTACTTGGTAGTCTTTTTCAGTATCTGAGAACTCAGGGTCTCAGTGAAAACGTCTATCCCACCTATCCATTGTCACAGCAAGAAAACGTTGTAGCAGCTATAACAATGACAATCACAATATGTTATATTCAGACACAATTGTTATGTCAGCAGCTACAAACATTGTAGCTGCTGACTTTTAATAAGGCTGATCTATCCTCCGGATCGTGTTCCAGCGCTGCCATCCTCACTAAGGAAAACAGGCAGTGAAGCCTTGCGGCTTCACTGCCATTTCCTGCTGCGCATGCGCGAGTAGTGTGTCGCTTTGTGAATGGGCGGTACATTCTGGGACACACACAGGTCCCAGAAGACAGCCCATCCCATTTCCCAGGAGGCAAAGCAAGGGGGAGAAGAGAGCAGATCACAGTGGAATAGGACGTGGCAGATTAGGACGATTGCCTAGCAATAGCCATTTCTGGTAAGTATGAAAAAAAACAACTATTTTTTTGGAGCCTATTTGGCTTTTTTTTTTTTTTTTTAGGTTGGACCTCCGCTTTAATTGTTTTTTTTTTTTTTTTGCAGAACTATAATCAGCTGTTTTGTCAGATTTAAGTAGATGCTCTGGATTTTTTTTTATAGCCTGAGGAAAACTGCATTAGGCATACCTGGTTAACTTCAGTGCTCTCTGGGATGGCCAGAAGCTTCAAGGGCAAGAAATCCACACAGCTAAACAGGTTATCCTTTAATGCAACGCCTGCAAAGGGATATCTGTGACCAGTGTTTGATATCAGTTTGCTTAATTGGAAATGTCATGGGGGGTACAGGATCAATGTGTAATGCCCTGCTCTAGTTAGACAAAATTTTGATTTTGGCTCTGCTCTGCTCAATGGAGTGGTGGTCTGTTTCTTTGGTCTGTTTAATTTACCTTAAGCTTGGTGGTTGATTATCCTGCTTGTCTCTGGATCTAGGAGGGTCAGCCATTGGATTTATGAATATTTATCAGCTTTCAACCAATCCCTGGGAGGCTCAAGGTGGCTGAGGAAGAAGATAAATCCTCGGGAGGCTCACTCAGTGTGTTAGTGTCCTGAGGTTGCTTCCCCCTTGGATGCAGCCTGTATACTGGATTTGCTGTTTGGGCCTCACCATATGCTTGGCTGAGGGCCTGAAGGAGATATGATTAAGAGACATTTGCTAGAGGGTATCGCCTGCAGAGACTGTCCTGGAGAAATACCCTTTCTTCCTCACTGGAGATTGTCGCATGAAGGCTAGGTGGTAGGCAGCTGTCCTTGAACTTTGTTAGTAAGGATCCCAGGTGTGTATGTACATGGGAATGCAAGTGTCAGAGGTTGATGTAAGGACTGGGACTGCTTGCATAGAGTTCCACATTATCTGGCCATTCCCTTCTTCACCCAGCAAAGGCTGTTACAAGAAAAACGTGGCTAATGTTTGTCCTCATGCTATTTTCTCTTGACATTTTAGAGTATCCTGCACCCAAAACCCTCTCCTGTTCATGTTTTCTGCATCAAATTCATAAAAAGACACCTAACCGACTGAGCCTATAATTGTTGGTGTGCTTGGAACTGAGTCTGGGTCTGATAGCCCCAATAATAGCTAGGGAGACCCGATCAATTTATAGTGGCTACAAGTGAGTTCTACATGCTTTAATAGAAACCTCTGCAATCCATAAAGTAGCAAACAATTATTTTTTCTTTTTTAAACAGGGTGGAGAGAGATTAGAACACCTGTCTGTGTTCCCCTTAGGCCGCGTACACACGACCAAATCTGTCTGCTGGAAACGGTCTGCCAGACCGTCCCAGCAGACATATTCGATCGTGTGTACCCGTCCGCCCGACATGTCTGCTGGTTAGTACGCTAACCAGCAGACATGTCTTCTCGCACACGCGTCAAATGGATTGTGCTGACAATCCCCCCCCCTTTTTTTCATTCTGCTCTGGCCACTGTGCCTGCAAATACGAGCAGGTTCACTAGTTGCTGTGCATGTTTGGCTGACGTTGTAAACATGGAGGTTCCCGTCCACCACTGGGGCTGGCCCCCATTGCGGAGACTACTTGGTGCACTGCTGCAGGTGGGTTGGCCAGCATGGGAGGCGTGGACAACAATTTTTGGGGGAGGGGTGACCCTGACCTTTCAGCACATGCCCACTTCTATGTGTTTGTGTATGTGTGTGGGGGGGTATATATGCTCATATCATTGTGGGGGACCACCACAGACCACCAAGCTCTGAAGAAAGGGGCATGCCCCTGAAACGCGTCAGCTCTGAAAACATCGATTGTAGACTCAAGTGACTATCATAGTCTGCTGGTGTTGCTGTGTCCTGTTGCTGTACTGTCTTTCAAGGCTCTATTTTAAAACTCAAATTGTGAGTATAATGATTGATTTTAATATTTTAATAAAAGTTACCCAAACGGTATCACACTAGGTCGGTGCGCCCTCCGTTGTTTTTCTTTTTCTTTCTGCTCCTAGTTTCATGAATTCCCACGATTCTGAGGAGGGCTGCAAGACTCTGGAAGATACCGTGTAATTGGATCACACTACCCCATAGCAAGAGATTTGTGTTTGCTGGAAACGGTCTGCCAGACCGTCCCAGCAGACAGATTCGATCGTGTGTACGGGCGAGCAGACGGATTTGGCCAGCCGACAGATTTGAAAGCATGCTTTCAAATCTGTCGGCTGGGAACCCGTCCGCCCGACATGTCAGCTGGTTAGTACGCTAACCAGCAGACATGTCTTCTCGCACACGTGTCGAATGGATTCGACGCATGCACGGAAGTGATTTACTTCCTGGTGCGGTGACGTGGCGGCGTCAACGTCACCTCCACGTCACCGCGCCGTCTGCCGGCGGGGATTTTGGTTTGATCGTGTGTACACGATCAAACCAATACGCCCCCAGCAGACAGATTTGTTTAAATCGGTCTGCCTGACCGATTTGAACAGAATATGTCTGCTCGTGTGTATGGGGCCTTAGAGGTATTTACCCTCTCTTCTTTCCATGTTTAATGTTATTATTCAAGATGAAAGTACTGTAAAAGAAGATCCCACATTTTGGGTTGTCCTCAGAACAGTAATATAGGGAAAATCTTCCAATGAGGACTTTATTTCTGGTGATTGGTAAAAACTAGGAAGTCCTTCAATTTTGAAGTAATTTCCTTTCACTTCCTGTTTTGGCTACAGGATGGGAAGTGAAGGGAAATATATGTCCCCAATAAGACATAGATACCAAAAAAAAGCCTGATGGGTTATAACCCTTCCTTACTGTTTTTCTTTTAGTTCTACTTTAATGATACAGCACTGGATTTGTTATCTTCACATGAAAACAGAATTTCTATATTTGTTTGCCTCAGGAATGTAAGAAAAGGGGGGAAAAACGGTTTCAAGCCTCCCCCCTTTTCCCATGGGATAGCAGCAGGACGGACAGTTTCAAGTTTCCCTATCTCTGGGAGAGCTAGGCAGTTTAGTTCTTTACCTGGAGGCTCACGTGTACTCAGAGGAGGTACACGTGTTTTTCCCGGTCTTTTTCATTAGATTAGGCGGGAAAAAAGGTTATATAAGGCAGGCTTAGAGTGAGGCTAATCAATTCGCCTCAGAAGGCATCAAGCTGTGGTGTTCCAAGGGACCCCCAACTTTTCTGTAGCCAGAAAATGAGCCTTCTTCGGCGTTTGATTGAGAGAGCTGGAGAGGAAGGAGGGGAAGACTGGATTAGGGAATGTCTTAACCTACCGCGGACCTCGAGTCAAGAAGCTCCGGTGGGAGCTGCATCGGCGGGAGCTGAGTCGGCAGTGTCAGCAGCGGATTTCATGACGGCTGGTTTCGGTGAGCGCAGCTGTGTGTCAGAGATGTGCCCGGAGGAAGATGGAATTGTCTCGCCGGAAGCAGCTGATCGTGGGAGGAGCGGCAGCGTCAGATCTGAGGTCCAGTCCTCCTCGGCGAAGAGGCGGCGCCTTCCGGTCCTCAGGCTTTCTCCGTCCCCTCCGAGGTCAACAGCAGCAAAGAGCTCTGGGAAGAAAGGGAAAGGTCGTGGAAAAGGCTCCGGGTCGGCGTCTGCAGGAGAATCGGTGGCGGCGCCTGGAGTAAGGGTAAGAAGCACCTCAGCTGTTTTCACAGCTGGAGGTGCTGGTAAGAGCCAAAGGAGGTCCAGGGAGCGGAGTCCTGTTTCTTCACAGGTCACTGAGGCGGTCGGATGGCAGAGGATGGCGGAGCAGGACGAGGATGTCATCAGCCTAGGTGATGGAATTGATAGTGCGATCCTAAATCGAGATGCTCCGGGGATTGCGGAGGCTGTGTCAGCACAGGCCGTTTCACAGACAGCTACACAAGGTGCGGGTGAGTTGTTTAATGTGCCTGCCTTATCTAATATATCTGACTTATTAGCTAATTTAGTTAAGGATGTTCAATCTTTGAAGGAAAGATCACAGGTATTTACAGCGCAAGAGACAGCAAAAACAGTGTGGGCGCCATCTTGTGGGCAAGTTTCAAATGACACGGTACATATTTTAGAATCAAATATTTCATCCTCCTTTAATGCTGCTCGTTCCCAAAACTTGCCAGAAACATGTTTAAAAGAGCCAATTCAGTGTGAGATATCCCCTTTAGGTTATCATTTGGCGGCAACTGTAAAAGAAAAAATATGGAGAGGGGAATATTTTAGGCATGTGCATTTCGTTTCGTTCCGAATCGAAATTCGGACGAATTTTCCATTATTCGGACATTCGGATGCATACGAATTCCCGAATTGCTATATTAGCGAAAAATTTCGACCGTTTTCGGAATTCGTTCATTTTCGACCGAATTTCGAAAAAAAAAAAAGGTCGAAATCGATTTTTTTTTTTCGAATTCCGAATCGAATACCCGCGGACTAAATTCGATCGGAATTCGAAAAAAAAAAAAAAAAAATATTTTCGAATTTTATTCGAAAAAAAAAAATTCGAAAAGAGACTATTTGTTTTCTAATCTGTTGAAATATTTTCGATTTCGACCGTTTTTTTTCGAAATTCGTCGAAAACGAACGAATTCGAAAAAACGGTCGAAATATTTTCGATTTCGACCGTATTTTTCGAAATTCGGTCGAAAACGAATAATTCCGAAAACGAATTCAACACATTAACGAACCTAACTTAACGAAATTTATTAGATGACGAATTGAAACGAAACGAAACGAAACAAATTTTTCACTTTTGCACATGCCTAGAATATTTAGATATTTTATCTCTTCTTCCCTCTGCAAAAGAATTTATGTCAAAAGATAAAAAAGAGGATGAGGACAGAAGGAGGCCTGTTACTAAGTCTTTTAATAATTGGCTACAGTCATTTTGCATTTTCTCTGGTGTTTTGTGTGAGCGTTTTCCTGACAAGGGTAAGGGCTTGTTCCAACATTTAGACATAATCCTTGAAGCGTATAAAAATTTTGGTGGCACTGCTTGGTTTTCATATGACGAGGCTTTTCGTCAGAAGCTGTCGGTACATCCGTCATTGAAATGGGGGGTTAAGGATGTAGGCCTTTGGCTGAATCTTTTTCTCCCCCAAAGGCCCTCGTATACAAAACAGGGCGCACCAGTCGCTCAATCCGCCACATCATCAACATATAAAAAAGGTATCTGTTTTAATTTCAACGATGGACAATGCAAGTGGCCCAATTCATGTCGATATCGACATGAATGTGCCTTTTGTGCAGGACCGCATTCAATATTCAAATGCTTTAAAAAGATGGCTACCACAAATCAGTTGTCAGGTAATGTTTCAAAAGGCAGTAACACCAGTGAAATGGCAAGAAATGCTTCCTTGGCTCAAAATGTATCCAGACAAGGGGAAAGCACAACTCCTAACTGAAGGTTTTCGGGATGGTTTTTTGCTCCCGTTTTTTTTTTTTCTGGATCTGGTTGTACAATTGTTAACAACTTACGATCGGTTGATAGGTATTCCTCTATTGTCGCAGAAAAGATTGAAAAAGAAATCAAAGAAGGTAGGGTTGGTGGTCCGCTTAATTCACCATTTGTCATATCCCAAGGATGACTCTTTAAATGATCAAATTGATGTCAGTCTCTCCTCTGTACAGTACGCCTCTTTTGAAGATGCGTTGGTTCAGTTGAGGGTTTTAGGTAAGAGAGCATTGTTGGCTAAGGCAGATATTCAGTCAGCCTTTCGCCTGTTACCAATCAATCCCGTCAGCTTCAATTCATTGGGTTTTTTCTTTCGGAACAAATTTTACTTTGATAAATGCCTCCCCATGGGGTGCTCGTTATCGTGTTTTTATTTTGAATCTTTTTCAACTTTTTTGGAATGGGTAGTCCGTAAGGAGTCAGGTTCCCTCTTTGTAATTCATTACTTAGATGATTTTTTATTCTTAGGAAAAGCGGATACGGTTGAGTGCCTTGAGTTGCTAAACTTATTCTTCAGGATCTGTCACCTTTTTGGAGTTCCATTGGCTTTGGAAAAAACGGCTCTGCCATCTACGTGTTTGGAATTTCTTGGCATTACCATAGATTCAGAGCTAATGGAATTTCGTTTGCCAGAAGATAAATTAGAGAAGCTTAGTGTTTTACTTATTACTATTCTTAGAAGAAAAAAAGTTTGCCTAAAAGATATGCAGTCTTTACTAGGTTCTTTGGCTTTTGCCACCAGAATAATGCCAATGGGAAAAATATTCTCTAGAAGGATGTACCTTGCTATTTCGGGTTTGAAGTCCCCTTTTTCGCACATACGGGTCACGACGGAATTAAAAGAAGACATATTGGTATGGCTACAATTTCTCCGCGTTTTTAATGGTCGAATGGTGTGGCAGAAGGACTTTATTTTAGATAAGGACCTCTGTTTGTATACCGATGCGGCGGGCTCATGCGGTTTTGGTGCTATATGGCAATCGAGATGGTGTGCAGATCTCTGGCATCACAGCTGGAAGAAAAAAGGTTTCCTAAAAAACATAGTTTTGCTGGAACTGTTCCCCATAGTGGTAGCTTTGGAACTATGGGGTACAGTTTTTAAAGATAGAAGAATTATCATTAGAACTGATAATAAAGGGGTTCTTTTCGCACTTAACTGTTTAACCTCTAAGTCCACACCAGTCATTGCTTTGCTTCGTTACATACTGTTCAAATGTCTAAGTTTGAATATATGTTTGAAGGCAGTGCATGTGGCAGGTAAAGATAATGACGTGGCGGACTCTTTATCTCGCCTGCAGATGGAGCGATTTTTTCGGCTGTTTCCGGAAGCAGAGCCGACGGGATTGACTTGTCCGCCTCACTTATGGGAACTGGTGTAAGACCCATGGCTGAATTCATTGTGCAGTCTGTGGCTCCATCAACTTGGGCGGGATACCGATCAGCCTGGTTGATGTGGCTATCTTTTCTAAATTCCATTCGAGAGCCGGCCGGCGCATTCTCGGAATATTTAATGTTGTTGTTTTCGAAGTCTCTGTTTAATCGGAATTACTCCTGGTCGTATGTTAACAAAACATTGGCTGGTGTATCCTTCTTTTTTAAACTCAACAATCTACCTCCTTGTTTAAACTTCTTTTCGGTGCGACAGTCGCTAAAAGGTTACAAGAGGCGTAATTTTAACAAAGATCGACGTTTGCCTATTACTCCGGCACTTTTAGAACAGTTATGTTTTATAACAAGCCGGGTTTGTTTTTCTCGTTTCGAGGCTTTACTTTTTAAAGCAGCATTTGCGTTAATGTTCTTTGCAGCACTTAGGGTGTCCGAATTAAACATCATTCAGCTATCAGACATATCCATTTTGGGTGGGTCGATTCGTTTATTTTTACGGCGCTCAAAAACTGACCAGATGGGGAAGGGTGTTTGGATTAATTTGTCAGCATGCACCGGTTCCCCTCTGTGCCCTGTTTCATTGGTAAGTCAATACGCCAGTGTCCGTCCAGGCCTTTCCAATAATTTCTTTTTGCATGAATCCGGTCGCTCTTTGACCACTTTCCAATTCAACAGTGTTTTTCACAAATGCTTAAGAGCTATTAATATGGATACAGGTTTATTGTCCTCTCATTCTTTTAGGATTGGAGCTGCTACGGAAGCAGCCAGGTTGGGTTTAAACGAAGCAATGATAAAAAAAGTCGGTAGGTGGAGATCGAGTGCTTATCTGTTATATGTCCGGCCTAATCAATGTTTTTGATTCATTTTAGGTCCTGTCAGAAATATATGGATTATTGGTCATTCTTTTGTATTCTGGGCTCACCAGAGAGCAATGAAAAGAACCTACTCCAGCAATTTGAGTCTGGATCCACGACAGTTTAAAGTGTTTTGGTTTGGCAGAAAAGGAATGTTATGGGCAGGCCTAATCGGGGAGGTGAGCAAGCTTCTTCAGCAATTTTCCCCTCCAGATGTTTTGATAGTACATCTGGGGGGAAACGACATTGGAAAACACAAGACACTAGACATTATTTTTAAAATAAGGGATGACCTTAATAGGCTTCAGCTGACTTTGCCACATACTGTTTTTGTTTTTTCTGAAGTGGTGCAGAGACTGAAGTGGTTATCTTTTCCCCCTCTGCGCCCTTTGGAGAAAATTAGGAGGCGTGTTAATAGGGCAGTGGCAAAATTGCTTTTGCCGCTGGGTATATTATGCTTTAGACACACCGAGTTGGAGGGTTTCATTCCAGGGCTGTTTAGGGAGGATGGAGTTCACCTGTCCAACATAGGTTTGGACATTTTCAATACTGACTTAAGTTCTTGTATTGATTTGGCCGCGGTTGTGGGTTTTGGTGACAGGTGGACTTAATGTCACCTGTCTTGTGGATGTTTTAAGTTTAATAAAAATGTTTATACAGCCTGAGCCGTGGTGGTTCAGTTGTATTTTGTATTATTATCTTATTAGTATTGTGTAAATAATATTTAAGAAACCAATAATAAAGCAGCCGCGGCCGTTTTAAAATCCAGAAAAGTTGTCTTTCATTATTAATTTATGTGTTATTTATATTTATATTTATTTATTTATTTATGGGTCCCCCTTTTTTCCTGCTTGCTGTCCCATGTAAGAAAAGGGGGGAAAAACGGTTTCAAGCCTCCCCCCTTTTCCCATGGGATAGCAGCAGGACGGACAGTTTCAAGTTTCCCTATCTCTGGGAGAGCTAGGCAGTTTAGTTCTTCACCTGGAGGCTCACGTGTACTCAGAGGAGGTACACGTGTTTTTCCCGGTCTTTTTCATTAGATTAGGCGGGAAAAAAGGTTATATAAGGCAGGCTTAGAGTGAGGCTAATCAATTCGCCTCAGAAGGCATCAAGCTGTGGTGTTCCCCTCCCCCACCCACCCTTACTTGCATTTTGTCGCGAGCTGCTATTATGTGGTCATGTGTCACCTTTGTTAATATATAGGTATCTAAAGCATAGGTATATATTGCAAAGGGGGACTAATCTGTTTACGAGTAATGTTTTTTGGATGTTTTAAGTTTAATAAAAATGTTTATACAGCCTGAGCTGTGGTGGTTCAGTTGTATTTTGTATTATTATCTTATTAGTATTGTGTAAATAATATTTAAGAAACCAATAATAAAGCAGCCGCGGCCGTTTTAAAATCCAGAAAAGTTGTCTTTCATTATTAATTTATGTGTTATTTATATTTATATTTATTTATTTATTTATGGGTCCCCCTTTTTTCCTGCTTGCTGTCCCATACCCCTGAGGGGACCCCTTCCATCCTCTGGAGTGAACTATTAAAGATCAGTAGATAGTGACAAATATGGCAGATGCAGTCAGCTGCACATGGCTTCAGCCTTTGAATACATTTAAAAAAAAATATAGATTTCTCTATCTTAATGTAAAATCTGAGTGAAGTAAGATCAAACGACCAGAATTACTACAGTCATTTTAGGGTTTAAATTGCATTTACTTTATAAAATGTTTTATGTTTAACATTATGGTGTAGTCCTTATAATGCATCTTTCTAGTGAGACCTGCATTGCTTTGTCTGACATTGGGCCTACAGGTCACCAGTATAGAAAACTGAGGTAATTAGTAGGGCTTTCTGACATTTCCTCAGTTATTAATTTGCTGCAGCTTGTTTTGTTTTATAATTGTCTGATAGACTTAGCTTCATTAATTTCTCAGGCTGAATAATAAATGTTTTGTCAAACTAGCCCTAAAGCTTGGACAAAAACGTCAGATCTTCAACAGCAAAATGGATGCTGGGCAGTAACAGTATGCAAAGAAGGGAGCTAAGCGCAGCTCCTGTGTACAGTGTTCAGAGTGCCTCTGTCTTCTCTTCATGAAAAGAATCTGATTTAGCTTTTTCATAAAAATGTAGGCAGCTGGAGCTCAAAATGGATTTCTTCTTCCCTGCTGAGACTTTGGCTTTCCTCACCTGCCACATATCATTTCTGTTCCTTTGTAATTTTACCTGGCAGTCTCTGGGGTTGTGATTTAAAATTAAAAGTAGCAGAGTTAGAGGAATGGAAGAGTGCGGGGAATATGGTGTAGTTGCGTAAGGCTCCAGATATCTTTTTTACATTTATTTAGATTTTTATGTTTCATGCAAACCATTCATGTAAAAATCAACCTTTAAAGGGGGATTTCAGCTCATGTTTGGGTTTTGTCAAACAATATAGTGGAAAAACTGCTACTTTGTATCTTTATATGATGTTAAAGCCCTAATTGTGCCCTAGTTATCATTAGTATACCCCAAGGTTCAGTGCTGGGACCCTTACTTTTTAATATCTTTATAAATGATATTGGGTCTGGGATCAAAACTAACATTTCTGTCTTTGCAGATGACACCAAGCTATGCAATAGAATAACATCCTTACAGGATGTCTCTAATTTACAAGCCGACCTCAATGCTCTGTCTAATTGGGCAACTATGTGGCAGATGAGGTTTAATGTTGATGAATGCAAAGTTATGCACTTGGGGGCTAAGAATATGCATGCATCATACATACTAGGGGGAGTACAACTGGTGGAATCCGTAGTGGAGAAAGTTCTGGGGGTTTTGGTGGATCATAAGCTCAATAATGGCATGCAATGCCAAGCTGTGGCTTCCAGAGTGAGCAAAGCCCTTTCTTGTATTAATAGAGGTATGGACTCCAGAGAGAGAGAGATATAAATTTTGCCCCTGTTCAAATCATTAGTAAGGGGTGTTGCTTGACGGCTCGTGTGGATGGGAGCTTAGTCCCTCAGCTCCGCAGTCTAACCGGCCTGAGCGACGTTAACGGCGACTTTAGAGAAGGGAAAACTACTCCTACCTGCAGCCCAGACACCGTAGCACAGCTGGAGAGTCATGCTGAAATAAAGGAAGGATTCCAACCTGCCCAGGAAGCTCACGGGTTACAATCCGAGCGGACTAGATGGCGCCGGCGGCGGCAGTGAAATGGCGGCGCGGCTCTCTTCCTCACAATACAGAGCCTCATCTGACCCAGCCTGTCACAACTCCCTGCTTGTTCTCTCTCCCTCCGCCTCAGCAAGCATTGGAGCTGGATGCCTTTCCTGCTGCAGACCAGCCACTGTCTGAACACACCATGAAGAGAATGCTGCGCTCTCTGAGACAAACCCTGTACAGCGATCTATCCACGGCTGTTACCTCCCTCTCTACAACTATGCACAAACATAATCAAGCCATTACACATATAGAAGCAAAAATAGGAGACCTTCTCTCTGCCCACAATGAATTGGTTGATGGCTTTGCAGACCATGACGATGAACTCCAACTGATTAATCTGAAGCTCGTAGACCTGGAGGATCGGTCCAGGCGCAATAATATTAAATTCCGTAATATTCCAGAGTCGATCCAACAATCTGATCTAGTGCAATTCCTGCAATCGCTGATGCGCACACTTATATCTGATCTAACCATCCGTGACATGGAAATCGACAGAGCACACAGGCTCCCTAAGCCGCCTCACCTCCCTGCCTCCACTTCTAGGGATGTATTGGTCCGTGTATACACTTTTTTACTGTGAAAGAAAAAGTTATGCATGCAGCGAAATGCGTGGCACTACTTCCTGACCCCTTCAATGAAATCACTCTATATACTGATCTATCCAAGGCAACCATGGAAAATCACAGACAACTGGCGACTATAACTAAAGCGCTTCAAAATCATAAAATACCATATAAGTGGGGTTTCCCCACTAAACTCCTCATTACGCACCAGAACAAAACTCACGCAGTGTGAACCCTTTCTTCGGGACTCGCACTCCTGAGGACCTGGCGCATAATCCCGGAACAAACACCGAACCCTTCTGAACAACTTACAACCCGTATGGAAGTCGGAGGAGCCCATCAGAATGTCTGACTGCCTCAATAAATTCCCTTCTCTACACCCGTCAAATGGCTGGGAAACTGCAGTGTTCTTATCCAGTACCTGCCTGCCTGTTCAGTGATCCCTGTCCCTTGTAGTTGACAGAGGAGCACTATCCCCCTCTGATTGTTTGCAGTTGTTTCTGCACATTGAGCCCAGGTCTTGTTTGGTCTAGGGTAGACATGTGCACAGAATTTTTTTTCATTTTTTTTTTGTTCCGTCTGTTCGTTTCCGTTCGTTTTTCGTAAGACGCCCGTTTTCCCGTTCGTTCCCGTTCGTTTGTCGTACGACGTGATTTTTTCGTATTCCGATCGTTTCGTATTTCCATTACCGTTTTATTTTCGTACATGCGGGATGATTCGTTTTTCTGTTTTCTGTGTATTCAAAATACTGAAGGCAAATTTTTTGTTATAGGTGTCATATCAACATACGAAAATAACAAAAGAAACAGGTTCAATAGTATTGTTAAGCCCCATACACTTGGTCAGACTATTTTAACAACAAACATAAAAACGATCGTTTTTCGATCGTTCTCAGAAAATTTGTTTGTTTTTAAACTGCATCAGAAAACCATTTTTGGGTTCAAAAGTCTGGCCAACTGATCTCCCTTCAGATGAAAATCCACAGAAAAGTTTATTAGGCTTTACTGTACAAGTGTACTCACTATTCTGCACAAAAGAGAAGCTGCTTTCAGTCACTGAGGCTGGCCATACATGTTCAATTTTCTTGTACAATTTTCTTTTAGATTTACCAAAAACCATATATGAGGTCAAACTAAACAACACTTTCAATTGTATGCAATCAGGCAGGCCCTTGCACTACATAGTTGAAGGTAAATCTAAGGCGCCGTACACACGGCAGAGAACCTCGACGGGCAGAACACATCGTTCCGCCCGTCGAGGTTCCCTGCCGGCCGTCGAAATCGGCGACCCGCCCGTCGGGAATGGCAACCAGCCATTCTTCCGGGCGGGCCGTCGAGGAAATAGAGAGCGTGCTCTCTATTTCGGCTCGACGGGCTTCCCGACGGGAAGCTCGCTGAGACCGTACACACGGCCGAGGTCCTCGCTGGAATGTGCATTCCAGCGAGGTTCTCGCTGGTTTTCAGCGAGAACCTCGGCCGTGTGTACGGCGCCTAAAGAAAATTGCACAGAAAATTGTATCATGTATGGCCAGCCTAACTCTCTGGCCATTAAAAAAAACATAAACAAAAGATTTGCATTTGAACACGTTTCTTTTGTTATTTTCGTATGTTGATATGACACCTATAACAAAAAATTTGCCTTCAGTATTTTGAATACACAGAAAACAGAAAAAGGAATTCATTCAATATACATAATGAAATTCTTTTGTTATAGATGTCATTGAACAATGAACATACAACTGAAAACGAACACAAAACGGATTCAAACAAAATACACAATGCAAACCTCTTGATACAGATTTCATCTTCGTTATTTTGCCATTTTCGTTTTGTCGTTTTTTCCCATCGGATCGTTCGTTCGTATTTGCGGTCGTTCGTTATGCGGCTCATCCATTATCCCGTCGTTTTCGTATTTTGGTGCTTTACCGTTTTCGTATGTACACATTATCCCGCGGGTACGAAAATGAAAATTTTCGTACGAAAATAACATTCGTACGAACGGGAATGCACATATCTAGTCTAGGGCTCTCCTTTTTTAAACGTTACTTACCCACCTGAACCCGGCACTAGCCAACCCCCTACCCACCCTACCACCAACCTATCCTTGACCTCTACCTACGTGGATTAAAGACAAAGCGCTCTGCCCACCTACCAAAGAGCCTATATATCTAATCCCCCTAAACCAGCTAATTGCCACTCCTGTCTGGGGACAGTCTATCCTGCCTTCACCTGCTCAAAATGGTGTTTAAAATAGTCTCCATTAACAACAGGGGCCTTAACTCTCCACAAAAAATGGACTCATTAGAAAAGCCCATTTCCAAAGAGCTGATATCCTCTTGATACAGGAGACCCACTTTGCATCTTCTAAAACACCCAAGTTCACCCTGAATAATTACGACAAAGTTTTTCTGGCCTCAGGCCAAAAGAAGAAAAATGAGTCCTCATTGCCATATGGAACTCTCTACAATTCCACATGCATCAATCCATTGAAGACCCTCAAGGACGTTTCCTAATTCTCCTATGCGACATTAACCACTTAAGACCCGGACCAATACGCTGGTAAATGACCCAAGGTGTTTTTGCGATTCGGCACTGAGTCGCTTTAACAGACAATTGCGCGGTCGTGCAACGTGGCTCCCAAACAAAATTTGCGTCCTTTTCTTCCCACAAATAGAGCTTTCTTTTGGTGGTATTTGATCACCTCTGCGATTTTTATTTTTTGCGCTATATACAAAAATAGAGCGACATTTTTGAAAAAAATAGCTACCTAGCGGGAACAGCGACACTAATACAGCGATCAGAAAAATGATCGCTTAGTGACGCTGGCAATAGGGAGTGAAAGGGTTAACTAGGGCGGTGATCAGGGGGTTAAAAATGTATTAGGGGGGGTAGGGGGGCTATCCTGAACCTAACACTAACTGACTTTTACACTGCCTGTCACACTGACACTAAATGCAGTGATTAGATCACTGCATTCAGTAACAGTATGACAGGGGGGGTGGGGGGCAGATCGCAAGGGGTTAAGTGTGCCTATGTGTGTGTATGTCAGTGTAGTGTTCGTGCACACTTACTGTGAGGTGTTTCTCTCGTCGCAGCGGTTGGAAATACCGCTGCGATGAGAGATTACATCACTTCCCCCTTTCTGTGTAAACAGGGCGAGGGGAGCGCATCGATTGGCTGGGAGCTGGGGGGCGGGCAAAAACGGACATCCGCCCGCTCGTCCCGGATCGCTCCCGGAGACACGCTCCCGGAGACCGCCGCACGCCGCAGGAGGGGGTCCCGATCGGACCCCCGACCCGCTACTGGGCGAGGACGTATATTTACGCCCTTGTGCCCAGCCGTGCCCTTCTGTGGACGTAAATGTGCGTGCAGCGGTCCTTAAGTGGTTAACCGAGTCACCTATACTCTAGTCAATGTCTATGGACCGAACAAGCAATAGCTGCGATTCAATAAGCGACTATACAAGAAAATATTGCAAATCCATAAGGGTAGACTACTTATTGGAGGCGACTTCAATATAATTGGAGACCCAAACCTGGACACTACATCCTCAACTAACACCAATCGACCTGCATTTAACCCCTTCCTGCACACAAATGATCTCTTTGAGATGGAGTGGTGATGCCAGCATAGTAATGAAAGAGACTACACGTATTTCTCCTCTTCTCATACTCCCGTATAGAGTTTTTCCTAGTTGATAAAATCACTCTACAAGATGTGACAAAATCTAAGATCCATCACTTGATCGGACCACGGCCCTATCTCAATCACTGTGGGAAGCTCTAGACCCAAAACAACCCGAATGTGGAGGCTCGATTCTTCTCTCATCGCAAGCCGGAGCAACGTCCAAAAAGTCACTACTGAGCACCAATCCCTTTTTGAATTGAACGATCGCCCGGACACCGATAGGTTTGTATTAAGGTCGACATATAAAGCCTACATGCGGAGACTGCTGATTAAGCTTCACAGCACTGTTAAGAACCAGAGGTCCAGGCAGATTGACGAGGTCCTTTCCCAAATTTCCCAACTAGAGAATCAAAACAAACTAGCCCCCTCTTTCGACCTAGCCAGTGCACTTCAAGAACAACGACATAGACTCTGCTCACTTTTGCTTTATAAATTTGAAAATAATCTTAAATTCTCTAAAGCCATGCACTATGCCTTGGGTAACTAGCCTGGCAAGTCAAAGCCCAGCGCGTAAAATGCAAAATTGCTTCTCTTCATTACCCTACCAAATCCACAGGACATAGCTAATGCCTTTAGCGACTACTACTCAACCAACAGACCAAACCATACATGACTTCTTATTGTTAAGTAGTCTCCCAACTATAACCCCTGACCAATCAGCGGAACTCTCCCAACCGTTTTCAGGAGAAGAAGTCCTGAAAGCCATTCATACTCTCCCTCTACACAAATCACTTGGAGAAGATGGTTATACAAATTCATTCTATAACACATTCGCTAATTTAGTCACCCCTCACTTAACGGACCTCTTCAACTCTGCTGCCACCTCTGGTTCTCTTCCATCTGATATGCTTCGTTCAATCATCACCACCATCCCCAAACCAGACAAAGATCCTACCTCCTAGACCAACTACACGCCCATATCGCTTCTCAATACAGACGTTAAAATATTTGCCAAAGTTCTGGCAGCCAGACTGATAAAATGTCTTCCTTCTCTAGTGCACCCGGACCAAGTTGGCTTTATGCCTGATAGACAAGCCCCAGACGCAACTAGAAGAGTCATTAATCTGATACATCGGGTCTCCCGTTCTCGAACGCCTTCTCGCATATCAGGGCATTATACATAACGACGTAGAACATAAAATAAGCCTCTTTGCCGATGATGTCGTACTTATGCTTACAAACCCGGTCCACTCCTTACCTGCGATTTAAGATATCATCACCCAATTTAGTTTAGCCTCTTTTTATAAAATTAATTCCTCCAAGTCCCTAATCCTCCCATTTTATCTCAAAAACGCCAAGAAGACCCTACTGGGAGGATCTTCTCCTTATTCCTGGACAAGTCAATCTATTCCATACCTCGGGATAAATTTGGCCCCATCTTTGTCTCAACTCTATGACCTTAATTATCGCGCCTTCCAAAAACGGCTTTTCTATCTATTAAACCAACTGCGGACTTCGGGCTTGTCTAAACTAGGAAAAATTGCCTCCTTTAAAATGCTAATCCTCCCCAAAATACTATACCTATTTCGCACACTAATTCTACCTAAACCCCATTCCTTCTTCGCCTCCTTACAAAAACAAATTTCAAGATATGTATGGGACGATAAACCTCCTCGATGCGCACATTACGTCCTGACCAGACATCATAAAAAAGGAGGGGTAAGCCTCCCCCACATACATACCTACTACAATGCTTCTGTTCTTGACCAGCCATACTATTGGTGGAACCCGAATCCCAATAAGATCTGATCGATCATGGAATTGTCTTCCTATTAACCCAATGACCTACGTGAAATACTTGAAATACCTACTGATCACTTCAGCTGGGTTTCCATCTATCACAACAGATACTTCCCTGTCAGTAGTAGCCTCGCTAACTGTCTGGAAGAAATTCACCCAGGTGACATCCAAAACGCACCCGTCTCATACACTCCCAATCCCTCTCAGAGCGCTTCTAGTGCATCTGCAAAACCTTAATTGTCCCACCTGATTGTGGTCAGTATAGCTGCTCCTCCCCCCTAGCTAGAGACTGCTCAGTCAGTCAGTCAGTGACAGTGGGAGAGTAGGACGCTCCGGCCTCCCGCACGAGTCGCTCTCGCCAGGGACCAGTCAGCCAGACAGTCAGGCAGGCTCCCTCCACCCCTCCAGGGACTCATTAGGCTTCCCCTGACTTGCCTGATCCCCGCTGGCTCCCTCCTTCATCTCTTCGCCAGGGAGCCAAGCAGGTAAGCCACACACAGCTGTCCTTTTCAGGACAAGCTGAGGCAGCTTTCCCAACCCCCCACAGCTCTCCCTCTTTCATCCAGTACCCCCATACTACCCCCCCACTCAGTGCTACCCCCCCTCGCCATCTATCCCCGCAATTCCACGCCATTCGGGCGTTTTTTTACACTTCCGCGCCGGCCTGTGAGGATTCGCGGCAGCCGCGATTTAGGAGAGGCCGCGGCTTCACCTGCGGCCTAGCGGCGCGCCGCTCCTCACGCCCGGCAACTGACAGCAAATCACCTTAACGGCCCAGAAAGCCTCCTCCTACCCCAGCAAACCCCCCCTCTCCTCCCAGCTATAGTTCCCGGCCCCCCAGGCAGCACCGATCCACTTAATTAGGTGGACCCCAGCCTGGATCCTGCTGCCTGGTCGGCGGCCATCTTGGTACACCCAGCCCCAATCCCCTTTCCTTAACACTATTAGGACTTGATCCAGGGTTCGCCGATCGCCTCTTAAGGGGACAGGAAGGAATTGTTTCCCCGCTGTAGCACATTGGCGCTGCAAGGCCAGGGTTTTTTGCCTTCCTCTGGACCAAGCCTGGGTGGAGGATTCAGTCACTTCTTGAAAATCCTCCACTCCCCCCCCCCCCCCAGGTATATGGCGACCATGGTCAATCTGCAATACACGGCAGAGACCATTTGGGACTTGAAGCAATGTGCCGCATTTTTACCAGCCATTACCAAAAAAAACCTAAAAATTCTGCGCCTTTTGAGAAACGATCGGAGATCGACTATCAAACATCACAGCCGCCTACCCCAGCCTAAGCACATATCATGTGCGTTGATCAACACTAGATCGGCAGTAAAACATCGATTAGAAATCCATGATTTCATTCTACAATACGATTTAGACTGCCTCTTTATTACAGAGAGCTGGCTCACAGCCGACTGTAACACCATTTTAGGAGAAATGGTGCCAGAAAACTACCGTATTATAACGGAAAACAGAATAGGGCAAAGAGGAGGAGGACTGGCGGTGATCCACAAGTCCCATCTTACGATCATTAAACCAGTCCTTCAAAACCCTCTTCCATTCATGGAAACCCTTACGCTGAAGCTGGAAATAAACTCCCAGGAGACCGTACAGATTTTACTCTGCTATAGACCACCCGGCCCAAAATCGCAGCTTTTACTATCATTGACGGACTTCATCTCTACTTATACCCTTAACAGCAAACACCTTTTGCTGCTCGGGGATATTAATCTTTCGGCCAATTCATCACAAGACCCCATTGCCGATGCCTGCATTGAACATCTAGGAGGATTAGGGCTACAGCAATTAGTATGTGGGCCCACACATACTTCAGGTCACATTTTCAGGCAAAATCTGGAAATAAAAATCTTGGAAAAGGAACTATTGCCATGGACAGACCACCATGCAATTAAATTCATTATTTCCGATTTCCCTCCCTTAACAAAAACATCAAAACCAGTGACAACACACTGGACTAGATGTCAGAAGAAGCTCCATTCGGAACTCTTCAAAACCACGTTAAGGAATAAAATAAAAACAATTCAGCCGAACCAAACGGCTGTAGAAACACTAGATGCCATAAACACAGCCCTATTACAGTCAGCTGACTTAATAGCCCCGAAACATAAAACCTGCATCCGGAAAAATACCTCCAGCTGGTTTAACAACCAATTGGCGTTATTAACCACTTGACCACTGGGCACTTAAACACCCTTAATAACCAGACCAATTTTCAGCTTTCGGTGCTCTCACATTTTGAATGACAATAACTCAGTCATACAACACTATAACCAAATGAAATTTTTGTCCTTTTTTTCCCACAAATAGATTTTTCTTTTGGTGGTGTTTCATCACCTCTGCGGTTTTTATTTTTTTTGCTATAAATTAAAAAAGAACAAAATTTTGCAAAAAATAATAATTTTGCTTCATTTCTATTATAAAATTTTGCAAAAAAGTAATTTTTCTTCATAAATTTGGCCTAAAATGTATACTGCTACATATCTTTGGTAAAAAAATAAAAAATGTTGGATATTATTTAGTCTGGGTGAAAGTTATGGGGTCTACAAGCTATGGTACCAAATCCTGAAAATTGATCAATTTCATCACACCTGAAGTACTGACAGCCTCTCTCATTTCTTGAGACCCTAACATGCCAGAAAAGTACAAATACCCCCCAAATGACCCCTTTTTGGAAAGAAGACATTCCAAGGTATTTAGAAAGAGGCCTGGTGAGTTTTTTAAAGTTGTAATTTTTTCCCACAATTCTTTGCAAAATCAAGATTTATTTTTTTTTCATCAAATTTTCATATTATTAGGTTATTTTTCACACACAGCATATGCATGCCACAAATAACACCCCAAAACACATTCTGCTATTCCTCCCGAGTATGGCGATACCCCATGTGTGAGACTTTTACACAGTGCGGCCACATACAGAGGCCCAACATGCAGGGAGCACCCAGGCCAATTCTGACATTTCTCTCCTACATGTAAAAATCATCATTTATTTGCTAGAAAAATACATAAAACCCCAAAACATGATATAAAGATACCTCACATGTGGTTTGAACACCGTTTTTATATGTTGGCGGGACTTGCGTATGCGTTCGCTTCTGCATGCGAGCTCGCGGGGACAGGGGCTGCTGTATGCCCAGAGTATTGCTAAGTATGCCCAGAGTATTGCGGAGTATTGCCAGAGTATTGCCAGAGTATTGCCAGAGTATGCCCGGAGTATTGCCAGAGTATGCCCGGAGTATTGCCAGAGTATGCCCGGAGTATTGCCCAGAGTATTGCAGAGTATGCCCAGAGTATGCCCAGAGTATTGCAGAGTATGCCCAGAGTATTGCAGAGTATGCCCAGAGTATTGCCAGAGTATGCCCAGAGTATTGCCAGAGTATTGCCAGAGTATTGCGGAGTATGCAGAGTATGCCCAGGGTATTGCAGAGTATGCCCAGGGTATTGCAGAGTATGCCCAGAGTATTGCGGAGTATGCCCAGAGTATTGCAGAGTATGCCCAGAGTATTGCAGAGTATGCCCAGAGTATTGCAAAGTATGCCCAGAGTATTGCCAGAGTATTGCCAGAGTATTGCGGAGTATGCAGAGTATGCCCAGGGTATTGCAGAGTATGCCCAGAGTATTGCCCAGAGTATTGCCCAGAGTATTGCCCAGAGTATGCCTGCCTGAGTATTGCAGAGTATGCCCAGAGTATTGCCCAGAGTATTGCCAGAGTATGCCTGAGTATTGCCCAGAGTATGCCTGAGTATTGCAGAGTATGCCCAGAGTATTGCCCAGAGTATTGCCAGAGTATGCCTGAGTATTGCAGAGTATGCCCAGAGTATTGCCAGAGTATGCCTGAGTATTGCAGAGTATGCCCAGAGTATTGCCAGAGTATGCCTGAGTATTGCAGAGTATGCCCAGAGTATTGCCAGAGTATGCCTGAGTATTGCAGAGTATGCCCAGGTGAGTATTGCAGAGTATATGCAGCAGGGATGGCTGAGCAGGGAGGGAGGGATGGATGGATCTGTGACTGCATTTGTCACAGATCCAGCCCGCAGCACTGGCGCTGCCATCCGCTCCCTCCCCTCTCCTCTCACACTGTACCGATCGGTACAGAGAGAGGAGGGAGGAACCGGCGTCATCAAATGACGCCGGTCTGTTTGAATGAATGAATGAATGAATGAATGAATGAAAACTTGTATAGCGCGGCACATGCGAACTGAATCGCCTCTGGGCGCTTGTTGTTCCTGTCTCCTTTGATATCAAAAGAGAAAAGTCTTGACCTTTTTCCTAAATGCTAGGTGGTTCTCCTCCAACCGAATGGTGGTTGGTAAAGCGTTCCATAGTCTGGGACCTTGGATCGCGAATCTTCTTTCTCCTTTGGACTTGAAGTTGGCTTTCGGAACCTGGAGCAGGTTCTGATTCGTGGATCGCAAAACGCGATTGGGATTATGCGCTTTTATTATTTCGCATAAATAAAGGGGGGCATTCCCATAGACACATCTATGCGTAAGACAGAGAGCTTTAAAAGCAATTCTGTCTTTAACTGGCAGCCAATGAAGGGCTCTCAGAGAAGGTGAGATGGATTCCCACGGTTTTTTCCCAGTCACAAGTCTGGCGGCCGTATTCTGAACGACTTGCAGACGAGCGATTTGGTACTTGGGGAGGCCGAGGTAAAGGGCATTTGCATAATCCAGCCTGGAGTTTACAATTGCTCCCACCACGACCGCTAAATCTTCTTTAGGGATGAACGGAGTGAGTCTGCGTAGTAGGCGCAGTAGATGGTGAGATCCGCTGACTACTGACCCTATTTGAGCGTCCATTGTCATAAAGGAGTCAAAAATGACCCCTAGGCTTTTGACTTTGGCGCTAGGGGTGATGATTCTGCCCAAAATAGGCGGGGGGGTCCACGCTGTTGAAAGTTGATTCCTGCGCTTGGCGTGAAACAAAAGAAGTTCTGTTTTTGCTCCATTGAGTTTAAGGTAACTCTTTGTCATCCAGTCCTCTATCAAAGAGAGACATGTCTCTAGATTGAGGTGGTGATCCTGTCTGTTGCAGATACGGAAATACAGTTGCGTATCATCTGCATATGAGTGGTAGAGCAGTTTTTGGCTGCTGATAATCTCAAAAAGAGGACGAAGATATATGTTAAACAGCACTGGTGACAGAGGCGATCCTTGAGGGACTCCGCATGTTACTGTGCGTTTTTCCGACGTAAAAGGTCCTAACTTCACTGTTTGCGATCGGTTTTCCAAAAAAGAGGAGAACCAAGATAAATCGCTTTCTGCGACTCTGGCTACTTCAGCAAGCCGAGTCAGTAACAGTTTGTGGTCTACAGTGTCGAAAGCTGCACTTAGGTCCAACAGAACCAGGAGACAAGATTCTCCTTCGTCTGCGGCCTTGAGAACATCGTCCCATACTTTCAGCAATGCTGTTTCCGTCCCATGTCCGGGACGGAAGCCTGATTGCAATGGGTCAAGTAGCTTGTAGGTATCTAGATGCAGTTGCAGCTGTTGTACCACTACTTTCTCCATTATCTTAGAGAGTACGTTGAGGCTTGTTATGGGACGGCGGTGGAGTGGGTCCTTGGGGTCCAGGGAGGGTTTCTTCAGGATGGGTTGGATTATACCCTCTTTCAACTGTGAGGGCACTATGCCCTCCAAGAAAGACTGGTTGATAAGCTGCGTGATGGGAGGAGCCAGGATGTAGGCGCATTCCTTCAGCAGTTTTGTGGGGATAATGTCATTTGGCGCTGTGCCATTGCGCAGAGTACAAATGACATTCTTGGTGGTCTCGATGGAGATGGGTTCCAGGGTGAACTTACCTGATATCGGAGAATTTCTATGGGTGCTGTGTGAGAGGCTGCGGGGGGGGCTGGGGGGAGAATTGTTTTGCTGAATGCTTTCGCGGATTACCTCGATTTTATTAATGAAGTAATCCGATAGTTCATTGCAAAATTCTTGTGTGTCTGAACTGGGGGCTTCAATGCATCCTGGCTTCATGGTCTGGGTGACCATCTTGAAGAGTTCGCGGGGGCGGTTTAGGGCACCGTTGATAGCCTCCGAAAAATAATTTTTCTTGGCTTGGAAAATTCCTTTGTGGTATTTTCTTGTAGTCGCCTTGTAGATGGATAGGTTTAGCTCTGAAGAACATCTTTTCCAGGCAGATTCTGCCCTTCTGCGTTCTTGCTTCAGTAACGACAGCTGGTTATTAAACCAGCTGCGGTTGTTTTTCCGGATGCGGGTTCTTCGTTTTGGCGCTACCAAGTCGGCTGACTGTAGCATAGCCGAGTTTATGGCTTCCAATGTTTCAACGGCCGTTTGATGCGGCTGAGTTGTTTCTATCTTTTTCCTTAAAGTCGTTTTGAAGAGTTCCGAGTGGAGCTTCTTCTGACATCTAGTCCAGTGTGTTGTCACTGGACTTGATGTTTTTGTTGTAGGGGGGATGGTGGTAATACTGAATATAATTGCATGGTGGTCTGTCAATGGCAATTTTTCATTTTCCCAAATCTTTATTTCCAGAGCTTGTCTGAAAATAAGATCAAGTGTGTGACCTGAAGCATGTGTGGGCCCACATACTAGTTGCTGCAATCCTAATCCTTCCAGGTGGTCAATACAAGCGTCGGCAATGGGGTCTTGTGAGGAGTTTGCCCAGAGATTGAAATCCCCTAGCAGCAAAAGTTGTTTGCTGTTGAGGGTATAAGTGGAGAAGAAATCCGTCCAAGATGATAGCAGCTGCGATTTTGGGCCGGGCGGCCTATAGCAGAGCAGAATGTGGACGGTCTCCTTTGAATTTGCTTGAAGTTGTAGAGTAAGGGTTTCCATGAATGGAAGAGGGTTTTGGCGGACTGGTTTGGTGATCGTAAGATGAGTCTTATAGATCACCGCCAGGCCGCCTCCTCTTTGCCCTATTCTGTTTTCTGTAATAATACAATAGTTTTCTGGCACCAGTTCTCCTAGAATGGTGTTACAGTCGGCTGTGAGCCAGCTCTCTGTAATAAAAAGACAATCTAGATCCCTTTGTTGAATGAAGTCGCGGATTTCTAGTCGGTGTTTTACTGCCGATCTAGTATTGATCAGAGCACATGATATGTGCTTGAGCTGGGGTAAATGACTGAAATGTCTGACCGTCGATCTATGATCGATTCTCAATAGTCGCTCATTTCTTAGGGCTTTTTTGGTGATGGCTGGCAGTATTGCGGCGCATTGCCTCAAACTCCAAATGGTTTCGGCAGAATATTGCCTACATGCCATAATCGCCAATACACCAGGGGGGGGGGTGGATTTTAGGGCAGTGGGGAGAGGTATTGGCTAAACTCCTCTCTCCCGGCTTGGTCCAGAGGAAGGCAAAAAACCCTGGCGGAGCTCGGCCAATATGCTCCGGTAGGGAAAAAATTCCTTCCTGACCCCTGTAAGAGGCGATCGGGTGACCCCTGGATCAAGCTTCTGTATGTTGAAGGACAGGGGGGGGAGGGGGGCTGGGGCTAAGAGGGTGACCCTGTTGCTGGGATGGCTGTCTGCACAGGCGGTGGGATGAGGACTGACAGGGTGCTGCTTTAACTGAGTGGGTGTAAGGCAGGGCAGGGTAACTGTCCTTCTGTCTTTCTGGGGTAAGGGGGGATCCCTGGAGGCTGGGTGAGGACCACAGAGGCGTGGGGAGCGGCGCGCCGTTAGGCCGCAAGTGAAGCCGCGGTCTTTCCTAGACCGCGGCCCCGCGATTCAGAGCGGCCTGGCGCGGTGCTCTCAAAAAGAGCCCCGGAACGGCGCAAATTTTCGGGCGGAGGTTAGAGAGGATAGAGAGGGGGGCTCTTGAGGATGATGAAGGTGTGGGAGTGCAGGGGGACACAAAAAAAAGGAGAAAAGGAGATCTGTATTGCTGCTGCGGCTTTATCCTGAAAAGGACGGCCGTCAGCAGCACTGGTAGAGGGCTCTTACCTGCAGAGAGCCAGGGAGCTGTGCTGGAGGAGAAGAGAGATCAGGGGCCCAGGATTTCCAGGTTAGGAACTGGAGGGAGGACTAAGCTTGCAGGGCTGGGAGGGACTCTGCCTGTCTGCCTCCTAAGCCTGCCTGGAGCTATAGCACACACGCTCCTACTCTAGGAGACGTGCGCCGTGTGGAGCTCCTGTGGCTAATCCCCTGCCTCACTGACTTGCTGCAGCATCTGAATGTATGTGATTGGACGGCGCGATCACGTGGTAAACCGCCGCTATCAGCGGCGATTTACCGTGATCCGTGATGCGCCGGGTCCTCTGGACCCGGCGGTCACGGATGTTCCCGTGTGCGCGCCTCAGGAGGCGCGCGGGAGCGCGATTCTGACAGGCCGTTAATTAACGGCCAGTTAGAATACAGCAACCGCCCTAGAGCCGTACTTTCGGCATAGGGCGGTTGCAAAGTGGTTAAAACAAGAGCGTAGAAGGGCGGAAGCCGCCTGGAAGAGAAGCTCTTTAGAGGCGAACCTCTCCATCTACAAGGCATCAACCAGGAAATACCACAAAGAAATGTTCAAAGCCAAGAAAAATTATTTTTCCGAGGCTATCAACAGCGCCCTAAATCGCCCCCGCAAGCTCTTCAGATTGGTCAATCAGACCATGAATCCAAGATGTCTAGAAGCCCCCCTGACACCCAAGAATTTTGCAAAGAATTGTCGGATTACTTCATTAATAAAATTGAGGCAATCCGGGAAAGCATTCAGCAGAACCAAACCCCCCCCAATCCCCCCCGTAATCTTTCACACAGCACCATCAATATTTCGCCACAATCAGGTAAGTTCACCCTGGAACCCATTACTATACAGGCCATAAAGATTATCATTGATTCTTTGCATAACGGCACAGCGCCAAATGATATCATCCCCATTAAACTGCTGAAGGAATGCGCCGACATCCTGGCACCTCCGATCACGCAGCTTATAAATCAATCCTTCAAGGAAGGCATAGTGCCCTCCCAGTTGAAAGAGGGCATAATTCAACCCATTCTGAAAAAACCTACCCTTGACCCCAAGGACCCAACTCACCGCCGTCCCATAACAGGCCTAAATGTCCTCTCAAAGGTAATGGAGAAAGTAGTGGTACAACAGCTGCAACAGCATCTAGATACCCACAACCTACTAGATCCATACCAATCTGGCTTCCGTCCTGGACACGGGACGGAAACATCACTCCTCAAAATATGGGACGACGCCCTCGAGGCCGCAGACAAAGGCGAATCCTGTCTCCTGGTCCTTTTGGACCTAAGCGCAGCCTTCGACACTGTAGACCATAAGCTATTACTGACTCGACTAGTCGAAGTAGCCAGAGTCGCAGAAAGCGACTTATCATGGTTCTCCTCTTTTTTGGAAAACCGATCGCAAACTGTGAAGTTGGGATCTTTCACCTCCGAGAAACGCACAGTATCGTGCGGAGTCCCCCAAGGATCGCCTCTGTCGCCGGTGTTATTCAACATCTATCTTCGTCCCCTTTTTGAAATAATTAGCAGCCAAAAACTGCTTTATCACTCAGATGCAGACGATACGCAACTGTATTTCCGCATATGCAATAAAAAGGATCATCACCTCAATCTAGAGACATGCCTCTCTTTGATAGAGAACTAGATGACAAAGAGTTACCTAAAACTCAACGGAGCAAAAACAGAACTTCTACTGTTTCACGCCAAGCGCACGAATCACCCGGGGACAACTTGGATACCCCCGCCCATTTTGGGCAAAATCATCACCCCTAGCACCAAAGTCAAAAGTCTTGGGGTCATCTTTGACTCCTACTCCTCCGACAATGGATGCACAAATAGGGTCTGTAGTCAGCGGATCTCACCATCTGCTACACCTACTACGCAGACTTACTCCTTTCATCCCCAAAGAAGACGTACCAGTCGTGGTGGGAGCAATTGTGAATTCAAGATTAGACTATGCAAATGCCCTTTACCTCGGACTCCCCAAGTACCAAATCGCTCGTCTTCAAGTCGTGCAAAATACGGCCGCTAGACTTGTGACTGGAAAAAAACCATGGGAATCAATCTCACCTTCTCTGAGATCCCCTCATTGGTTGCCAGTAAAAGACAGAATTGTTTTTAAAGCTCTCTGCCTAACGCATAGATGTATTCATGGGAATGCCCCCCATTATCTATGTGAAAAAATAAAAGCTCACAATCCCAATGGCGTTCTGCGATCCACCAATTAAAATCTGCTCCAGTTTCCGAAAGACAACTTTAAGTCCAAAGGAGAAAGAAGATTCGCGCTCCAAGGTCCCAGACTATGGAACGCTTTACCGACCAGTATTCGGTTGGAGGAGAACCACCTAGCATTCAGGAGAAAGATCAAGACTCATCTCTTTTGATTTCAAAAGAGAAAGAAACAACAAGCGCCCAGAGGCGATTAAATTCGCATGTGTTGCGCTATACAAGTTTTTCTCTTGTCAAAATATCTTTATTTGGGTAAACAAGAAAGTTGTACAGATGCAATAAATGAAGGATTATACAATAAGGAGCAACATTGGAGATTCCTTAATGGTTAGCGCGGGAGCTGTTTCTCCCGAAAGAGTCATATTACGTTTGGATCTGTGTTGCGTTCAAGGTTGCAGTAATGGGTTACGAAGTCAGGAGACTTAGCATGTTTTTTGCTAGTTAAAGAGATCGAACAGGACTCGGGGTGTTGACTTGAAATGGAGCAAGGTTACATGCAGGTTTGGAATCTCCAATGTCTAACATGTTACATCAATATAAATGTATATATCTATTAGCAAATTTAAGAAAACAAAATTTGGGTTAGGGAAGGGAAGGAGGTGGGGAGGGGGGTGGGGGTGGGGGGGGGAGAGCGTCTGCAGGAATGGTCGGAGATTCCCTGTCAAAGAGGTATTTACAAAGGATGGAGCATTACATTGGCTGGGCTACCACGGCAGAAGTACATCATTATTAAAATCACCAGGGATTGCGTAAGCAGACCAGGGATGCCATATCTTCTCAAACTTGGCGGTGGTGTCCGTATCCATTGCCATCATTTTGGCATGGGTCATCGCACAGTTCATTCTCCTTTCCACTTCGCAGAGTGGGAGATTGGGTGATTTCCAGGCCTTTGCTAAGGTCTGTTTTGCGGCTGTGAGCAGCTGAAGTATTAACTTAAATTGTGTGTGCGACAGATTAGTCGGCTTGAGATTCAGTAATGCAATTTTGGGGTCTGGGGGGATGTTCTTTTTTGTGAGCGTGTTCATTATGTGGAAGATTTCCTTCCAAAATAACTGTGCTTTTGGGCATGTCCACCATATGTGAAGATAGGTCCCTGGGGCCGAGCAACCCCTGAAACATTCTCCAGGGTAGTCTTTGGTAAATTTAGCTATCCTGGCTGGCACTAAGTACCACCTGGTTAGTACCTTGTAATTGGTCTCGATTGCTAGTTCGTTCCGAGAAGCGGACCTGGTGTTGTTCCATATTTGTTTCCATTCGGAAGGTTCCAACTCTATTCCCAGGTCCTCTTCCCATTTACGAACATACAGAAGTTTCCCGGGGATAGTGGAGGAGAGCAGGTGGGAGTATAATACTGATATTTTACCTCTGGCGTGTGGCTCATTTTTGCAGTAATTTTCAAAACTAGTTATACGGAGAGGTGATGGTGAAGCGTCAATAAACGGTTTGAAGAAGTTTTTGATTTGTAGGTACCTGAACAGTTCAGAAGGTGGTATACCATACTTTTCTTGGATAGTTGGGAAGGACAAGACGGAGGCGGAATCAATAAAATTGTGCAAACAGGTGCAATTTCTTAACGACCATTCCTTGAAGGAGTTGGGGTAGACCCAAGCTGGGTAGAATGCAGGGTTTTTGTGAAACGACAGCAGTGGGGTGTGTGGGGATAGTAGGGAGTTTTTGATCTTTATTCTATCCCAAAGGGAGAGCAAGTGTTTTGTGATGGGGTTACTTATATGTTTACGTGACTTGGCGGGGACCCAAAGTATGTTGGATATTGGGGTAGGATCGCTATCGACGGCTTCGATTGAAACCCATATGGGTGGTTCCTGGGTAGCGTGGTAGTTTGTCATAGTCGCTAGTTGCGCTGCCCTGTAGTAATTAGTGATATTGGGGTAGCCCAACCCACCATTGGCTTTGGGAAGGTGCATAGTTTGAGGTTTTATTCTAGGTCTGCTGTTTTTCCAGATAAAGTTGGACATTTTCTTTTGCGTCATTCTTAGGTAGTGCGAAGGGATGGGGATAGGGAGCACTCTAAAAAGGTAAAGGAGTTTAGGGAGTATCGTCATTTTGACGGCATTGAGCCTTCCTAGCCAGGACAGAGGGAGGTGAGACCATGAGTTTAAGAGGGCTGATAGGTGTTTTAGTAGTGCGGGGTAGTTGGACGAAAATAAATCAGACAGTGTTGCCGTGAGGCGTACTCCTAGGTAGGGGATGTTCTTTTCTGTCCAAACAAAGGGTAAGCCATGCTTGGCAGCTTTTAGTTCAGTGTCTGAGAGTGAGATATTAAGAGCGAGGCATTTTTTGGGGTTGATGACCAGGCCTGAGAAAGATGCAAACTTGTTTAAGATTGGGATTAGGTTGGGGCCCGTTACTTGGGGAGATGAGAGGAACAGGAGAATGTCATCTGCGAATAGGCACAATTTATGTTTATAGCCACCTACCTCTATACCTAGGATTGTTGGGTCTGACCTAATTTTTTGCGCCAGAGGCTCGATAAGGAGGGCAAATAGTAGCGGGGAGAGTGGGCAACCCTGTCTAGTTCCTTTGCTAATGGTGAAGGTTTCTGACTTGTATCCCGCGTACTTAACGTAGGCCTTCGGTTTGTTGTAGAGCTCTGTGACCCATGTCATAAAGTTGGGGCCAAAGCCCCAGTTCTGTAGTGCGTATCCCAGGTATGACCATGATACGGAGTCGAATGCCTGCTTGATATCTAAAGAAAGAAAGCAAGCAGGTATTCCCCTTTTCTTTGCAAAGTGAGCTAAAAGATTTGCCCTCCTTATATTGTCTCCTGCTTGACGGTTAGGCATGAAGCCTACTTGGTCCCGGTGTATTAGAGTTCCAATTATTTTGTTTAAGCGGGTTGCTAGTATTTTACCTAGTAGTTTTATGTCTATGTTTAGCATGGATATTGGACGGTAGTTCTCGCTGAGGGTCGAATCGGTGTGTTGTTTGGGAATCATACAGATGGTAGCTAGAAGGGATTCCTGTCTAAAGGATTTATGCTTTAGGAGGTCATTGAAGGCTTCGGCCAGTCTTGGGGAGATGAGTTCGACAAAGGATTTATAATATTGGGCTGAGAACCCGTCAGGGCCCGGTCTTTTGTTGAGTTTTAATTCTTTAATAGCTTCTACTACGTCGTTCGTGGAGATTGGTTTGTCTAGGTGATTTTTCTGGGATTCTGTCAGGCGGGGGAGCTGGAATTGTGAAAAGAAGGAGTCAGCCTCCGTTCCATTAAATGTGTTTGTTTCTGAGTATATCTTTTTCAGATGGGAGCTAAATTTCTGAACTATTTTATAGGGGTTACTAGAAGTGACATTGTTCGCTACTTTCAGTTTGATGGGGGTATACGTTTTGTTGATGGAGTTGAGTGCTCTGGCTAAGTAGGTCCCTGATTTGTTGGCCCTTTTGTAAAAGGTATGTTTGGATCTATTCAGGGTCTTATTTGCTGATTCTGTGAGGAATAGATCATACTCCAAACGAGCTTTGTCTAAGCGGTTTTTAGAGGAAGGGGAATGATCATTTTGGAAGGCCAGGAAGGCTGTGTTGAATTCGGTTTCAAGGGTCTTTGCCATCTGAATTCGTTTTTTTTTAAGGATCCCCATTTGCCTTTGGAGTGCGCCCCTCAGAACTGGCTTGTGGGCTTCCCAAAGAGTGAGGGCCGAGATTTCGGGGTTCATGTTAAATTTTAGGTATTCCTGGAGAGTTTGTTTAATTTCTTGGCTGTGAGTTGGGTGTTTGAGTAAAATTTCTGGTAGGTACCAGGTAGGGTCCTGTTTTTTGGGGATAGTAGATGCAATCGTTGTGCAGACCGCATTGTGGTCCGACCAAGGGATAGGGATGATAGTTGAGTTGACGACTTCAGGCAGCATACCTATAGTTAGGAATATATGGTCAATGCGGCTTAAAGAATGGTGGGGGTTGGAGTAGTAAGTATAGATACGTTTTGCTGGGTTCATTTCTCTCCATGTATCTGCTAGACTATATTTGGCGAGAAGATTGGGGAGTGTCCATTTGGCGTGATGCTTTGGTTGGATATAAGGTGATCTGTCTAAAAATGGGAGCAGTACTTGGTTTGAGTCTCCGCATATCAGTAGGGACCCCAGTTTGTGAATTGTGATGGTTTGAAAGAGATGGGACATAAATGGCATAGGGTTTGTATTTGGGGCGTAATAGGACACCACTGTAACCGCGGTGTCTAAGATGGATCCTGTCAAGATGAGATAGCGGCCTTCGGGGTCTTTTATTTCAGATAGAAGGGTGAATGGAGTGGTTCGGTGGAAAGCAATTAAGGTGCCTCGTTTCTTGGAGGATGCTGAGGCTGTATACACTTGCGGGTAAGTCGCACTGAAGTGCTTGGGGGTAGAGTTCGGGGTGAAGTGGGTTTCTTGTAAGCACACTACGTGGGCTTTTTTAGCCTGGAAAAGCCTGAATGCTTTTGTACGCTTTTGTGGAATATTCAAACCTTGTACGTTGAGTGTCAATATGTTCAAGGGTGCCATGGTAGCCAAACCAATAAACTCTTCTTACCGTGGTTCAGTGAAGGGAGTTTTCCCAGACCATTCCATGCAGACAGGAGGGGAGGGGGGGAGGTTCAGAACTTCAACCTTGAAAAAAAAGTAAAAAACAATACATATTATTGCACGCATAAACATCAGAATACAGAAAAAGTGAACAATGTTTGCCCGAGGTGGGGGAGAAGGTCCCCCGCCCAGGGAAAAGGGGCCTTCGTCAAGTCCCCAGATAATAGCCTGGGGGCCGGAGGTGGGCCTAGTGGGACGCGTGTTCGCCCAGAATCAGAAAGCCGCTTACTAAAATGTGAAAAATCGCACCTCTGGGGGTGCACAAGCTCCCATTTGATCGCATAATAAGACTTAGGTTAGGTTTGTTAACATTTTAGGGCGCTTAGGGGTGGTAGGGGCCAGAGAGGGAGGGCTAGCGATCATGTTTGGGGATAGGGGGTTGGGGACTCCCTGAGTAGCCCCATGAGTGATTGGCGGGGCAGACTATGTGTCAAAAAAGGTACTTGGGGTCAGGGCCTATGCTGGCTGGGATGTAGATAGCCTGATTCGTGTGTAGAGAATTTGTTGAGGAAGGGGTGCAGGTGTTAAGGGATGGGTGTTGAGGGATGGGACCTGTGATAGGGGTGAGGGCACCTGCATTTTCCTGAGTCAGGGCTTAGTGGGTGAACAGTTCAATTGTGGGGTTGGGAGAGGGAGGCCCTGTTGTATTGTGGGGGGCATAAAGTGGTGTGTGATGTGTGAGGTGCCAGTATGACCATTTCCACCTGATGCTATGTCCAGGAGGGAAGGGGGAAAGGGAGATTTCCAGAAAGGTGTGGTAAAGAGAACATAGTCCAGCTAGCACGCTTTTGGCCTATGGGGGTGAGGGCAGAATAGTTGTTGCTTGGGGATTCAGTCCATGGAATCTTCTTGTTCTTGAGGCTGCGGGACAAATCTACCCCGTTTGTTTGACTGGTGTGAGCCATTATTCTGACCCTGATGTGGGGAGTTGTTGCGTGAAGATGCTGATGCTGTTCTTCTGCGGGTGGATGAAGTAGATGCAGGGTTGTCAATTAGCTTGAAGTCCAGAAGAGCCTGGTGCAATTGGTCAGGTGTTCTGCAGGTTATTTTGGTGCCGTGGATCGTGAAGCGCAGAGAGAAGGGGAACCCCCATTGGTACCTGATGTTGCGTTGTTGCAGCTCTGTTAGAAGGGGTTTCATGGCTCTCCTTTTGGCGATGGTTAGCTGTGAAATGTCAGCGAATATTTGATAGCTGTGGCTTTGGAAGGAAAGGGTACCTTTCTCCCTTGCTGCCTCCAGGATCTGCTCTTTGGTTCTGAAAAAATGAAACTTGGCTATAATGTCTCTGGGGGGACCTTCAGCTTTTTTTGGGGAGAGTGCCCTGTGCACTCTGTCCATCTCTAATCTCTCCACAGGTATACCCGGCAGAAGTTCTTGACACAGTGCCAAAATGGTTGCTTGTAAGTCCAGAATTGATTCCGGTATGCCCCTGAACCTCAAATTGGACCTCCTGGCCCGGTTCTCAAAATCTTCTAGCCTGCTTTGTAGGGTCTGGTTCTCTTCTTTAAGTGCTTCCAATTCAGTCAGACATTCGTGGGTGTGGGTTTCTATTTCATCTACCTTCTCCTCAAGGACCTCAGTCCGGCTCCCCAATTCTCTGATTTCTTTGGTGAGGTTTGCAGTTATTTGGTCAGATGTGTGTTTCAGGGCTTTTTGGAGCATTTTTTCAAATTGCCTCAGTAAGTCTGAGGGGACTTCCTTCTTGCTAGTGGGGGTTTGAGGAGAGTCATTTGTGTCCTCTTCTTCATTGTCTGAAGCATAGTTCGCCGCTGTAGCCATGTGTGAGGCAGGTTTCACTGTGCGCTTCTGAGTTTTCCCTGAGGGGAGCTTCTCTGAGGTGACTGGCGCCTCTTTTGCAGCGCCTTTGATCCGCTGGGAGCCGCTGCTGAAATTCGATTTAGTTTTATTCCTTGTGCCTCCCAGCACCATTTTTTCGCGCACCCTTCCTCTCTCACCTCTTAGCGAAAAGTACCCGTTGTTGGTTTCGACGGGAGATCGATATAACTGAAAATATCTGCGGCTTTCTTCCTTCCAGGAGCGGAGCTCTAGTCAGACATGTCTTGCCTGCGTGAGCCCGCGCGCGCGTCCCCCGCGCTATACAAGTTTTTCATTCATTCATTCATTCATTAATCTGCAGGAATGGCAGAAAAACTAGATTAATACCTTATCTGACCTCTACAATGCAGACACTTTAAAAACCTTTAAGTATAACTGATGAACTACAGCGCTACTAAATCCAAAATACACCACACAATTAATAAATAAATGTAAAAAGCTGCAGTATGTGAAAAAGGTTACCAACCAAACAACAAACGTGAAAAATATAAACATATGCGCTAGAAACAACTAATTGTGTGATACCTTACTAAGATCAATCCAATAGTGATAATTATTCAAAACCCTATATAGGGGATTAAACGTGTTGCCACAGTGGGGTAAGGCACAAAATATATGCATGAAAAAAAGTGTAAAATACCATAAATTAATACAAAACTAATTAATCTAGATGATCAATTAGTACTCAATTCCAGAATACCGTCCCTGTAGAGTAGATGGTAAAATAGGGTTAAGCAATGTTAATTAGCAGCAGCGTGAGAGTGTCACTGGATACAACAGCTCTGTGAAACAGGTGCCTTATGCTCAGCTTCAAAACACTTCAGTAACTTCAACGACACAACCTTGGTCATTAGTGCAAAAAAAAGGCTTCAGCCCCACTTCACAATACACCACAGCAGGTGTGGGACATGTAGGAAAAGGGAAAACACAATAGTGTAATACAGCAAGACACGATAATACCGCTGCCAATGCTATGCGCCGATTCACTCACGCTCTCCCCGTCTTTGAATCAAGCCACTCAGTAACGAAAAGTGTAGAGGTCCTCACTCGGGAACTTCCGACAGATCTCGTACGGCAGACTCCTCCCCCACGCATTGCGTCACTTGCCACGTGACTTAATTATGGGCATTAAAAACCTTTGCAGAACTCCAATACGACTACAATCTACCTCAATCTGCGGCCTTCACACACGTAAGGATTTTACACTTTCTCCGGAAGTCTAAACTCCCCACTGAGGTTAAAATACCAGAACCCATCCATAACTTCTATGCACACCCAACATACCCGAAGCATGGTATATCGCTAATGTACTCCACACTTAGCGACAATCGACCATATTCCCAAATCACATCCCTTTCAAAATGGACAAAAGAACTCAATGTCACTGTCACCCCCGACATGTGGATGAGTGCGTTTAAACATACATTCACTGCATCACACTGCGCTAACCATTGGGAATAGCACACATTATGTGGTTTTGTAGGTCCATAAGCTCATTTTGGAAACAAATATTTGCTCTAATTTCCACAATCTCACAGACCCCTACCATCTCTAATCCCTTGCTAGCTTTGCTACACCTTGGGATAGAGAAATTACCCCCCAGATCAAGAGTGGTAATAGTACATCTACTACTAGCAGCGAAACAGAGCATCACCAAACTCTGAAAGTCTTCGAATTCCCCGTCCATTACTAATACAATAACAGATCTGAACCTCCAATGTGAAATGGAGAGGCTAGTAGCTAGAAAAAACTTGAATATAGGAAAGTTCCTGTACAAATGGTCACTCTGGCTCATGCACCCCAAATGCACTATGACTGATCTGATACTCTGCATATAATGTAACCTCCTTCCATTTTCATGCCTCCTTTTTCTTTCTTTGTTTCTTACTTACTTTCTTTCTTTCCTTCTTTCCTACCTTCCTCTCCCCTCCATGCTATGATACAATGTAAATGTCTACCTGGCTGGTGCCCCCCCCCCCCCCCTTGACTGGAGCTCACACTGGTTGTATACTAAACATGCCTTGTCTCTGTTACGTTCAATTTCTGATACTGATTATGCTTTGTGTAACCTACTTTGTTCATTTGCTCCAGTTGCAACATCCGACATGTTGTACCGAATGTATTTCTGTTCACTCTATTGAAACATTTTAATAAAGAAATATTGAATAAACAAATCATTAGTAAGATAAAAAAAAAGACATGCAGTGCTAATGACAATATAAACACAAATTAGTGTCTACTGTGTAAGTGAAATACACAAGTAATATATATCCAGCATCAACCTCTAAGTACTGAACAAACAAATAGGCCCCAGGGGGCGATGCTGGTAAAAAGTGAACAAAACATGTGACACAAAGATCAAGCGGTAACATCAATGTGAGAGAGAACACATATATGATATAGTTCAATAAAATCAAATGATGGATGTCCTAGGGAAAGGCAACCAAAGGGGCTGGTCTCTGCTAGACAACTATGGAAAACATATTGGATAGGCTGGATCACTAATGGAATGTGCCGCTGTGTGGAATCCAAGCATCAGAAGAGAGGTAAGTAATAAATACTCCATGTGTAGGTGACACACACAACTGTATGTCAATAGAATGGATAGAATCTCCTGTGTTTAACCATCCAAGAATAATGATGGTAGAAGATAGTAAGTGCCTCAAAAGAACGTTGTCACGATCCAAAGTTGACAGTCCTCGATGTGAGAATCAGGATATAATCGGCAGGGTCTCAGCAGATTCGGGTAATCAAGGTTCCAAAGAGAGAAATGGCATGGAAAGAGATAAACAGCTCCACATAGTGCAGATGGTACACAAATGTAAATTGTAAAAAGCCTTTATTGGCATAAAATCACGGATAAAAAATGAGTAACAAGATATAAGCAGCTGAACGATGCATGTAATAAATGATCAATGAGAAAGCGTGGTGTAAAAAGGGCTGTTGCAAGCTTATGATCCCGACATGTTTCGAGCTAAGGCTCTTCAACTGGGGCAGTTGAAGGCCCTTAGCTCGAAACAAAAAAATAATATATATATATATATATATATATATATATATAAATATATATAAAGGACCAGATTCTCAGCGGCGCTACGACGGAGTATCTCAGATACCCCGTCGTATCGCCGTTTTTTTTAGCCTCGTATCTATGTGAGTGATTCCTTGAATGACTTTGGCATAGATACGCCTGAAGATCCGACAAGTGTAATACCATTACACTTGTGGATCGTAGTTGTAATGACAACTCCGGCCACTGGGTGGCCTTTACGTTGTTTTCTCATTTGCCTATGCAAATGAGGCTACTACACCGATTCCCGATCGCTTTTACACCGCCCGTCGTCGCGTACGTCGTTTTCGTCCGCGTAAGGTTACCCCTGCTAATATGAGGGTTAACCTTACGCAGTACAGTCGGATGCCGTCGGGTGCCGTCAGATGCCATGTTACGCATGGCGTCGGGTCAGCGTCGGATTTTTCCGTCGCTTACGTCGTTTTACTAACTCGTTCGCGAATAGGGCATTGCGTAGTGACGATCACGTCGTTTTGACGTCGGTTTCAACAATGCTTTCCGACGTGAGCTGGAGCATGCACACTGGGCTTTTTCCCCGGCCGGCGCAGGCGCAGTTCGTTCAACGCAGGGGCGCGCTTAATATAAATACAAGCCACCCCCTTTAAATTACGTGGGCTTACGCTGGGCGATTTACTCTACGCCTCCGCAAACTACAGAGCAAGTGCATGGAGAATACGGCACTTGCTCTGTTACGTTGCGGCGGCGTAGTGTAAATAGCTTACGCTACGCCGGCGAATTTGTATGAGAATCTGGCCCATATAATTTATATATTAAAAAAATCCGTACTGTCACCAGTCAGTATCCCTGATCACTGGCACACCAGTTCACCAGTTATATGATAACACTGTACTGCACTGGTGACAGTATGTAAAAAAAAAAACTCATACTAAATACCTTGCTCTGTCTACATTCCAAAAACTGGTCATTTGGTGGATATCTGAACTGTCCTGAGATTTTTTGGGCCTCAAGAAATTAGATAAGCTGTCAGTACTTCTGGATCATAGTTTGTGGGCTCTATAACTTTCATACAGACTAATGCCTCGTACACACAATCGGTTTTCATGACAGGAAAAGTGCGATGTGAGGTTTTTGTCAGGAAAACCAACCTTCTGCATGCTCCATCACACGTTTTCTGTCAGTTTTCCTGCCAAGAAAAGATTAAGAGCATGATGTTAATTTTCCTGACAGGAAAATATCCTATTGAGAATCGCATTTGTCTTTTTGCAATTACGACCCGCAAAAAAACTTCAAATCATCTCTTAAGATCTCGCTCAGTCATAGAACTCGAGCGAATAGCATAAATAATAATAAATACAAAGTCCCCACCAGCCGGTTTTTGTCCGCTAACAAAAAACGGCCTACCCCAACACCGAGGCCATTTCTACCATATTTTGGAGATCTACATTAAAAATGTCTAGTCCTTCATATAACTGTGATCCCTAAGCCAGATAAGGATGTGACATTGGTCTCCAACTATAGACCAATATCGCTATTGAATGTGGATATTAAATTGTACGCAAAAATTATAGCCAATCGCCTATTACCCCTATTACCTAGCCTTATTTCCTTGGATCAAGTGGGATTTATACCCGGCAGGGAGGCAAGGGACAATACTACAAAAGCAATTCTTATTCAATCTTGGCTTCAGAACACTAAGGCCTTGTACACACGATCGGACATATCCGATGAAAACGGTCCGCGGACCGTTTCCATCGGATATGTCCGATCTGGAGTTTGGTCCGATGGCGTGTACACACCATCGGATCAAATTCCCCGCCGGCGGACGGCGCGGTGACGTGGCGGTGACGTTGACGCCGCCACGTCACCGCTACGTCACTGCACCAGGAAGTAAAACACTTCCGCGCATGTGCCGAATCCATTCGGCGTTGGCGCGGCGGCGGTGCGGGACGACATGTCTGCTGGTAAGTGTACTAACCAGCAGACATGTCGGGCGGACACATTCCCACCCGATAGATTTCAAAGCATGCTTTGAAATCTGTCGGGTGGACAAATCTGTCCGCTAGCCCATACACACGATCGGAGATGTCTGCTGAAACGGTCCATCGGACCGTTTTCAGCGGACATATCCGCTCATGTGTACGAGGCCTAAGTCACAGGGATTCTTGTTGTCCCTCGATGCAGAGAAGGCCTTCGACAGGATAGCATGGGATTACATGTATGAAGCTTTGAAAACTCTGGGCATACAAGAACGTCTGCTTCAATTCATTCAATTCTTGTACACATCACCTACGGCCAGAGTTAAAGTTAATGGCGGGCTGTCGGAGGCTTTCTCTGTATCGAACGGCACGAGACAGGGATGCCCACTGTCACCAATAATTTTTGTGCTCATCTTAGAACCGTTTTTGTGTAAATTGAGAGCGAACACGGATATTGTGGGTGTTACTGTTAAAGAAAGACCTATAAATTAGCAGCATTTGCTGATGACATCCTTTTGTTCCTCTCCAACCCTATCACTACGATTCCTAATTTGCTACAGGACCTCTCCCTGTTTCAAGTAATTTCTAACATGAAAATTAACTTCGCAAAATCAAGAGCCTTAAATGTCTCGTTACCTGTATCTACGGTCTCCCTCTGCAGGCAAAATTTCCCTTTCAAGTGGGAGGAGGACTGTTTAACATACCTAGGAATTAAATTAACATCTGACGTAAAAAATTTGTATGACAACAATTTTATACCCCTGTGTAATACTATCAAAAACGACCTGCTTAAATGGGGTTCAGGTTTTTTCTCTTGGTTTGGGAGATCATATATACTCAAAATGAACGTCCTCCCAAGGTTGTTGTATCTGCTACAAACGATCCCAATCAAAATTCCCTGCTCGTTCTTCAGGAACTTTAAACAACTCTGTCTGAAATGTATTTGGAATATGAGGCAGCCTAGGATCAAATGGGATAAACTCATTATCCCCAAACTAATGGGTGGAATAGGACTACCAGATCTGCAAAAATATTACTGGGCTTGCCACTTGACCCGTATTGTCGATTGGCATCTTCATGCTAACGTTAAAGATTGGATTGCTCTGGAGGGCTCATTGTACACATGTCATATCCCCTTGACAAATCTACCTTGGATTCATCCCCGTAAAATCCCACAAAAGGTCAAATCTCACCCAGTTACTGGAAACACATTAAAAATATTTGGTTCCCTCTGTAAAAAATTTGATATTTCATCTGTATATGGCCCCATGTCCCCCTTATTCCACAATCCAGACATACCTCTGGATTTGTCTACCACTGTCCCTCCTGTTCCACATCTAACGAAAGTACCGAGAGTCAATTCACTTTTCAAACGAGGCTCCACTTTTACTTATGATTCCTTTACTGCTAACAACCCCAGTACTAATGTCTCCCAGCGTGACTTTGAGACTGTTACAAGGTTCGTGAACAAACCCAATTCATGCTATGATTGGCAGAGACCAAAGACTCCTTTTGAACATTTATGTCTTAAAACAGTTCCCCAAAAACACTTAATCTCCACGCTACACACTTTATTATATTCAGGTTTTGATTTAAAAACAGACGCCACAAATCTAAAATGGGAGGAGGATCTTAATATATCCATTTCAACAGATCAATGGGAGACTATCTTTCGAAGGTTGCATAAAGGTTCTTTGAACGTACTGACCCAGGAAAACGGATACAAATTGTATTCAAGATGGTACAGGACCCCTCATATTGTTAATAAGTTTGACCCGAATGTATCCTCTCTATGCTGGCGCTGCAAATCTGCCCCCGGAACATTACTCCATATTTGGTGGGAATGTAGTGACATCAGACCCTTCTGGAAATCGATCCACAAACTAATAACTGAGATTACTACATTTACACCAGATCTTACCGCCCAACAATACTTGTTGCATCACTCATCCTTACCTAACTCTGTTTACAAAGATTCAATAATATTGCACCTCATCAATGCTGCAAAGCTTTGCATTCCAGCTAAATGGCTTCAACCTTCTCCCCCCTCTGTCTCTGATTGGCTGCGAAAGTCCAACACATAGCAAACATGGAGGATTTAATCCACCAATCGCATGATTCCTCCGAGAAATTCCATAGCAGATGGGCATGCTGGTCGCATTTTACGAAGTCTAGGGTTTAGAGTTTTAATGGACGGCTAATGTTATCTTGAACCAATCCACCTTGTTTACTTATTTATATATCCATTTATTTCTTTATTTTTATTTATCTTTTCTTTTTTTTTTTTTTTTATATATATTATCTTCTTGATTCCAGCAATCTTACAGCTTTAGTGACTAATTGTATTGGTCTTTATTTACTAGAATTTTATACTCTTTACTGTTCTTATCTTTTAAGTGAATATTTAATGTATCCTTGTCATATTCCACTTTGTTTAAGGTGTACGACAATGGTCTTGTTTATACCTTTCCCCTTTTTAGGGCATGAATAATTTTCTATTGTACAATACAGCTTTACGTAAAAAACGTGTATTCAAATTGTTACATCAATATGTGATTGTATGTTTTGAAAAACTAATAAAAATATTTGAAAAAAAAAATGTCTAGTCCTATGTCAGATAGGTGGACCCCATCTTGCATATAGAGGCCAGGGAAACCTCCTTCCAACTCTGTGTGCCTATATGAAAAACTATTCAGCATAGGCATGAATTTCTGAATTGAAGGATTAACACGCCTCCGAATCTTCTCCAGGGGTTTTTCCTCCGGACAAGATAACCAGACCAGACGTGGAATCATTTCATAGAAAATTATTTTAGTATTTGGAAAAGACAACTGAATGCGCTGCAAACCATGCTTTAACTTGGAAATTAACTCTAAAGTTGAACATTTGCCTATATCATTACCACCAAGGTGAATTATTAAAATATCAGGATAAGGCAAACTGTTAGACAACAAAGAAATGTGATAGAAAAGATTGTCCCATTGAAGACCACGAATACCTTTCCATGAAATTTTAAAAGAATCAGGAGACAAAGACAGATTACTAGAGTAGCAGCGTTGTGCGCCCAGTGAACAAATGAATGTCCAATGATCCAGACGGAAGATATTGAACCTAGAATCAGAGAGAAAGGTTAGGGCGGACATATAAACTGAACCTCTTAGATTCCCATCTACCTAAGTTCATAATCACTGACTCGCTCAGGCCCATTCTAGCAGCTTCTGTAGCTGCTCCAATACGGAATGAGTGGGATGAAAATTTTAAATGACCAAGGTTCAGAAAAATCAAACAGCGCTGGAATATGGCTGAAAATTGAAATTTCGTTAGTGGGGAAGAATCCATATGGACCAAAAAATTACCAGAACAGGGGGGTCTTACTGAAATATAACTGGATAAGATTAAATAAGGACAAATAATATGGTCGCCACACGCGTGTAACGTGAGCCAATGACCCCTGCCTGACCAATCTGTTTTTGATCTACTGACAAAAACCTGGACTTTACCTTGCGTGATACAAACTTCTCCGAATTTCAACCCAGGAATACCCTTTTTATTATTTGGAACTAGTTCAGAAATTCTTAGAGCAGCAAAAAAGATCAGTACAAAGGCCGTATGAAAAAGTAATGCTTCGTAATCTGAACTACACACTTGGGACGTGCTTAAACAAATAATTTTTAAGAGTTCTATTGTAATGGGCCTGCGTGTGTCAGGCGTGAAAGTCTGTCTCCGATAGCCTTTTAGAGCTTGGCGTACTGAGAAGAAACTTTTACAGGCCGGAAGGTTGTGTAATTTTAGGAAAAAGGAAATACCCGCTAAGCTTTTGCTAATGTAATTGAAAGATAACTTCTGTTGCATGAGTGAACAAAGAAAAGCAAGAACCGATTGTTCAATGTGTGAAAAATCAAGTAATCCTAATTCTTCAACAAACAAGAGCCACTTTCTCCATGCAACCGAGTACTCGATCCATGTTTTTGGGGCAATCGAACTCCTGATAGATGCTATAACAGGGGCTAGATCAGATCCCATAAATGACTCGGACATGTGTAGCCAAATTGGTCCGCCTCCGGGAAAAGCTGCCTGAAACGTGCCATCTTAAAACGAGACAGGCTATCAGCTATCAGATTACTTTTCCCAGAAACGTGCCTTGCTTTTACCCAAATGTTAAACCTTAAACACAGTAAAACAAAGTATCTCAGCAATTTTATAACCAGTATAGATCTGGAAGATAGACAGTTTAACGCATATATGACACCTTTATTGTCAGAATGCACCAGGATTCTTTTATTTGCAAAAAATTCTCCCCATAATTCAAAAGTGACTACAATGGGGAATAACTCTAGTAATACTATATTCTTTGTTGCCTTGTTGGTAATCCAGAATGGAGGCCAAGAACCACAACACCAGTGGGTGCCCCAAATGGCTGAAAAACCAAGAGAACCTGCTGCATCTGTATAAAGTTCCAAGTGGTCTGAAAAAATAAAGTCTTCTTGAAAGAAAGTACAGCCATTATAATCAGATAAAAATTGAGACCAGACCAAAAGGTCATCTTTCGAGTCTGAAGTAAGGCGGATATGGGAAAAGGGGGACTTAAGACCGGACATGGCCAAGGCTAACCGTCTAGAAAATATTCTGTCTACTGGCATTACCCTAGTGGCAAAGGCCAATAACCCCAAAAAGGACTGAAGCTCTTTTAATAATATCTTTTTCCGCCGTAACAATGAAAAATTGAATTTTGAATTCTGGAAATTTTTTCTGAAGGGAGCTGAAATTGACACAGGACAGTATCAATGCTGATACCTAAGAATTCTAAGGTAGTGATCGGAAGAACTGTTTTCTCATTGGCAATTGGAATGCCAAAAAACTGTGAAATACTCAAAAAGAATTTTAGCAATAAAAAACAAATGGGGGAATCAGGGGGCCTATGAAAAGGAAGTCATCCAGATAGTGGATAATTCCATCACAACCTGACTCATGGCAGATAACCCATTGTAAAAAGGTAGCAAAAGTTTCAAAATACCGGCACGATAAGGAGCACCCCATCGGTAAACACATATCCTAGAAAAATTTATTTTCAAAACAAAAACCTAGAGAATTAAAACATTCGGGGGCAATTGGTAATAGCCTAAAAGCTGATTTAATGTCAGCTTTTGCTAACAAAGCACCCCTGCCAAATTTTTTTATAAGGTGAATTGCGTCGTCGAAACTTGCATAGGATACAGAGGCTAAAGAGTTATCAATTTCATCGTTTAATGAATCACCCACTGGGTACGATAAGTGATGAATTAAACAAAAGGAATTTGGCTCCTTTTTGGGGACGATACCCAAAAGAGAGATCCGGAATTTTTTGAAAGGAGGGGCAATAAAAGGACCCGCGACCCTCCCAGCTTGCGATCTCTTTAATTCATTTTTCCCTTACAATCTCCTTATGTGCCATTACCGATTTTAGGTTGTCCACTGTACTGCAGCCGATACCAGAAAATATTGGTAAAGAGAAACCTGAGGAAAAACCTTTAAGTAAAACCTCCGCTTTCTCCCTGTCTGGGTACAGCATTAGCCATGGTTACATCCTTTCCAGCTTCACTGGAGTGCAAGCTTTTGGACTTTTCTCTACCCTGGGCAGCAGGAAAGCTTCTTTTGAAACATTTCGCGACGGGGTGAGTCCAGAAACAAAAGGAACATTCGTGCTTGTAACGGCACGATGTTGCCCATTTGCATTGAGATTCGTTGTACGCATAGCAAAAACCTTTTTTGTAAACAGATGTCGCATTTTGAGGCGGTGGTTGTTTTGAAAAAAAGCGGTTTCTGCGGAAGGATAAGGTTCAACCACAAACCAACATCCTTCATACCCCATCTCAAGTTTGGGTAAACCGACATTTTTTGTCTGAATGACTCATCATAATTATACCACCCAAAGCCACCAAAGTTCCTGTAAGCCTCCAGGATATTCTCCAGATGCTGGAATAAACCGCTACATTTTTCCGGAAATTTCTCACCCATAATAGCGGAGTAAATACAAAAAGATTTTAACCAATTATAAAATGATTTGGGCGCAGTGCGACGCCGATCATCCGATAATTCGTCCGACCTTCTATCGTTTTTTCCAGAAAAATCCTTACCAGGGAGTAAAGTTAATAATTCAATGAAATCACCTCTCCAAATGTTTTCCTTTATGCTAGAGGTTAAGTGAAAACCCAAAGGGGAGATTTCACATGGTAAGGGCTCTCTAAAACAAATTTCTGGGATTTGAGGAGCAGAAGTAGGTTCTTGTATAGGAATAACATTAACAGCGTTATCAAGCTGAGAAGTGGCAGGTAATGAATGTGCAGACCAAACATCTGCTGGGGAAAAAACAGCATCTTGCAATTTACTAACAGAATCCAATAATTGTTTTAACATTCGTTGGTTATCAGACTCACCACTGGTGGAAAGACCCGCTCCAGCCTGTGCTATCATTCTTCTTAGTTTTGCTTGGAATGCCAGTTGGCCTGGAAGGAGATTCCAGCCTCTGAAGCGCCGTCACATCATCCAGCTGTGTCTGCCTAGCAACTGGTGACGCTGACTGCTCCTCCGTATATGTGGGAACCTGTGAAGAGAAAAACCCCTTCCTTCCCCTGGGTGGTGATTGACGGTTCTTACCCCTCCCCGCAGTGACACGCACTGGGGAGGGAGAGGCTGACCTCTTCTTCTTTTGGATCCGTAGGCTGGTGCGTTGCGGGGTGACGCCGGATGTTCCGCCCCGGATGGATTCCTCTTCCTCTCGTGCGGCAAGGGATGTGGATGGGCGCTCGGGCGGCTGGTTCCTGAGGTACCTGTGGGGGAGAGATGGAGGTGGAGGAGGATGTGGGTCCTGGAAGACATCCGATGCTCCCGCAACAGCCTCGTCTTCTTCCGCGACGGAGGGCGGGTCAGACTCCAATTCGGCCAGGCACTTCTTCAGCCATTCCTGAATGAATGAATGAATGAATGAATGAATGAAGAACTTGTATAGCGCAGCACATGCGAAGTAAATCGCCTCTGGGCGCTTGTTGTTCCTGTCTCCTTTGAGATCAAAAGAGATGAGTCTTAATCTTTCTCCTGAAGACTAAGTAGTTCTCCTCCAGTCAAATGCTGGCTGGTAAGGCGTTCCATAGTCTGGGACCTTGGACAGCGAATCACCTGTCTCCTTTGGACTTGTAACTGGCTTTCGGTATCTGAAGCCGATTTTGATTGGTGGATCGTAGAATACGATTGGGATTGTAAACTTTAAATTTTTCGCATAGATAATGGGGAGCATTCCCATGGATACATCTATGCGTTAGACAGAGAGCTTTAAAGGTGATTCTGTCTTTGACTGGTAGCCAGTGAAGGGATCTCAACGAAGGTGAGATTGATTCCCAGGGTTTTTTCCCAGTCACAAGTCTGGTGGCCGTATTTTGAACGACTTGAAGACGAGCGATTTGGTATTTGGGGAGTCCGAGGTAAAGGGCATTTGCATAGTCCAGTCTGGAGTTTACAATCGCTCCCACCACGACCGCTATGTCTTTCTTGGGAATAAAAGGCGTGAGTCTGCGTAGTAGGCGCAGCAGATAGTGAGATCCGCTGACTACTGCCCCTATTTGTGCGTTCATTGTCATGTCGGAGTCAAAGATGACCCCAAGACTTTTGACTTTGGCGCTAGGGGTGATGATTTTGCCTAGAATGGGCGGGGGGATCCAGGTTGTTGTCGATTGATTCCTACGCTTGGCGTGAAACAGAAGAAGTTCTGTTTTCGCTCCGTTGAGTTTGAGATAACTCTTTGTCATCCAGTCCTCTATCAAAGAGAGGCATGTCTCTAGGTTGAGGTGGTGATCCTTTTTATTGCAAATGCGGAAGTACAGTTGCGTGTCGTCTGCGTAAGAGTGATAAAGCAGTTTTTGGCTGCTGATGATTTCAAAAAGAGGACGCACATAGATGTTGAATAACATCGGCGACAGGGGAGATCCTTGAGGGACCCCGCACGATAATGTGCGTTGTTCAGAAGTGAAGGGTCCTAGCTTCACTATTTGCGATCAGTTTTCCAAAAAAGAGGAGAACCAAGATAGATTGCTTTCTGCGACTTTGGCTATTTTAGCCAGCCGAGTCAATAACAGCCTGTGATCAACTGTATCAAAGGCTGCGCTTAAGTCCAGCAGAACCAGAAGAGAAGATTCTCCCTCGTCTGCGGCCTCGAGAACGTCGTCCCATATCTTAAGCAATGCTGATTCTGTCCCGTGTCTGATTCCTCGCCGCCTTCCTCCGATGCTCGCTCCAGGATTCGCCTGACGAGGTCCTTCATAGTTGCTGGTAAGAGAGGAGAGAGAGAGAGAGGGGGGGGAGCACACTCTACCGCACTTGTCACTGCCTGACTAAGCCTCAGAGCAGTGGGGCTTATATAGCCCCCTGCACGTGTAAAAAAACAGGAAACAGGTGAGTCAGAACACCTGTACTAAGCCCGGGAAACATGTGATTTGAAACTCATGTCATAGCCCGGGAAACATGTGACTTAACACCTGCACCAGGCATGACTCATACAGACAGAACATATGTTTTCCTGCCTGAGTTTTAACTACTGACCTGACCATTTTTTTTTTTTTGTGTAACTTCTTATAAAATTATTCTAATCTAATTGCTGTTGTTCAGCCAGCCACAATCCCATGATGTGGGCACTAACTAATGCCCCCTTTCTATTCGTCATGCTGCAAATTATTGGATCTTTTGATGCAGAGCTTTCTTTTCTTCTTTATAATGCTAGAATAATGAAGTTGTTTTACTGCTGATATTCACATTCTGACAAACGTATTTATTTATTTTTTCTTGGGAACTCATGAATAATCTTTTTTATTTTTAAAGACAGATCTCCATAGTAATGTTTATAAATAATTTTTGGGGGATTATTTTTATATTATTTTCTAGTGATCTCCATAATCTCCCTTTTTTTGTGTGTGTCAAGTTACCACAACAACATTATTAAAGCTGAATATTATTATCTTGTATTTTTGAACCTCAAGGAAGTTGGTTGGTGTCCCTTCAGGTCTGGTATGGATATTAAGGGTAACCCCGCCATCAATTAAAAAAAAATAACGTGGGGTTCCCCCCAAAATTTCCATACCAGACCTTCCCAAAAAATCACATTTCTCATCGCTGGACCGATCACCCGTCGCTGGATACAGACAACGTTGGAGCTGGGAGCTGCATCGAGAGTGGATTACCACCGCTGGATTTTTTTTTTTTCATTAATAAAGGCCTTTTCTCTATGGTGTGTGTGTGTGTTTTTTTTACAGGAATTTACACTTCCTTCGTGAAATGGTAGGGGTACCCCATTACCAATTCACATAGGGGGGCCAGGATCTGGGGGTCCCCTTTGTTAAAGGGGTCTTCCAGATTCTGATAAGCCCCCTGCCCGCAGACCCCCACAACTACCGGGCAAGGGTTGCTGGGATGAGGCCCTTGTACTCATGTTGAGGGCATGTGGCCTGGTACGGTTCAGGAGAGGGGGGGCACACTCTGTCCCCCCCTCTTTTCAGTGGCTGGCCAGGTTAACGTGCTCGGATAAGGGGTCTGGTGTGGATATTTGGGGGGAACCCAACATCATTTTTTTTTAAATTGACCGCGGGGTTCCCCTTAATATTCATACCGGACCTGAAGGGCCTGGAAATGGAATTTGGGGGGACCCCACGCTTTAAAAAAAAAAAATTATGAATGAATCCTCTCTAAATTGCTGGAGCCGACAATTCATTATAGCCGCAAAGCCGCTTTTAAATGACCTTTTTTCCTTTCAGAAATGACACTTTGTGCAGGGACAGTTCTAAGTTTTTATGTATTTTTAAGTTATTTCCCTATCCACATTTGATTGCAGAGTACTTGCCATTCTCTTCCCGACATTTTGCTGCCATTTGCAGCCCTCTAGCCCTTTCTATTTGTTTTTTAGAGACATTTGAGTAGTCAAAAGTCCGGGTCCCCATTGACTTCAATGGGATTCGGGTCCGGGGTCAAGTTCTGGTCAAGTTCGGGTCCCGAACCCAAACTTATTTTTGAAGTTTGGCCAAACCTGCCGAACCCGAACATCCAGGCGTCCGCTCAACTCTACTCATTACTGTTGCAAATTGAATGTTAATGAATAGAAAAGACTATCATTCTTGCCCCAATCATTTTTGGCCACTACTGTCTATTGATATGTAAATCACTTTTTGTTAAATCATTATTGTGTTATCAATAATTAAATCTAGTTTACATCATTATTTTTAGGAGGGGATATAAGGCCTCAAATATGTAATTTGTAGAAATGGTGGAGATGGTGGACATCTTGAGGAGGACTGACTATGATGGGGAGCATGGACCGTACAAGAACCCTAATGTGAGAAAGGCCAAGATCATTTCTAAAGTTGTGAGGAATTTGCACAGGAATCGCAGGGTACGACGATTCAAGGAGCAATTGAGGAAACAATGGTCAGACCTGAAACTGAGGGAGCATGATCAATACAGAAGGATCAAGAGAATGCTTCAAAAAAGTATTTGTCCTGTGTTCCTATTATTACTTACATGTTGCTCCATGTGCTTTTTTTTTTTTTTACTGTTGGACAGTTTAAAATGGCAACTTACAGGCTCGTGGACACAGTAATTGATCGTAGTAAACATTGTTAGTTCGCCCACTAATAATACAATGTTTTTGTCAGATACATGGTGTAACGGAATGAACCGTGACAACCAGAGACTTTGGAAGGATGAGAGATACTCTTGTGCCAGCGGCACTAATAACTCCTGGGTCCAAGTCCACCCTGTGCCCTTTGGGCATAGGGTGGCTAATAAAATCATAATTCATGTATTACATGAGATGGGACATTTCATGTGCTTTCTGCCATAACGGGATATCAATGTACGTGGTTGGTGGGTGCAACCCCTTCCTAGCAACTCAAGTAGGTGAGAAGAAGGGGTTGCACCCCAAAACCCGTCCATTGATCCCCCGTGATGGCAGATAGCACATGTTGACATTAGTCATGTGATCAGGAGGTAAATCTCCATTTTGAATCTGTATTTGTGTGCATCTTCAAAATTTGACTTTTACAAGGGTGACATCACCCCCCCCCCCCCATCTAATGAAGGCAACAGCAACACATTTTTAAAATACTATATTGTCTGATATTGCCTTCACATTTTTTAAAGTAATTTGGTGTTTACAGTGACAATGAGGGTTATTTAATAAAGGAAAAACCACTTGGCACTACAACTGCACTGGGAGAACTTAGGAGACAGCTAAAAGAAACACAAGCAGTAAATCAAATTCAAAATCATTTCCGTTCAAAAGTTTTTTTTTCAAAGAAATCAAAAATAGTCCTCATATTTTTGGTGCACTTCACTGGCGCTTTGGGGGGGCAAGCCAGTGTGGCCAGCTTCCAGGGCCGGGATAGGATTTAGGTCCTAAATTGAGGTCTCAGGCCCAACTGACGCCATATACAGCAATTAGGAGCATTCTTTCTGAGAAAATTGTGCAGAACACAGCACGCCATTACAATGTGGTTGATTTTATACTCCGCCATATTTATGTATGTATGAAATAGGTGTAACTGGCTGGCCATTATGCCAAACGCATTCTTGACCACTCTTCTGGTTCTGGCCAGCTGGTAATTAAAAACCCTGTTCTCGGGGGGGAATGGCCTCATCAGATGATTTCCAAGCCCAAATGCTTCATCAGTGATGAACACAAATGGGAGTTTTTCCACGTTGTCTTCTGCAGGTGGCAATCCCAATCCATTACTCTGGAGACATCAAGAGAACTCTGTCTTGGAAAACACTTCACCATCTGACATCCGGACATTTTTCTCTACGTCCACATATAATAAATCACAATGGCATTATCACAATACTATGTATGGTTCAGGAGGAGGGTCACTCTCTCATCCCCCCTCTTTTCCTGCGTCCTGCCAGGTTGTGTGCTCGAATAAGGGTCTGATATGGAATTTTGGGAGGAACCCCACGCCATTTTTTTTTATTTTGGCGTGGGGTTCCCCTTAAAATCCATACCTATGGATTTTGAGGGGAACACCCTACAGCATTTTTTTAACAATTTTTTTGCCTGTTCGCGTGTTCTGCTGCGAACCAAACTGGGGGGTGTTCGATTCATCCCTAATTGTGGATTAGAAATAGCTGCTGCCTATCTCCAATAGGTTGGAGATCTAAAAAAAAGTAATTTTGTTGTCAGATGAAATAAATTTACCATTTGTCAAAGAAGTGAACTGATGAGAGGTTTCAGACACAATTTGATTTGTAGCTGTATGAACTTTTTTTGCATTAATACATGTCCCCTGGGGCAGGACCCAGGTTGAGAGGGGAAAAGGTAGAAATAGTAAAGCTTTTATTTTAAAAATAGAGTTTTTGTCAAAAGTAGAAGACCCCTGATTGTGTAGATGACAGGCTCTCTTTAGGTTTGGTCTGCAGGATGGCCACACATAATATGTATTATTGCTATAAGGTACATGTAAACACAATCATAAATTAATATATATATATATATATCAGAATCCTCCTCACCTCTCCGGTCAGCAGATGCCATCTTTGAGACGGATGACCAATATTTTTTCCGTGAACGAGAGACCTCTAACCAATCTCGGGGCCATTGGAATCTACACCACAGATATCTGCTGATCCCTTCCCTGAGGGACACCTTATATCAAGATCTGAGCATATACCAAGCCTGACCGACTCTAGAAATACAATTTTCTTAGAGTCCATTTCATCTGGTAAGCCTGCATCTTCACCGGTGGTGGGATTTTTTCTTTTTCACTTCTGAACATCAAGCATCATTTTGTGTCACTGGAATTTATGAACTTTATTTCATGAACTTTATTTCAATTTTATGAGTTATGATATTATTTTTATGTTGACGCACAGATCACTCTTTGTGTTTTACACACCATTTATATGTATAGCTTTATAGTTACATTTTGGTATTCTGAGCGCTACACTACCACGTTCCTAATATATATATGTTGAAGAATGTATGTAGCACTGGAAATAAAAAAAAGCCAGCCAAACACATCTCTATAATTGAATTTGGACACCTACATATTTTCTTATTACTATAAACCTGTGCTTGCTATTTTCTTAATATATACATTTCAAACTACCCTTAAAAATTATAAATTTGATGATGCAAAAAGCAGAGTGTGACACTTGAGCAGGCTATATATAAAAATGGAATTTGTGATACATTGGATTACTTATATTTGAGTTAGATCAGAGGTCTTTGGTAATTTTGAATCACAGATATTGCTTCTTTTAAAGTTATTGGCTCCTGTGTTTGCATTAGAGGAGATATGTAAATAGCAGAAGCAATATGACACACATTTTTTATGGTGTCCTGCTTTACAGGTGTTGCTGCTCACAGACAAAAGCTTGTTCAGTATCACTTGTGTAAATAATCATAGGTTAAATCAGTGCATCTTATGACAGTAGCACTCCTCTGTGGATAAGGCTGAATTATTTCTGTTTTTCCAGGGTAACACTTCAAGCACAAGCTTTGAAGAATATTTAAAGTGACCAATGTCATTTTTTCTTTCTATTCTACCTAACGGTACATGTGCTCAGTGCCTGATGTAAACTCATTATTGCTTCCTGTCTCATGTCACAGTTCTTTAGCAATCCCTAGATAGTCAGCTGGGAAAACTGTGAGTAAACATCCAGTTTCACTTTCACTTTCCCTTCCTTTATAAATTAGCTGGAATATGAGAAGAGGAAGGGAGCAACAGGGAGGCAGAAGAAAGACAGGAAGGGCATAAAGGGAAAGAAAGGGAGGGGGCAGAAAAATAAAAATAAAGACAGAGGACCATAGGGACAGAGCAAGGAGGGGGGATTAGTAAGGAGGAGAACCTTTTAACAGTGGTACACCATTCATCCTGAGAGGAAATGCCTCAACTACACTAGAACCCCAAGAATCTATCCAAGTAGACCATATTTTATCAAACTTTCTTGGACGGTTTCTGTTAATATAAGTTAACTTATCCCATGGTAAGCCAACTGTTGGTGGGACACCAGACTTCCAACAGAGCAGTGTCTTCAATATTTGTTAAATGACGCAATCTCCAGCCAAAATCAATGTGGTGACATAGGAGCTCAGACGATCCTCCCAATCTTCAACCGTCAAATTGTTAATGTCATCCTGCCATTTTTGATGTAATCTAGTATCCCTAGTAGCTAAAGACAGTGGGAGGTAGAGGATGGACACAAGTTTACCCAAAACTTGTGAAGTCAATCAATAGTCCACTGGATCAGATTCCAGGGTAATCAGGACGGGGAACTAATTACGGTAGGCATTGTGAGATTACAAATATTGAAAAAACATCCAGTTAGGGAGACCAAAATCGGCTTTAAAGTCTAGGAACAATTGCAATTTACTATTGGCAACATGTTTCAGTCCCACCACCCTCCTTTTTGCCTAGACTTGGATCGGGAACACTGTTCCAATTTTGAAGGGCCGAATTGCCCCAAAGGGGCACATGCGGAGAGAAGGTCTCAGGCGAATGATATTTTGCCCTCACTGCAACTCAGAAAGATTTGTTGTTTGAAAAAGAAAATGGACTTTCTAGGCACCAATCATTAGCATAAAAGAATTTTTTATTGATGCAAACCCAAAAGGACTTTGGTGTTAGAATCAACGTTAAAGTAAAAATTCATAAAATTACATTAAAAACACATAATTGATCACAGAATATTTTGTAAGTGAACAAAGAGAAAGTGATTGTTAAAACCAAGAACGGTCCAATGTAGACACCAACACTAGTTGATGGCTACTATGGATATGGGTAACAATGAACATAAGCTCTACATGTTTCGCAGTTGAATGCTTCTTCAGGAGCTATAGATTTTCTAAGGAAGAAAAGAGGACTGTTATTGGTTTACAGACATAAATTCATATATTAACAAACATTTGTGCATAACGCTAAGTTGTATCATTTGTGCACTAAGGCACTATAATAGAGATGCAGAGAGTTGCCATGGCGTCATCAAGGGACAGCACATTGGGGGACCACAGACGGGGCGTGCAGGGATACACCAGGAAGGGGGGTATTGTAGTAGCAGTATGTGCGTGCATCCCTGTGGGGGCACTGAAAGTGATGTGCTCACACACTACAGGGAGTGTTGAATAGTAGTATATGAATTAGGAGTGCTGGGAATAGATATAGATAGAGGGTAGAAAGAGATTCGAGGTACACAAACCATAGGGTGGAAAATGGGTGTCCTGAGGTACTGCAGTGCCACGTCCTAAAATTGGGTAGAAAGATTTGTTGTTTGAAAAAAAAAAATGGACTTTCTAGGCACCAATCATTAGCAAAAAATAAATTTTTATTGATGCAACCCCAAAAGGACTTTAGATACAGGGTAACCACCAGAAACCAGGGTGATAGCAAGATGGCCTATGTGTGGTGGACACAAAACGGCTATGAGGTCATGTGACTGCCTACCGTCCACAATAGTGGGTATCATTAAATATGGAAACCGGTAACGTGTACTGGATGTAACACTAAGAAGTCCAAAAGGCTGGTAGGCGGTCCAAATAAAAGTAAAACGGATGGCTCACTCTAATAGGGAAAATAAGAGTAAAAGTAGAAATGCCAAAGCCTCAGTAACTTGCCAGAAGGTAAAAAAATAACAGATATAAGTAAAAAGTAGTTAAGTTTCATAGAAACAAAAATAGGGGTGTAAGTAGAAGTGACAGATATTTTATACGTACCCAGATGTATGCACTGCAGCATATAAGGGGGCTGGTCAGATTAGTACGATAATACACTCAGACAGCTAGATATGTGGAGAGGAGGGAGTAATCCCATAACAATAGGAACGTAGATTCCAGGCAGTGTAGGAGACCAGGAATTAGTTGAGGGCTGCGGTGTGGTAGGGTAGTGTCTGGGCAAGAAATATAATGCAAGTTAGGCTGTGGGTCAGACGCCCATTGCAAATCGTGTCTAAGTAAGTGAAGAAAGCAAGACGCAGATATAATATCCAAAGGGCCATGCATGTACTCACCAGCCGGGCCGTTTAGCTAGATTTCCTGTTAAGGATAGGAGCCTCCATGCATTGGGTTATCTAACCCAATATTTATGTGTATCACCGGTCACATGTGCGGATGGGACTTCCACGTCATGTGACCCGGCCAACATCCTGACTGTCCAATCCCCTCGCACCAACCCTGTCAGCGTCGGATGACGCTGTGCCGATGACGTGGGACACCAAGAGGAGGAGGTACAGAGACACGCGTGCCGCCAATGGGATTTGAGCGGGGTGTGTCCCTCATACGCCGAGTGTTGCGATGGTAGTACCATCGCAACGGCGAATGCACCACAACATTGGCGTGGGCGTAGGGAAGGAGCGTCATGGGGGGAGGAGTAGGTAAGGCTAAGGGTAGCGCATGAACGCACAATAACTGCTTCCAAGGTGACTGCCTACTTATCCCTTGGTTGAGAAAACCAACATTTGGCAGTGACTAGAATTGCCGCCCAGTAATAAACCCAAACATTAAGCAAGGACATATCACCCTGGGAAAGGGGTAGCTGGGGAGTAGACAAAGCGAGCCTAGATGTCCTCTAGAAAAAAAAGTTAATTCAGAAGGAATACCATCTTTATGAGATTAACTCTATTTACCGGTGTAAACAGAAGGTACTTCCAGGCATTACATTTTTGAGAAAAGTGTTTTAGTAAAGGAAGCAAATTGAAGTCAAAATAATTGACCAGGGAGCCACCCACCATTACCCCAGGACAATTGACTTCACACACCCAACATAATGGGGCAGTCAAAGGTGGCTTAGGATTGGACAAGTAAAGTGGGAACAACAGTGGGAACAAATATAGACAAAGGTGTCTATAATTCTCAGTCCTGCGGCAGGGAGGAGACAGTGTCCCCAAAAGTTAAGAGGATGTCATCTGCATACAAGGATATTTTTTTCCTTGCCACTTCAACCTGAGTGAGCAGTCTGAATCAGTGTAGGGGCTCCACCGCCAGGGCAAACAGGCCTGGGGAAAGGGGACACTCCTGTCTTGTACCCTTGTGAAGTGAAAAATGGGAAGATAAGGAGTTATTGGTGCCAAATCTAGCAGCAGGCTGTGAGCAAAGCAAGAATATCCATGTAATGAATTGGGGTCCGAACCCAAACTTATGAAGGACAGCCCAGAGGTAGCCCCATTCCACCAAATAAAAATGTTTTTTTCAGCATCAAGAGAGGTGACCACCCCAAGGCTACTCTCAGATGCCCAGGCAACATGTCGGAGTCTGCGGATATTGAACATGTTGGTTCCCCTACCCGGCATGAATGTTGGTTCCCCTACCCGGTGAATCGGTCGGTCACCATTAACTAACGCAGTGATGACCTGATTCAAACAATTGGCCAAAACTTTAGCCAGAATCTTGGTATCAACATTAAGGAGAGAAATAAGTCTATAGGACGTGCAGTGACCCAGGTCCTTACCAAGTTTAAGAAGGACCACCCCCACTGCTTCAAAAAACAGAAGGAGGCAGAAAACCTTGATCAACCTGCAATTACTTCAGCGTAATAGGGCTATCCAACTTCTCCCTATATCAGGAAGTAAGGCAAGGGAGGTCAACACTCTCCAAATGGAAAGTATATGCCAAGGGTTCTTGTTTCTGACTGTAGCCTCCAAAGCAGAGGCTATGGCCTGGATTCACAAACGATTTACGTCGGCGTATCTCCAGATACACCCAACGTAAGTCCAAATGTGCGCTGTCGTATCTTTATGCCGATTCACAAAGCGAGATATGTCGAAAAGTAGGCTTCCTCCGCCCAAAGTAACTTGCCTACGCCGGCGTATCGTGGGCGCATAGTTACGCTGGATGCATTTGGAGTTCCCATTATAAATATGCAAATGAGTAAGATACACCGATTCACGAACGTAGATGCGCCCGGTTGCTTCATATACGCGGTTTGCGTAAGGCCTACGTCAGGCGTAAAGTTACCCCTCATATATCAGGCGCAGCTAATGCAAAGGTATGGGCCAGGGAACGAGCCGTCAAATTTTACGTCGCGTACACCGTTTATGTGAATAGGGCAGTGCGTAGGTTACGTTCACGTCGTAGGCATTGTGCCGATGTATCTTAGGGAGTAGATGTGATGTGAATCTGAGATTGCGCACACATGCCAAGTTCGACCGGCCATTAATTTGCATGGGGTCACGCTTAATTTAAATAAATGACGCCCACCTTCTTCCTACTTTGAAATAGGCGGGCTTACGCCTGGCAATTTACGCTACGCCTCCGCCGCAACTTACGGAGCAAGTGCTTTGTGAATATTGCACTTGCCTCTCTAAGTTGCGGCGGCGTAGCGTTAAGAAGATACGCTACGCCCACACAAAGATACGCCTCTCTACATGAATCCGTGCCCTAGGCCTTAAGTACGCAAGTTACCTTGCATATATGAGATTTAAGCTTTTAAAGGCATCCTAGTTTGTAAATATATAGAAAACTGTTGCGCTTCCCTATAAGTGTGACTGATATAAGCCAAAATAACCAATATAACTTCACATATAAAGTGCATACAGTGCCATTAATTCATATTCTTTAATTATAAATAGGGATGAGCTCACGATCGACTCGAACATCGCATGTGCGACAGTTTACGAGCCTTTCGCACGAAATTCGAGTGGCGTGTCACGGCCCATAATTCACTGCGGCATCGCAGTATATTGCTGGCTGATGATTGGCCAAGCATGCACTATGACCCGCATGCTTGGCCAATCACAGCTTGCAAAAAACTAAGAGCCATAATTGGCCAAAGCCAGGGTGGTTTAGTGCATGCCCCACACTATAAAAGGCCGCCTGCAGGTCGGTCTTGTGTAGTATGTTGCGGTGGTTAAGAGAGAAGATAGATAGAGAGAGAGAGTGTCATTTTTTGTAGGTAGATAGAGCAGGCAGACTAGTCAGTTAAAGTTACAGGGGTATATTTCACATAGAGATACGACGGTGTATCTACTGATACACCATCGTATCTGTGAGATCCGACGCTCGGATCTATGCGGCTGATTCCTCGAATCAGGTTCCGCATAGATCTCCCTTAGAGCCGACTGGTGTAAGTGAGTTACACTGTCGGATCTTAGGCTGCAATCTCCCGCCGTCCGCTAGGTGGCGCTTCTATTACTATACGCGACGAATATGCAAATGAGGAGAAGCGCCGATTCTGAAACGAACGCCCGGCCGTCGTTTTTTTTTTTACGTCGTTTGCGTTCGGCTTTTTCCGGCGGATCGTTACCCCTGCTATATGCGGGGTAAGTGCGGCGTATCCTATGTTAAGTATGGCCGTCGTTCGGGAATACGGCCATATACGTTAATAGTGTTAACGTCGAAAACAATGACGTCCTTGAGGCAATGCACGCTGGGAAATTTAGCCGGCGGCGCATGCGCAGTACGATCGGCGCGGGGATGCGCGTGATTTAAATAGTAAACTCCCCCTAGCCGCGGAATTTGCATTCCGCCGGGGGATTTACGATCCGCCAGGGCAACTTACGAGGCAAGTGCTTTCTGAATACAGCACTTGCCTCAAAAACTGGCGCAGGCGGATCGTAAAAAAGATAGATCACGCGGATCAAAAGATCCGCTGATCTATGTGAATCTACCCCAGTGTGTCTAGAAGATATATATGCATCCCAGGTGTTGTATATATATTTATACACTGTATAGTTTAGCTAGATCCGCTTTTGCTAATTTACTGGCAGGCAGGTGATTGTGCAAGCTGCAGTATTCTCACGTGGTGTACAGCCTGTGTCTTCTTCAGTGTGCACCTAAAGCTACGTGGTGTGTGTACTACCCATGTCCTCTGCAGTGTGCACCTAAAGCTACGTGGTGTGTACTGCCTGTGTCCTCTGCAGTGTGCACCTAAAGCTATGTGGTGTGTGTACTGCCCGTGTCCTCTGCAGTGTGCACCTAAAGCTAGGTGGTGTGTACTGCCTGTGTCCTCTCTCACCCAGGCACAGGGTACTTTGTCTGGCAAAGCAGATGCCAAGGTGGCCTCTTCCCTCTGCTCAATGGTATCAGTCACTCCTTCCCTAGCCCCACCATGTCCTCTTCAGGAGTCCCCCAAACTGTTTGACCACAGTGTTGGGTACATGCTGCATGAGGATGCGCAGCGTTTTGAAGGCTCCGATGATGGTACACAGCTAGAGGAAGGCAGTAACGTGAGCCCAGAGAGAGGGGGTGCCCAAGAAGGACAGCAATCTGGCAGTCATGTTCCCCCAGCTGCAGCATACTGCCAGGTTTTCTACAGTGATGAGGAGGGAGGGGACGATGAGGTCACTGACTCTATGTGGGTGCCTGATAGGAGAATGGAGGAGGAGGAGGAGGAGGAGGCACAGGCACATCTCCAATGAGGCAGGATGCCCTCCAGGGGCCAGCTTAAGGACAGCACACCAACTGCATCACACGCAGAGCTATGCATGTGCAGGGAGTTGCTCTCTCTCTCAGCATTATTCCAAAAGTTCTTTGGTGTGGGCCTTTTTCGAGACGAGTGCATCAGATCGCACCGCTGCTATTTGCAACATATGTCTCAGGCGATTCTCGCGTGGCTAAAACATAACCCGCTTGGGCACCACATGCTTGACCAGATATATGTTGATCTGCCATGCAGTTCATTGGCAAGCGTACCTCAAAGACCCACACCAAAGAACAAAGCGGACCTCCCCTTGCTCCTTATTAGCTGGGATTTCCAACCCCACTATACCCTCAGTCCTCTCTGAAGCCTGCACTGATAGGACTGAAGGTGTAGAATTGGGTGTGTCACAGCCAAGTACTTGCGGGCAATCTACTATCAGTACACCGATGGCAGATTGTACCAGGCAAATTTCCCTCCCCAGCTGCTGCAGCACCGGAAGAAGTTCTCTACCAGCCATCCACATGCCCAGCGGTTGAATGCTAGCTTAGCTAAATTGCTAGCACTTCAACTGCTGCCTTTTCAGTTGGTAGATTCTGCCCCCTTCCGTGAGTTTGTGGAATGTGCTGTACCTCAGTGGCAAGTTCCCAAACACAACTTTTTCTCACAGAAGGCGATTTTGGCTCTCTACCGCCATGTGGAAGGCAATGTCCATGCCTTGCTGGACAGGGCGGTCAGTGGTAAGGTGCATATTACTGTTCATTCATAGTCCAGCAGGCCTGGACAGGGACGTTATCTATCTTTCATGGTGCATTGGGTGACTCTGCTGGCAGCTGGGAAGGATGCAGGACAAGGTACAGTAGTGTTCGAGGTTGTTTCGCCACCACGCCTCCAAAATGCTACTACTGGTTATTACACACCTCTCTCCTCCACCCCCTCCTCTTCTTCTTCCTCTGTGGCCTCTTCCTGTGCTGATGTGTCCTGGAAACCAGCGGTGCTCCGTAGGCGTTCAAGGGGCTACACAGGTACGCAGGCAAAGAGATGCCATGCAGTGCTTGAGCTGGTGGGCTTGGGGGACAGGAGCCACACTGGGCCAGAGGTTCTGTCAGCTCTGCAGGGGCAGGCTCAGAGGTGGTTGACGCCACGCCAGCTTAAGACAGGAATGGTGGTTTGCGACAATGGCACCAACCTTCTCTCCGCCCTGCGACAGGGATAACTGACCCATGTGCCCTGTTTTGTTCATGCCCTTAACTTGGTGGTGAAGCGGTTCTTGGGCAGGTACCAGGGCTTACAGGATGTCCTGAAGCAGGCCAGGAAAGTCTTTGTGCATTTCCGATGGTCATATAATGCCAGTCCTTGACTGGCAGACTTCCAAAAGGAATACAACCTGCCCAAGAACCGCCTAATCTGTGACATGCCCATCAGGTTTAACTCTACGTTGGCCATGCTGCAGCGGCTGCACACGCAACAGAGGGCCATCAATGAGTATCTGTGCCAATATGGTAGCAGGACAGTGTCAGGGGAGCTTGTTTTTTTTTTCCCCGCGCCAGTGAGCCATGATCAGGGAAGCATGCACTGTCCTGTCACCATTTGAGGAGGCCACGAGGATGGTGAGCAGTGACAGTGCATGCATCAGTGAGACTGTCCCTCTTATTCACATGTTGGAGCACACGCTACGTGGAATAATGGACAGGGCCCTTGAGGCAGAACAGAGGGAGGAAGAGGAGGACTTCCTTACCTCTCAAGGTCACCTTTATCCAGACAGTGTTCCTTCTTGCCCGCCAATCACACAGGAAGAGGATGAGGAGGAGGAGGAGGATTGTGTCAGCATGGAGGTGGAGCCTAGCACTCAACACTCCCAAGGAACCCATGGACTTGTACATGGCTGGGACGAGGTGGCTGCGGATCATGTCATCCTCAGTGACTCGGCACCGAATGCCTCAGTAAACCTACGTTGTATGGCCTCCCTGATCCTGCAAAGCCTGCGGAAGGATCCTTGTATTCCTGCTATCAAGGAGAGGGATCATTACTGGCTGTCAACCCCTCTTGATCCATGTTACAAGAGTAAGGTTGCAGACCTTATCTTGCCAGCACAGAGGGAGCAGAAGATGAAACCTCTTTGGAAGGCCTTGCAGAAAGGTCTGTGCAACGCATTCCCAGATACTGGGAGGTTACAAAATCCTGGTCCTGGACAACGTGTTGCTGAGGCTTTGGTGAGTCACAGAAGGAGTGGTGGAGAAGGTGGCCATCTGACCAATGCGTTCAGACAATTTTTTAGTCCGCAGCCCCAAGGTATGACTGGTTCCAGCAACCATCACCAGCGTCTGTTTTACATGGTGCGGGAATACCTAGGGGCAAGATCAGACTTGGACACCTTTCCCACCGAAAAACCTCTGGCTTACAGGGTTTTGAGGATGGATCACTGGCCAGAGCTTGCACAGTACACAATTGAGCTACTGGCTTGTCCCGCATTCAGTGTTCTTTCAAAACGCACATTCAGTGCTGCTGAAGGCTTTGTAACTGATGACCTTCATAAAAATGAATCAGGCTTGGATCACCACCAGCTACCAAGCACCTGATGCTAATGTAACTGTTCCTTTTAAGACTATGCTGATGCTGAGTGACTATCCTGTTATGCTGAGTGACTATCCTTTCCCTCCTCCTCCTCCTTCTCAACAGGGGAATGAAATTACAATTCTTGATCTAATATTTAACAGCAGGGCCCATTTCTGTTCCCTCCAAGAGTAACTGTGAGGGCTTACAGAGTTGTGGCACCAGCACCACCACCACCAACAAAGGCCCAATTGTTCTGCCTCTTTTCAACAGGGTCATGTAATTACAATTCTTGATCTAATATTTGACAGCAGGGCCCATTCCTGCGCCCACCAAGAGTAACTGTGAGGACTTACAGTGTTGTGGCACCAGCACCAGCACCAAAAGCCCAATTTTTCTACCACTGTTCAACAATGGCATGTAATTACAGTTCTTGATATAATAGTTCACACAGCAGGGCGTTCCAGCGCCCACCAAGACTAACTGTGTGGGCTTACAGTGTTGTGGCAACACCAACACCTAGGGCCTAAATTTATGCAGAGTATATACGGCAGGCCCCTACTTTCAAACATCCAACTTACAAACAACTCCTACTTTCAAACGGAAGTAGACAACAGGAAGTGAGAGGAAATCTACCCCTAGGAAGGGAAATTCTCTTCTGTAAGAGGTGTCTCCTGTCCACTGATGCTTTATCACCAATCCTTGTTTTAGTAAAAAAAAAATTTTTTCAAAAAATCATTTGTCATTGGGACAGGAAGTGAATTGTAATCTTCTGAACAGATGCACACAGACAGCAAAACAAATGTTACAGGGGTGATAACCCTTCTCTATGTTTTCAGAAAAGCTTAAAAATAGATTTTTTTTTTTTTAAGTGTATTTTTTGTGCGTGAACTCGAGAGAGAGGAGCCGGACTGCAGAAGTTGGGAGTAGGCAGACCCTCCCCCCGGAGGCAATCGCCATCCTTCTCCATGCCCCTGGTGGCAATGGCGGGTGTGAAGGGGGGCCTCCCACTCACCCCGCCCTACCTGCTCCTCTTGGGAGCCCAACTGGGGCCCAACTGGACCCCAATGGGGCAGAGGGACTCCCCCTATGAGGGAGTGAGGGGGCCTAGCCCACCCAGCCAGCCCCCTAGGTCCTTCGCCTCCCTTTATTTTAGGAGACCGCATGGCATGTGCATGTGTTTTAAACCAATTTCGTGTGCGTGCAAGTGTGGTGGTTTTTGTGGGGGGGGGGGGGGGGGCGTACTAAGCACAGGCGTACCTTGCATAGCACACCCACCGGGAGCCGGGCTGAGACCACCAAACTCAATTCACATGTAGCCGAGACTGGGATCCGAACCCTTGGCTGCAGAGGTGAATGGCTTGTCAGCGCAGTGCCAATCACGTTGAGCCACCACAGCTCCCTAATAAAAAAAAAAAAAAAAGAAAAAAAAAATAGATTTTATGGCTGGAGCTACACTTTAAAAAAGTACCAGTTCACAATTACAAACAAATTCTACTTAACAACAAACCTACAGTCCTTGTCTTGTTTGCACCACCTGTATACTGCTGTTCAAAGTATATAGGGCCAAAGGGGCTTGTAATGACCTGGGGGGAGTGGGGGAAAACCCATGCTATTTTTCTCAATGATTTTCATCCACATTGCAGGGACCAGACATTACATTAAAGCTTCAAGCAGTTTTAAATTACTTTTTTCTTATAGTAATCTCATTTTGTGCAGGGACAGTTCTAAACACGTGCCACTTTACAAGCATACTATAGACACCCAGCAGGTACAATATTTAACCACTTAAGACCTGGACCAAAATGCAGGTAAAGGACCTGGCCAAAATGAAAAAGAGGAATCACCGCTCTAAGATACTAATCAGAAAGTCTCCTCATCTGATCCAGAGCCAAGGGTGCTGGCAGTGCATGGAATGATGCAAAATGAAGGAAAAAAATATATTGCTTTTATTGTAAATCAAAATAACACACACAAAGCATGCCACAGCAGACAGCGAAAAAGCTGACGCGTTTCACACCAAACTTTAGTGCTTATTCATAGCTTACTATGAATAAGCTATAAATAAGCACTAAAGTTTGGTGTGAAATGAGTCGGCTTTTACCCCGTCTGCTGTGGCATGCTTTTTGTGTGTTTGTTTGATTCTACAATAAAAGCAATTTATTTTTGGAGTGCGGCTGTCCAAAACGTTTTTCCTTAATTTTGCAAAGGACCTGGCCAGTTTTTGCGATTCGATACTGCGTCGCTTTAACTGACAACGGCTGGGCACTTAAAGAGGAAGTACAGGTACGTGCTTGTGCCTAGCTGAGCCATTCTGCTGATGTATATGTGCAGGAGGTGGTCCTTAAGTGGTTAAAGGATTTTTTTTTACTTTAAACATCATTAAAATCACTGCTCCAGAAAAAACGACCGTTTGTAAAACTTTTTTTTCCATTGATACATGTTCCCTGGGGCAAGACCCGGGTTCTCAAACCCGTTTTTTGAAATAACTTGCATATTAGGCTTTAAAATGAGCACTTTTGAATTCAAACGTTCGGGTCCCATAGACATCAATGGGGTTCTAAATGTTCGCGCAAACGTTCGGTCCGTTCGAAGGTTCTGGTGCGAACCGAACTGGGGGGTGTTCGTCTCATCCCTAATTTTAAACATTAAAATCACAAAAGAAAAATCATCCAATCTTTTCCAATGGGTAAAAAAAAAAAATCTCTGCTGATGTGTGCAGCAAATAAACATGTTATGTGACAAAAAATCATCCAGGGACAGTCAATCTCTTTAAGCGAAATCTTCTATAAATAATATGATGCCACAGGTGCTTCCCACCACCGTTTCTGCTGTGCACTCACCTCCCAAGTTGGGCTTGCTAATGGCAAGGTCTAAAATGCCTTCGCCTTTGGCAGAGGGTGCCTTAGCAATGCTGCTCCAATTTGAGATAATCCTTGCACGCTTCTTTTGCCCTCCCTTGAATATTCACATATAGAGGGTGTATGGTCCCTCTAAATTTGCGTGCAACCATCCTAAATGGGGCTCAAATAACAACGTGGATCCCCATAGAGTAGTATGTTCAAACAGCAAATATTTTATTCAAGAAATACACGTACAAGAGTTAAAAGTAATCCAAGCCTGTGTTAAAAAACTGCAGGGCCACGGCTCCTGCGTCACTTCCAATTTTGGCAGTCACCCAGTTCCACCCGACGCATGCGGTGACAAGTCATGTGACTTCCTCAGGGGTACGTGGCCAGGCGCTTCCTAGCTTTTCTTATACGAGTGACTGTTTGCTGTTACTATGCAAACTTACTGTCAGGAACATGCTGGCCATAGCGCAGCGGAGGTGCAAGGGCAGAGGCAATTACACATGCGTGGGCACAATCTAAGAAATACCCTGCCTGTCAGTCACAGATGTTTAAATAGACACATACGCACAAATATTTGTGTGAGCCATTAACATTGGCGCGCAAATGGCATATACAGTGTATAAGGAGGGCAGCTGCACTAGGGATTTGCTGTCTGAACTGCAGCTTTTCCCTGTATCGTGTTCCTGTGCCTGTCCTTGATCTTGTTTGACCCGGCTTCCTGACCATCCTGATTCTCTCCAATCCTGACCCCAGCTTGCCTTGACCCTGATTCTTCTGCATCTACTAAATTCTCTGTTGACAAACCTTCTACCTGAACTTTGATCATTCTTTGCTTGATGCTTCTGATGTATCTGATTCCCTGTGTATATCCTGACTTGTCTGACTCTGCACCAGTCTCCTCAGCTTCCAATAGCCTCTATGTACCTGCATTCACGGTACACCGACACCTGCAATGTACCTGCATCCACAACATGTCTGCATCCGCAGCAAACCAGCTCATTCAACTACTGCTTCCATCTGCTTCACCTACCTACCTGCTAAAAGAGAACATCACAGACACTTCTACCTCACGAGCTCTTGCGGCTGCTGTTGCAACCTCAGTGGTCCTTGAATCAGGGCTGTACGAGAAGCCTTCCTCTGCTCTCAGGTACGTGGCACTTACTATGCAATGTTATTTCTGAACCCTATTTAAAAATACATCCATGCATACTGTACTATTTAGAAGTATTTATATAAAAAGGTTTCCATATATGGCAAAGCTAAACAGTATCTATGGGCCAGATCCAGAGACACCAGCCGCTCACGCGGAGTGTCCCATATACGCTACGCCGCTGTAAGTCACAGCGGCGTATTGCTAATGCTCAATGAAATGCTGCTGTAACTTATGGCGGCGTAGCGTAAATGGGCCGGCGTTCGCGGGTGTAATTCAAATTTACTAGGGGGGGGCGTCCGCACCTGGTGAGGAGGAGTTGGTGAATACACCTGTCTTGGAGAGCTGAAATCAAAACATCCACTGAACCTCATACTATCAAGTACATACATTAAGGACATACTACAGGAGTCCAGGTGACTGACCAAGGATTGCTGTAACTCAAGGAAAGAATCCACGGCAGTTTGGAGTAACGCGTCGACCTATACGCATTTTACCCCAGCAGGGGTGAATGCTTCTGGTGAGTGGGGATCCACAAGGGGGTACACCGGACCCACTGCGAAAGTCACTGGTTTACTGTCTACCATCCATTCATATAGGAGCACCTTTACCACCCATGTCACCTGTTTTCTAATATATGGACTTCCATTCCAATTTATATTTTATATATTTTATTATATTTAGGATGATGTGTTCAGATATTTTGTGTATGTACTGTAAACTTTATATTAGCCTTTAGCACGGTGAGCTCAACCTGTTATAGTTGCATATTTATACACTCCTGGTGGTTTACATAAGCCTTATCATCAGTTTCTACATACATCCATTATCACCACACAATCTTTTTGCCTGCACGGTGTTATGCACGCATGTGTATCCTTTGGGGTACGTTGTCCCATTTAAGCCTATAATTACCCAATTGGGTTCGGTTATTGGCCAGCAAACAACTATTAGTGACAGCGCCATTACCCCCACCACCTCTTTTTGTTTTTCACATATACCCCCGTTGGGGAGTTATATTTAGGGGGGGCTGCAGTCACACACCTTTATTAGTCCTATTACCCTCTATTAGATTATCCTAAGCGCAGCTTTTCCTCTTCACAGACTCTTTAAATTTTTTTACAAGTTACATGTTTAGAGTTACAAAGGAGGTCTAGTACTAGAATTATTGCTCTCGCTCTAACTTTGCAGTATTTAACCTGTGTGTATCGGGTACCGATACTAGCCAGTGCCTCACCAATTACTGACCTCACTGCACGTCCCTGCTAAAAGACCCCAGCACACTCTGCAGCTGCATACATTGTATGTGGTTATGGGTCAATTAAGGAAAGTTTGTAGCGCTGCCCCATTTACTTGCATGGGTTGAGCTCTGCAGGCAGTACTGTCCATGGAACATATCAGGGGGTTAGATTCTTGCCACAGCCGTAAAGTAAAGTATCACAGCTGCTGCATGTTTTTACTATTCACCCCCCTCCAACTGCAAATGTAAATGAGCTGTAATACTCATGTGTCCCCAATCCAGTAAGATATCGCTGAGGAGGCTGCAGAGCCACATGTTAAAATCTTCAGTCAGGTCCATACATGTACTATAAACTTTTACTTCAGTCCTATGGAGAGATTGTACTTCAGTGGCCAGCAGGCTCATCAGCTATATCTGGATCTAGGACAGGTAAAATAGATTTGCAGGGAAAGGGTGTGAGTAAGGAAATCTTTAAAATACATTACTACAGTGCAGTTAAACTATATCGCATTCCAGACAAAAAGCTTAATGCACAAAAATACATGTACCAGTCCTGTTTTATTTGTCAAAGATTTGTAACCACTTAATCTCTGTGATCTGTTATGGGCCAGAACAATATTTTACTGAACAATGTTAAGTATGGGCCTACTTATTTATCTTAGATATTGCCTGTAAGAGCGAAGTGATGCTTTCAATTTTATTTTTATTTTTTACTTTTATTTTACTTTAAATTTTAGTTTAAATTTTAAAAGCCAAATGAAGAAAAATATGCATGTCCGCTGTTTAACTAATGAACTTTTTAAAACAATTAGGGCTTAATTTACCAAGCTATAATGCATGCACTATTTTCCAAAGCAGTAGTTATTTTTAACCTTGTGAGAGCTATTTTCAGCTATCTAAGTGCCTTGCTTAAAATGTAATCCCAACTCTCTAATATTGTATCCTTATAGAGTTACTTTAGTAATGTGAATATAGAACATGCATGAGACTCAGTGGTAGGGGAGGTATGGATTAATGTGTTCAAATTATGAGAGTAGCTTAAATCTCTCATAAATTGAATAAGTCTTGTCTGCTTTCTTTGGCCTGATATTTTTCACCACATTTTAACAAAATGAAAGGTGCACTTTAATTACATATACAAACAACCCATATGGAAGAAAAATATATTTCCAATATATTTATTTAAAAAAATTATATATTTTAAATATATTTACAATATATTGGCCTACGCGAATATATTTTTACATCTATTCCAAAAATGTAAATTCAAATATATTTTCCAAAGGCATATATTTTAAAATATATTTTTTTCAATATATTTGACATATATTTTTGAGCATCTAAAAAAATGCATTTAAACATATATTTTTAAATATACTTGTAAAGGCATTCCAAAATATAATTTAAATGCATTTTCCAAAGACATATATTGAAAAATATATTTTTTAAATATATTCTTCAGATTTTTTTCAACATATATTTTTACATATATTTGTAAATGTGTTCCAAAAATATAATTGTAATATATTTTCCAAAGGCATATATGTGAAAATATATGTTTGAAAATATATTGTCCAGATATTTTTGAACATATAAAAAAATGCATTCAAACATATATCTTTAAATAAATGCATTCCAAAAATATAATTTAAATATATTTTACAAAGCTATATATTAGAAAATATATTTTTAAAATATGTTTGTAAATGCATTCCAAAAATATAATTTAAATATATTTTACAAAGCTATATATTAGAAAATATATTTTTAAAATATGTTTGTAAATGCATTCCAAAAATATAATTTAAATATATTTTACAAAGCTATATATTAGAAAATATATTTTTAAAATATGTTTTTCTGAAAATATTTAATGTCTAATACATTTCAACATATATTTTGTCTGATATTTTTGTAACTATGTCATAGATAACATTCTGAATACATTTATAAGAGACCCACTACCATTTTAAAATGGCTTGTTTTACTCTTTTAAAATACATTTAAAAAAAATAAAAGATTCAAATAAAATATATTTTTTTTATAAGATTTTAAGCACATAATCCATTCAATACAAAGCAGATAAACCTCTCGCATCCACTTTCCATTCCCAAAGAATTTTTGTATAAGTCATTCTGAATTGAGAACGCTTGTCGGCGGACCAGCAAGTCCAGTTATATTGATTTATTGATTGACCTGAATGAATGAGAACCTTCACAGACATCCACCTCCACAGTCCAAGGGTCTTGTCTGCTTACAGAGTACAGAGAGAAACTCTGGATATAAATCTTCAATGTTCTGTTTAATCCATGAATCAGAAGTTGCACTATTATTACCAAACTCGCTCATCAGTGTCTTTATGGACCTTGCTTTGTGCACTGGTGGGCAGTCATGTTGGAACAGGAAGGGGCCATCCCCAAACTGTTCGCACAAAGTTGGGGGCATAACATTTTCCCAAAATGTCTTGGTATGCTGACGCCTTAAGAGTTCCCTTCACTGGAACTAAGGGGCCAAGTCCAACCCCTGAAAAACAGCCCCACACCATAATCCCCCCCCCCCCACACACACACACCATAATCCACCAAATGATTTGGACCAGTGCACAAAGCAAGGTCCATAAAGACATGGATGAGTGGGTTGGGGTGGAGAAACTTGACTGGCCTACACAGAGTCCTGACCTCAACCTGATAGAACACCTTTGGGATGAATTTGTGTGGAGACTGTGAGCCAGGCCTTCTCATCCAACATCAGTGCCTGAACTCAAAAATGTGCTTCTGGAAGAATGGTCAAACATTCCCATAAGACAGCCTTCTCAGAGGAATTGAAGCTGTTATAGACTGGCATGCTATTAAAACTCATGTGCGTGTAAAAGCAGGTGTCCCAAAACTTTTGGCAATATAATATATATTGTATATATACTGTATATTCTTTTTATACTAAGTCCAGTCCATTGTTTGGACTTCGTACCTGCCAAAGGGTAATTCCAGCAGCAAAAAGTTCCCCCCAGCACAAAATTAAAACTCAGCAGCTACACAAAGGGGGTTATTTACTAAAGTCAAATCCACGTTGCACTACAAGTTCAAACTACAAATTCAAAGTGCACTTGAAATTGCAAGGAAAGTGCACTTGGAAGTGCAGTCGCTGTAGATCTGAGGGGGGCATGGAAAATAAAAAAAACAGCATTTTAGCTTGCACATGATTGGATGATAAAATCAGCAGAGCTTCCCCTCATTTCAGTTCTACCCCTCAGATTTACAGCGCCTGCACTTACAAGTGCACTTTCAGTGCAATTTCAAATGCACTTTGCACTTGTAGTTTGCGCTTGTAGTGCAAAGTGGATTTGCCTTTAGTAAATAACCCCCCATACTGTACACATACTGCAGCTGCTGACTTAATATTAGGACACTTACCTGTCCTGGAATCCGGCGATGTTGGTATCCCAGCCAATGTTTCCATTGGCTCTCGGGTGCTGCTGCCTCCATTGCCTATATATAGGGACAATTCACACCACATGCAGCCCAGTGCGTTTTTTTTTTTGTCTGCATGGAAAGTAAGTTATATGGTTTTCAATGGCATAATTCACACTAGTGCTTGCAGTTCCAGAAAAAAAGTAGAGCATGCTGCATTTTTCCTGCACTGGACTGTAATGGAACACTGTAAAGCACATCAAAAACGCACTAGAATGCACCTGAACACACTGGAACACACATGTCCTTATTTAAGGTTAAGAAAAAAAAGAGGGGAAAATGCACTGGAATGCTTTAAAAACACACCAAACATACCCTGGAATGCATCAAAAACACACATGCAGAAAAGCATTGGCAAAGTAGGTGGGGGGGGGGGGGGGGAAGAGGCAAATAAGTGGAGCTTCCACTTTTGGGTGGAACTCCGCTTTAAATGTCATATCCCTGCCCAAGCTGCACTGCCAATGCTAGGCTGTGCTGGAAGATAAATATGTAAGTGATGAGAGCTGCATTCTTGTGCGTGTGTATATATATATATATATATATATACTGTGTGTGTGTGTATGTGTGTGTGTATATATATATATATATATATATATATATATATATACCGTATTTGCTGGCGTATAAGGCGACCAGGCGTATAAGACGACCCCCTAATTTTACAGTTTTTTAACGTTTTTTTTGCCTGTACTCACCGTATAAGACGACCCCCGTTCCGATACTTCATATTTCTTCCTTCTGGAGCCATATACTTCTTCATTCTTACTGGGACTGGAGCCAATCACGGCGAGCGATGTATTCTATTAATGAATACAAAGCCTGCTTGGATTGGCAGAGGTTGTAACATCATCAGCCCGTGCATCTCTGACTCTCAAAGCCAATCCGAGCAGGCTACTGTATGTAGGCACTCGGATTGGCAGAGGTTGTTACCCCAATCTGAGCAGGCTCTGTATTCATTTGAATACATCGCTCACCGGGATTGGCTCAGCGGTATATACTGTATGTAGCCGAAGCTACATGCGATATTACCGCACATCCAGCAGGCATCCGAGCAGCTGACCCGGTGTATAAGATGACCCCTGCTTTTTGCCCAGTTTTTTTAAGTGTAAAAGGTAGTCTTATACGCCAGCAAAGACAGTATATATATATATATATATATATATATATATATATATATATATATACACACACACACATATATATATATATATATATATATATATATATATATATACATATACATATATATATATATATATATATATATATATACATATACATATATATATATATATATATATATATATATATATCTCAGATATATATATATATATCTCAGATATACTGTGTGTGTGTGTGTGTATATATATAGGGTGACCAGACATCCCCGGTTTCAGGGGACAGTCCCTGGATTAAGGACACTGTCCCTAGACCAAGTCTGTCCCCAGTTTTGTCCCCATTGGATTTGAACAGGGGCTGGGGCAATTTCAAAGACAGTCAGTGCAGAATTAAAAAAATAATAATTCTGAATTACACCCCCCTACTCTGTCGCTCCTACTAGCTTGGGGGGGGGGATTTTTTCCATTACCTGTGCCCCTTTCTGATGATCATGTGTTGGTCGGAGCAGAGGGAATATTTCTTCAGTTTCAGGTGCATTCCCATTCAGCTCCGCTTCCATGTTCTTCTGCCTTGGCTCAAGTCCCGGCCAGTTGCCTGCCTGCTTATCTTCCTCCGCTCCCCACCAAGCAGTAGCGGGGACCCGGAGTGTAAGACTTGGCAGGCTGTGTGGTGGGCGGCTGCAGCGATGGGCAGAGAGACGCTGATTGCCGCCATTACTAGTAAAAAAAAATGTGTCCCTGGATTTAAAAAAAAAAATCTGGTCACCTTAGTATATATATATATATATATATATATATATATATATATATATATATATATATATATATATATACACACACACATACACATAGAGTATATCTGATATATATATATATATATACACACACACATGTACCAGAATGAAGATACAAAATATATATATAGAATGCATCTCCCATCACTTACTTACATGTATAAATATTTTTCTCATTTCTTTTATCTCATTCTTTTTATTGGGATGTGGGTTTGAATTCTGTGCCTTCGATCTTATAATATGTGAATTCAGCCCTGGGGAAAACTCTTTAAATGAGACTGCAATGATAATACAGGAAACAATACAGGAGGTGTGTGACAGGAAGTGAGCAGTGGGAACCAGAGGGGTGAACTTTCACCTCTCACTTCCTGTTCCTGGTAAGGCCTAGTCTGAAAAGGAAAGCATGGCAGCATGGTGGAGACGCTCTCTGTATTCCCCTGGATGTATTCTCCTGGATGAAAAGTGAGCCTTCTATGTAATAATATTAGAATTGTGAAAGTTTGGTGTATGAGTTAAGTTGTATTTGTCTATTTCCTGCTGAATAGTTCTCATTCTGTGTACATTCACCTTCCCAGTTACCATACAGCATGTGCACAGTAATGTAATATTATAGAGCTCCTCTTCCACAGCATGTCACCCTGCTGCATATAATATGTATGGCATCCATGTTATATCCAGTAACTGTGTAACATACTGTCAGTGTACATTGCTGCATATAATATGTATGGCTTCCATGTTATATCCAGTAACTGTGTAACATACTGTCAGTGTACATTGCTGCATATAATATGTATGGCTTCCATGTTATATCCAGTAACTGTGTAACATACTGTCAGTGCACATTGCTGCATATAATATGTATGGCTTCCATGTTATATCCAGTAACTGTGTAACATACTGTCAGTGCACATTGCTGCATATAATATGTATGGATTCCATGTTATATCCAGTAACTGTGTAACTTACTGTCAGTGCACATTGCTGCATATAATATGTATGACTTCCATGTTATATACAGTAACTGTGTAACTTACTGTCAGTGCACATTGCTGTATATAATATGTATGGCTTCCATGTTATATCCAGTAACTGTGTAACATACTGTCAGTGCACATTGCTGTATATAATATGTATGGCTTCCATGTTATATCCAGTAACTGTGTAACTTACTTTCAGTGTACATTGCTGCATACAATATTATTTGTAGTCAGAGTCTACACCGAGGAATACGATACCCTAACTACCCAGGCCTGAGGTGTGCCATTAGCCTCGCTGGACAGTACGCCTATAAGTGGGCATACCCTGAAGTAATTATGAAGAAATGAATGAAGAAAATGATAACCTGAAAAAAGGGGGAGCGGGTGGGTGGGTACCCAGAAACCCCACCGACGCCGGACATTAGAGGGGAGGAGGGATAAATAGCCCTCCGACTCCTCCTACAAACTCAGGCACGCCTGCGGCCCCGCCTTCCACTTGTAGTCAGAGTCTACACCGAGGAATACGATACCCTAACTACCCAGGCCTGAGGTGTGCCATTAGCCTCGCTGGACAGTACGCCTATAAGTGGGCAAAAAGACCCAGGAGTAGGTGTGATAAAAGAAATGGAAGGGCACGAATATCTGTCTGGCAGAGAAGCACGCCCTGACAGTTTTAAGAACGGCTCCGATAACCATCCGTTACGACAGCAGAAAACCAGCGTCCCAAGAACCGATGATTGGAAGGAACCCCGAAACCAAATGACTGTCCCGTGCCTGACCGACTAAGCTTTCCTCCAAAAGCACAGACATGGGAACCACTGCTGGTGGCGAGAGGATACATGGGGGAATGGAACAAGGGCCGCCCTGAGGAGCCCTGTGAAAGCAACACCATCCAATAGGAAGCAACCAGTGACCCATGTCAAACACCCACAACCACTGACCTAACTATCCATACCCGGTAAGGGGACGTGAGAAGGAGAGATGCAAAAAATGGACAACTGATAGGAGGGAAGGGGTATGAGAGCCGGGTACCCGAACGATGAGTCGCTGATGTTAATGGACGAGGCCACCACGCAGTAGCAATGCAACGATACAGAGACAGAACCAGACATGGAATGACCCGACCTACCCGAGAAACTGGGACCCCCCCCTATCAAAAGAGCCTGGCCTGATGGACCCGCCCCGACGATCTGGCAACCTATGAACAAGAGAACAGGCCCAAAGATAAGAAGCAACGACTTCATGGATGAGAACCCTAATAAAATTGTCCTAGCAGGAACGGCCAGAACGCGCTCAATGCTGGTATGTGAAGCAACCGGGATGGAACTGGACCCAACTGAAACGTACCGCCTACCCTGCTGCGGCCGGAAAAAAGGAAAACTCCTTGTAGACTTACCACCCTGCTGAGCCAAGTACGGGCCAACCCCTGAGTGCCGGCGTACTGCCATGCTCTGTACCCCCCACGTGGAGCAGGCGGGATGCACCCAAATGTGTCGCCCCCTAAACGCCCAACCCTAGAAAACCGAAAGAAAAGACAACAGACAACAAAACATGAGACACCCCCCTCCCCACTGTAGCTGCCTGGGCCAAGGATGTGAGCAGAAATGACCAGACCTCAGCGCGTGAATGAACCTGACGACAGATCCTACCCAAGTGTATGTGACAAGTGTAAGCAGTAAGCGAGCCCGAGTAACCTGCCGCGCAGACAGGTAATTAAAAACGACACACTCAAGGCGATGTACCCACAGACCGTGGTGGGTAGATGTATAGGCGTAAGAATGAACGTGCACGTATGACGTATGTTATACAGGCGAGAAGATTGTGGTCAACAATCATTTAAAAACGAAACCTCAGCCCGTATGGATCTGTAGACGTGACAGATCCTGAGATGCGCACCCTGGCTAACTATACCCGAAAGAACAGTATGACGAGACAAAGAAAACAAATAAAGCTACAAGGCTGTTTGTGTGCTGTGACTGCATGGCACCGACAAGCTATGTGCCCAACCCTGCTGGAGTAGGACCCCCAACAGAAACACAACCCCCTCTGCGCCTACCCAAGTATGAAGACCTGGCAGTGACGGAGGGACCCCAGCATGTCAAAGAACCCGACGACCCCCCCCGTGAATAACGTGAGTGAGTGCGAGTGACCTGCTGCACAGCAGAACACTGAGGACCCGTGGACCCACAGACCGTGGTGGGTAGTCCTGCTCGTGAAATGAAACCCAATGCGTAGCAAGACGTGACATGACAGGCGAGAAGTTTGAGGCGAACAATCGCCTGAAAAACAAAAAACCTCAGCCGAATGGATCTGTAGACGTGACAGACCCCGAGATGCGAGCCCTAGCCAACCGGACCAGGAAAGCAACCTATGTAAAATAATGAGACATGGAAACGAACAAAGCTAGAACGGCCACTGGTGCAAGCTGAACCTGCGTGACGACAGAAACACGCCATGACAGAAACACGCCATGACAGAAACACGCCATGACAGAAACACGCCATGACAGAAACACGCCATGACAGAAACACGCCATGACAGAAACACGCCACGAAACACGCCACGGACTGAGCTGCTGTGACCGAAACTGATGACAGAGCGGCGACAGTGAAAATGCTCCACGACAGAAGCATGCTGCTGACCGCATTGCTATGACATGACAGGAAACATACAGTGACTGTAACCGCTATGACAGAACATGCTAAGACAGAAAACATACCGCTGACAGAAATGCTAAGACAGAAAACATACCGCTGACAGAAATGCTAAGACAGAAAACATACCGCTGACAGAACCGCTGAGACAAAAACATACTGACAGAACCGCTGAGACAAAAACATACTGACAGAACCGCTGAGACAAAAACATACTGACAGAACCGCTGAGACAAAACATACTGACAGAACCGCTGAGACAAGACATACTGACAGAACCGCTGAGACAAAACATACTGACAGAACCGCTGAGACAAAACATACTGACAGAACCGCTGAGACAAAACATACTGACCGAACCGCTGAGACAAAACATACTGACAGAACCGCTGAGACAAAACATACTGACAGAACCGCTGAGACAAAACATACTGACAGAACCGCTGAGACAAAACATACTGACAGAACCGCTGAGACAAAACATACTGACAGAACCGCTGAGACAAAACATACTGACAGAACCGCTGAGACAAAACATACTGACAGAACCGCTGAGACAAAAACATACTGACAGAACCGCTGAGACAAAAACATACTGACAGAACCGCTGAGACAAAACATACTGACAGAACCGCTGAGACAAAACATACTGACAGAACCGCTGAGACCAAACATACTGACAGAACCGCTGAGACAGAACATACTGACAGAACCGCTGAGACAAAAAACATACTGACCGAAACACTGAGAAAACACATACTGACAGCACCGCTACAACAGAAACCATACTACTGACAGAACCGCTACGACAGAAAACATACTGACAGAAACGCTGAGACAAAAAACATACTGACAGAAACGCTGAGACAAAAAACATACTGACAGAAACGCTGAGAAAAAACATACTGACAGCACCGCTACAACAGAAACCATCCTACTGACAGGACCGCTGCGACAGAAACATACTACTGACAGGACCGCTGCGACAGAAACATACTACTGACAGGACCGCTGCGACAGAAACATACTACTGACAGCGAAACATACTGACGGCAATGCTGTGCCATGAACAACGTGAGGCAAGAACATGTACTGACAACCCCACCAACCCCCCCCCCCTGCTGGACTGCACCCCCTTCCCTTGAACCATGACCCCAAGGAGCCTGACTACCATGCAAGACCCTGCCCCCCCCCCCTTACGGGGCCATGCCAGGGTACCACCAGCCCAAACATGTGCACCCCGGCATTCCTTGGGAACCTGGACCAAGGGAGTCCCCTGACACCATGCCCCAGGAAGGACGAACAGCTGAGAGCATGGGAGGAAAAAAGTGGATGTATGCCCCCCTCCCCCATGCTAGAAGGAACCTTGGTAGCGTAAGCCTGGGAGGAGAAGGGAACAGGTCCCCCCTCTTGCCACCAGGCAGGCGCCCGCCAGAAGCTCCCCACGACCTGCTGAGGCTACCACGCTAATGGGAGGGGAAGGTGAATGGATGGATGGCCGGGCTGCCCCCCCAAATGATGGCCTGCATGCGCACAGAGGTAGTGGATAGACGGATGAGTGGATGGCCCTGCCTCCCTCCGGACAGCCGATGTGTACCTGCCCGGAGACTGAGCGAACAGGGGGCGGGAGAAACGGGCGGCCGGTCCCAATGGAGCCATACACCACGTGGATGCCGCTGTGGGTGCCCGGAGGAGCAAGCGGGTGAGTGGATGCCCCCCCCCCCACATAGTGAGCCCGGAGGAGCGGGAGGGTGGACGAAGGGATCCCCACCCAGTGTGAACCAGAGAGGAGAAGCGGCGGTTCCCATGACGCTGGCAGGTGCCTGACTGAAAGGGGGTGGATAGTTCCCCCGACGGAGCCCGCCACCACCACCGAAGTAGTTGAGGTCAGAAGGAGCCATGGGAGGGGGGGAGGTCATGCACCAAGCCCCCCCCGCAAGCATCGGGAAAAGCGGGGGGGGGCAGTGGGGGTGAGTGGCGCTCGGCTGGGGATCCTGCAGAGAGCACAATGGGCGTCGGGCTCCCCCCCCATGACGGCCGGCGGCACCCCCCAGAAATACACCTCTATGGCACCCTCCACGAGAAACCTGTAGCAGCTGCAGCCATGCTCTGCACGATGACCGGAAGTGACGTACGATACCCAGAAACCCCACCGACGCCGGACATTAGAGGGGAGGAGGGATAAATAGCCCTCCGACTCCTCCTACAAACTCAGGCACGCCTGCGGCCCCGCCTTCCACATGGCTTCTATTCTATATCCACTCGCCATGCAGCATAGGAGTTGATTTACTAAAGGAAAATCCATTTTGCACTACAAGTGCACTTGGACATGCAGTCGCTGTAGATCTGAGGGGTAGATCTGAAATGAGGGGAAGCCCTGCTGATTTTATCATCCAATCATGTACAGGCAAAAATGATTTTTTTTTTTGTCCCCTTCAGATTTATAGTGACTGCACTTCCAAGTGCGCTTGTAGTGCAAAGCGGATTTGCCTTTAGTAAATATACCCCATAATGTCAGTGCATAGTGCTACCAATGTTTATGTCTCCCTCCCCTTTTGCATATTATTATCTGCCCTGCTACTAGGTGCCATTAGATATGGATTTTTTCATACAGATACCAATTATGGGCCACCTTTCAGGCCGATAACAATATGAGGTAATGATATTATGTTTACATCCAGCTGCCCCAGAAGTAGCCTGATATCAGTTGACATCTAGGCCTTTTTTTGTATTCTAACTGGCCACTGTCAGAATGCAGGAAAAAAGAGCAGATAGCAGGGAAATCAATAGCCTGCTGTCAATCAGCAAAGGAGAGGATTTGAAGGAGAACATTCTTCTTCAGGTCTTCCTCTGCTGATTGACAGCAGGCAGTGGGAAGGGGGCACAATAGTCAGCCTAATTTTAAAATTTGAAACAGCCAATGGCAGTCTGGCTATGGTTCCCCCACTGCCTGCTGTTTACATTCAGCTACCATCAAATAAATTGTGCAGAAGGAGGTTAGCGGTGTCTGGGGTGTGTGTGTGGGCGGGGGGTTTGAAAGATGGGGGTGTGTGTGTGTGTGTGGGGTGGGGGGGAGTGGATGGGGGGTGTGGAGGTGGAAAGATAATTTTTATTTTTTTTATTTTTGGCGGATTCTGACAGATGGGCCGCCAGCCGCTGTCAAAGCACCTGACCAAAACGAACTGACAGCTGGTGAATATAAAACCAGAATAAGCACTTGGAAGAAGAAAACCAACAACTGAGACAACTTGCCTTTGGTAAGCGGACAACTTAATTGCGGTTTATATCACTGCATTAAACTGGCACTGTATCTGATCATCATATCTGCATCATCCTTCATTATTCATTTGGTCATCAGCGTTTGAGTTTTGTGGTGATATCATTAAGAATTTTTGAGGTTTGGTTTGCCAATTGTGTGCTGTTGGCATACAATTTTGGGATCACCGATTTGGCGTATTAACCTCTCATTGTTTATACATATAATTTGACATTCATTTTGTGAATTTATATACAAATTTTTCCGTGCACTCTGATTTTTTTGTTTTGGTTAATTATTGTGCACCGTTTTTGGCATATCAGCCCCTGGATGCCAATCTTTCAATGGAATTGGTATTGGTGAAATTTTTTCAATTTTAATTTTCATTGAATCTTTTTTATTGGCACAGTCTTTTATTTTTGTTATCTATTTATTGTGTGTTATTCCACCAGTTCTGCTGCCTTTGTTATTTTTATCTTTATTTTCTGTTTGACCAATCATTTGCCCTTTCATTCTACAGTGTTTTAAGGCAGAGGTAGGCAACCTTAGAGAGTTGGAGATCTACCTGAACAACATGGGAGAAGTCAAAGATCACAGGGCACAGTCTCCTCCAATGTTGCCTCCTCACACCTGACTAAAACCTATAATTGCCGTACTACCGCGCTGCAATTGTGTGCCTTTCACTGCAATTTTTGGTGTAAACATTTTGCCTCCTCACCACCTTGCAGAATTTCTCAGAGGCGCATTGGAGCATTGCATACCGCACTTGTGAATGAGCCCTAAGTTGCATTTGGCAATAGCACTTTTAAGGCTCATTCACATGTGAATTTGGGGGTGGTAAAACCCTGCCCCCAATCCCTACCCCCTTTAGCTGCTAAGTGGGAGGGGGTCAGGGTGCCATGGGAGGTGGATGCTTGAGAGTTACTATTAGATCTCAAGCAACCAGAAATAACAGTACCAATGGGGATCGTTGAGTAACTGGAAGTTTACTGTACTACATTCATTATAGTATCAGTGAGTGCACTGAGGTAACTACATACTATATACACAAGTAGGATTTTTGTTTTGTGGAACATCCTTACTTTTATCTTGGGAGAAACCCTCTTGGGGGGGTCAGCAGCAGACTGGAGGAAACCCTCTAATCATTTAAGTACATTTTTCCACAAGTCATCAATTTCTAACAAATGAAATTAATGGATATAGTGAGAAAATAGGCCATTATGTTACTTAAAAAGTTGTTATGCTTTTCCATAGAGTTGCCTGGTGTAATGGATCTTTTGAAAACAACAAGAGCGCAGCTAATAGCACTGAAGAATGATGGTGGAAGTTCATCCTGTGTGGGTGTATCGTGTGCATCACCTTTTGTCCCATCTGAAGACTTGAGCTCATCTCCTTGTCAAGTGTCGTACTCAAGGCCTAAACAGGTAGGTTTTCTTTTGGTATCGAAACATTAAATGGTTGTCTTTTTTTTAAAATATCAAACATATCCTACTCCTATTTACCTGCTCTGTGTAAGGGTTTTTGTACAGAGCAGCTCAGATCCTTCTCTTCTCAGGTCCCATGCCGGTGCTCCTGAACCAGAGCTCTGTGTGTCCAATCACACACTGAGCCTTGCCTTGACCCCATCTCCTAATTAGCTCACTGGCTGTGATTGACAGCACCGTGAGCCAATAGCTCCCACCGCTACAGAAAGCCAATCAGCAGTGCAAGTCCCTGGAGAGACAAGGCTCTCGTGGACATCACTGGATTGAGAGAGGGCTCATGTAAGTATAGGGGGGCTGCACACAGAAGTTTTTTTTACCTTCATGCATTGAATACATGAAGGTAAAAACCCTTGTACCTTTACAACCACTTCAATAAAAAGTAACCTTTAAGGAGGTGCCTCCAAGCGGCTGACAGATGGAGAGAAGCAAGTACAGTAAGACCCTATGAAAACATCAGCTTTGACATGTAGACTGTAAGCCAATTTGACTGTTGTGTCAAAATAAGATATCTTGCTCAGTCTGGTAGTAGTCTGAACTAAAAAGGCAAGTTGTAGGCAAGATGTTGATTTTTATACAGATTTTTTAAAAGTCTACAATATTTTTTTTTTACATGCTTAATTTTGTTCGTTTTATTTACTCAGCTGCATCTATTAGACCCCTTTCACACTGAGCCAGTATTCAGGTGTTTTAGCACTAGAAATAGCCTCTAAAAAGCTCATGAAACTGCATCCCTTTCAGTGCAATGAGTACTTTCACACTGGGGCGATGCGCTTGCGGAACTTTAGAAAGAGTCCTGCAAGCAGCATCTGGGGCGGGTTGGGAGCGCTATAAATAGCGCTCCTAAAACACACCTGCCTATTGAAATTAATGGGCAGCACTTCCAAAGCACTTTAAAAGCGCATTAAAAACTGTACTTTTTCCCTTTAAAAAAAAAAAAAAACGCCTAAAAAGTGTTGCAAAAACCGCCGGAGCTTTAGCAGCGCTAAAGTGTGAAAAGGGTCTTATATGGCTTTTGATTCACAGGGAAAATCTAATAAGTCTAATATTTTCCATTTACTTTTTAAAGCTGCCACTTTGGCAAAGTTTCCTGGGACTTCAAACGGTGTGATCAGTGACACTCTTACGAGAACAATTCCGGTGTTGAAATATCACCTGAAGGGAAACATTGGGAACCATCAGAATACCACAAATAAACTTGTATGTCATTTACCACAGTTAACACCACTTTCTATTCTCTGTGTTGTAGTGTTTGTATATTTACATGATAATAAAGTTGTGTGTATTGTACTGTGTTATCGTTTTTATTTCCAAATATTTGCTGGTTTTATAGGCCTACAATATATAAATGCACAGCATTTCAAAATGTAATAGGAATGTATTTTTTTTTTATTTTACATTCAGTACATTTATATTTAAAATATATTTTAAAAAACATTCTTAATATATTTTTTCCCAAATATATTGCCATATATTTGAAATGCTACAATTTTGGCCAGATTCAATATATTTCAAAAATATATTTCAATATATTTGTGAATATATTGGGTAATGCATTGTGAAATATGTTGCAAATATATTCATAAATATATGTTAAATGCATTTAGCAATATATTTATGCAGCCATAAATATATTGCAAAGTGCATTTTGGAATGCATTGTGAATGTATTCAGAAATATATGTTAAATGTACTTCTGAATGCATTTAGCAATATATGTCTGAATATATTCACAATGCATTCCAAAATGCATGTTGCAATATATTTATGGCTGCATAAATATATTGCTAAATGCATTCAGAAGTACATTTAACATATATTTATGAGTATATTTGCAACATATTTCACAATGCATTTCCCAATATATTCAATAATATATTCACAAATATATTGAAATATATTTTTGAAATATATTGAATCTGGCCAAAATTGTAGCATTTCAAATATATTGCAATATATTTGGGAAAAATATATTTAGAATGTTTTTTTTAAATATATTTAAAATATATTTTTCTTCCACGTGGGAATATACTTTGGATATACTATAGGCTTGGGTAAATCAGTTTGTAAATTGACAGAAAACTGTCCAAAAGACCATATTCAGAGAGAAATGGTTAAATATACATGATAACATAAGTATACATGGTTGCATAAAGATAATTGATTGCATAAAGATGCTTGATCACATAAGGATACATGTTTGTGGAAGGATACATGGTTGCATAAAGTATACATGCTTATTCATGATCGCATAAATATGCTTGATTGCAAAAAGATGCATGATCGCATAAAGATGCATGATTGCTTAAGGATGCAGGATCACATAAAGATACATGCATGCATAAAGTTGCATGTTTATACATGTATAGATATGTGTTGCATAACACGTTTCATAAACGCGTGTTTGCTTATTGCAAAGATGCTTGTTTCCATTGGCATGTTACATGAGTGTGTGTGTACAGCACACACTTTCATATTTTGCCTAAATGCATCCATATGGCAACAATTTGCATGAGCACATGATTCCATAAACGCATGCTTTCATAGAGGCATATTGCTTAAATACACGCTAGCATGTTTATTATTTGTACTGCATACATATGTTTATGTACATACTCATATGGGCTTATTTGCCTGGGTGCTTGTTTGCCTGAGGGTACATGTGTATGAGCTTATTGACCCTGTACTGCATACATAAATTCATGAATGGCAAGAATGTTTGTACACCTGCATGTTTGCATACCTAAGTGCTTGCATACCTAAGGGGCATAGAGGTAAACCAACATTGTTTTGAGGCCTGCATCCCTGTAGGACTTTATTAGGTTGAATAATATAGTCGCTGCATTATTTACCTGGTATAACAGCTAAACGGTTCCAGAAAAGAGAGGCAGCCGGGGGAAGCAGGGGCACCGCTCTCAGGTTCAGGGATCTGGTGGTGTCCCTATCCCCCGATGGACAGTGGTTTTGAGTGCATCTCAGGCCAGTAAACTTAGGGCAGTCTCTGAGTGTTACATCTTTAACCGGCAGAAACCTGGTAGGTTTAGTGCACCTCTTGGGACTGTCTGGGTCTGTCACAGTCTTTTACCTTGCATTTACTCTTGGAGCATAAGTTATGGGCTCATTATTGTGAGACAATTTAATGGTAGCAGTTCCAAAACCAAATAGGGACATAAGGTCTATCTTAGGAGCTCAAGCCGCTGAACATCCTTCTATTTTCAGATAGGCCAGACTGTCCAGTCATGACCTCTCTGCAAGAGGTAGATTTCAGGGCCAAGTGGGACTTTCCATAATATTCTGTAAAGGCACATTTTCATGGTGCGCTTTGATTCCAGGACTCATCAAAAGATTTCTGGAATTGCAGTGGAAAGACAGTTCTTTTGTGAATCTTTCCTTTGGGTTGGCCACAGCTCCGGAGGGTTCTCAAAGCATCTAGCCCCAGTGCTGGGCTTACTGAAGACACCTCAAAAATCTTTTGCTCAAGAAAGAGTCAATGCCAGGGATTCATTCGATATACAGTATTTCTATAAGAGGAAGCTATGTTTAGGTCAAATCGCGTTCTCTACATACAGCCCTACTCCAGGTCTTGGTAGAGGTTCATTCTTGGTTTGGAACTTGAAGATCTTGGCCTTGCATTGCCAGAAGGCTCTGCTTCTGGAAGAATACAGAGCAAAAATTGGTGCTTGATATTCTTCTTGTTCAGGAATTTGGGAAATAATACCTACTGATGCCAGCCTCTTTAAGGTGACATAAAGCTGGCTACAGTTCAGTGGGCTTGGTCTCCACAGGGCAGAATACTGTCCAATAGCTTGGAATTTTTTGGACAGTATGCCCTGTTATGGGTCCAATCTGGAAATGCCTCTGTGGGCATACATACCCGAATTTGCCCCGAACTCCGTGTATTTTCGTTGTCCACCGAACATCCGAACAACCAAAGTTCGACCCAAACTTATGCTCAGGCTGAACCGTTCGTCCATCCCTAGTTTCCTCAGACGTTTGGTGCCCTGAAACAAATCCGACCTGGTCTGGGTGGATAAACATTGGGATAATAAGAGCAAAGCGATTGTCTAAAAGCTTGACGTATAATTTTGTGTCTGAATTTAACAGAGAGATGGGACAGAAATTGGCAGGTTTGTCAGTAGGCTTACCTGGTTTAGGGATGGTGACAAACATAGATTCTAAAAAACTCTCGGGGGCAAGAATTGCTGGCTAGAATATTATTAAAAGAAGTGGTAAGATGAGGTGTAAATTTGGTTATGTATATTTTATAGTAATCATTGGAGAAGCCTGGGGACTTGTGTAGGGGCAGAGATTTAATTACCTTAGCGACTTCAGCTTTTAGAGAAAGGAGACAAAATGGAGGACAGGTGCTCAGAAGATAGTGTGGGGAGATGGATGCAGTCCAATAATTGTTGAATGGCCTCAGGGGAAGGAGAGGGGAAGTTGTCCGAGTCTTATATAGGCCTGAATAATATTGGCAGAATTGTTATCGGAGTGGTTATGGACTTTGCGTCCAGTTTGGTCTAGTAAGAACGGAATACTAAATGTGGCAGATCGCCATTTAAGTTCCTTTGCTAGGAACTCTCCAGGTTGGGCCTAAGGAATTAGATTGTATTTGAAGTCCCCTGATATAAATGTCATAGGATTTTTGAAAGGGGTTACTAAGCTGGTCTACTTTTGCGCTGGACGGGTGTATGAATGGGCGTACTTATGTTCTCGGCGTACGCGGTGGGCCGGCGTATCTTTGGGGTTACGCCGGGCGTAGTTGTGAGCATGCGCAGAGGGGTGCAGGATATGCGTCCACGTCACGGCGCATGCGCCGTTTGCGATACGCCGGACATAAACCACTGCGCCACGCTCGGACCATCATTTGCATGTCGTCACGCCCACTTACATCTACTCCGGCCTGCACCTTCGAAATCTATGCCACACCGACGCAGCGTTGTGAGCAATAGCTTGCTGAATGCAGTGCTTGCCTCTCCGCGCTGCATTGGCGTGGCGTACAGCGTTTGCGTTACGGCGGCGTAATGTGCGCCCAACACTCTGTGAATCTGGAACATAGTGTCCACAGATAATGATAAATCCAGATTTGTAGGGTTGTAGTTTGTGTGTCAGAGATTTGAAAGACAGTTTTCTGGTGAGTGTTTGGGACATAGATGTTGGCCAGCATAATAACTTGAATGTTAAAGGATTCCGAGAGGATTAGAAATCAACCTTTGGGTTCCACTTCTGAGGTATGTGCGTAGTTAGAAGGAAACAGTGTCTGATAGCTATCATGATCCCTTTGCGCTTAGTATCTGCGTTAGCAAAATAAAGGTGGGGGAATTTAGGGTGTGGGTGGTTAAGAGGTCGCAAACTTGGTCTCCTGGATGCATATTACATTGCATTTCAGAGCCTAGAATTCTAATGTTGTATGACAATAGTAATAATTATATTTATTAATTATTATTACTAGTCAACCAACATCAGAATTTTTCTATAGCCTATGGGCCGAGCATTTGACCGGAAATGTATGATTGCAGCGTCGTAGAGTTTAGCTGCTCTGTCAAATCTTCTTAGAACTATCACCTGACACCATAAGCCTTCAATGACAGATTCAACGTTTGTGTGTTTTTCGATGCTTTGACGAATCTTCGTCGTTCATGTTGAATTGTCAAGTTAGTTCTAGCTATTTGACTGCTCCTCCTCTTTGCTTACAATCAGCCAATAACATTCATCATCATCATCATCATTATTTTTATTTTACTTCCCCCACCCAATTCCAGCAGTGATCTTTTCTCTCTATGTCAAATCTTTTGTCACATTCGACCAACGGAAACGAAAATAAAGCATTCATTTATGTCGTATCTTTCGTTAAAACGATAACGAAAATACCTGAAATTTGGACGCAAATGCATTCAGACGAAAACGAATGCATATGTCTACTAGTAATTGTAGGTGCATAAACATGGCCACACACTATGCAATCTGATTGTATATTGTGTACTTATCACTGATAACCAGTGATCACTGATTGATTGCATATAGTACAAAGGGTTTTATTGAAAACACACATCAGCAGGAAAGTACAAAAATTGTGGTGGACACATCATGGGCTAACAAGTACAAAACTGCAGGCATCAGGAAGGTTAGTCCGTAGTTCATTAAAAAAACATGCACCTGGGAAATGGAAGGGTGGATGATGCAGGGTATGTGCTAATAAGGTCAGCTGGTCAACTCCTTCCTGTGTCACGACCTAAAGTCTGATCAGGAAGAAAGACATTACAAATGGAAACATCTATAAACATGGATTAGGAGAAGAAAAGTAAGTGACTGTAGATTTAATGCAAAGTTTTGATTTTTTTACACATATGCTATATTGGTGCATGGAAAAAAAGTGTACAGAGTTGAATTTACCCTTTTAATGATTCATATTCTGACTGGTCAAGGGGTATTAGTGTTGTACCCCAAGGTTCAGTTTCAGTATCCTTACTTTTTTATATATTTTTAAATGATATAGAGTCTGCCATTAAAGTTGCCATTTCAGTCTTTATAGATGACACCAATTTATGCAGTGGAATAACATCCTTACAGGATGTCTCCAACTTACAAGCCAACCTCAGTGCACTGTTTAATTGGGCAACTATATGGCAGATGAAGTTTAATGTTGATAAATGGAAGGTTATGCACTTGCAAAATAAAAAATATGCATGCATCAATTTTGGAGAATTGGGAACAACTGGGGGAATCAATGGTGGAGAATGATCTGGGTGTTCCGGTAGTTCATAAGCTTAATAATAGCATGCAATGCCAAGCTGCGGTTTCCAAAGTGAGCAAAATCCTTTCCTGTATTAAAAGAGTCATGGACTGCAGAGAGAAAGAGACATAATTTTGCCCCGTACAAATCATTACTAAGACCTCATCCAGAATATACAGTTCAGTTTTGGGCACCAGTTCTCAAAAGTGATATTGTGGAAGTGGAGAAAGTGCAGGGAAGGACAACCAAACTGACAAGAGGCATGAAGGAGCTCTTCTATGAGGAAAGATTCGCTGAATTGAATTAATACTGACACCGTTCACTGCCCTAATGACACCGTCAGTATATACTTATACACTTGCACACACATGCATATGTGTTTGAGCTTTGGGGTGCACACCCTAATGCAATAGGCTGAGCACACCTTTGAGGATAGTATACAGTATATTGAAGTTTTCGATCTGTGTATCTGTTTTGTGTTTTTTTCTTTTGGTTAAATTGTATTGACTTGTGTCTTTTTTCATCTAGATTAACTATCTATGTAACTATAGATTGGCTAGACAATTCACATGGAATGGTTATTAAGATGACTCTTGGAGGATACGTGTTCTTATCTTAATTTTGTTGTATACACCAGTCCAATCTTCAAGTAACTGTTAAGTGACCAGCAATGTACCGACTAAGTAATTTTAAGACCATATTTATCTCTACTTACTCAGCCACTTGAAAATTGAAGCTTGCCATTTTCTACTAAGATCAATAAAATCTTGTTTATTTCTTACTGATTCAGACTCTGAGTCTGGGCTGTTGTATTATTCATCTTTTGTTGCAGTATCACTTTGTGAATAAAAAAAAGAAATAAGGAGGCTGCCAGCGAATTGTGGAACTGAGAACCCCATATTAAACAATTTGAAATCTCCTTTATCGTCTACCATTATCTATTCTCTGCTGTCATAGGGCCTGAGCTTTGATCATTTTTTCAGCCCTTCTCAGATGTCACATAACAAATATTTTATCATAAGAAGCCAATGCTTTTATTTCAATTTTCAGTCCTAAAAAAAACACAAGCTAGATATCTGATTTATTTACTGTGGTCTCTTACAGCATGATATACATATGTCTCTTTCTCTATGGACACATGCAGCTGGTGACATATTACCAAGTGGTTAAAAATCAAGCAATGGAAAGAGATGTTTTGGTGGGTTTTATTCCTATGGTATGACAGAAAATCAATATATCACTTTTTTTAGTAGAATTGTAATCGTATATGCCTAATAGTGGGTCAATTAGCAGAAATGAGAAGTAAAAAGCCATGTAAAAAAAGTAAAAGGGCACTTTACAGTAAAAAAAAATGTAATAGCACTGCTGGTAACTAAGTATAAAGATTAGTTCCTATAAAACGGTGAGTTGGTGTTCCCCCTATGGAGTTGTTTGTCATGAACATGGGAGGTGGACTTCTCAACCTTACGCAAGAATTATTCAAGAAATATTAAAAGGGGTTACCAAATATATAGGGCCAGATTCAGAGAGCCATTAACGCCTGTCTAACTGGTGTTAGACTGGAGTAATTTCAAATTACGCGTGTTTTTTAGCTAGTCGAAAACCTCAAACCATGAATAGATGGCTGCGGGCTTCAATTCGACTGGATTACGTGTTTGTATGCCTTCGGATCTACGCTGCAACAAAATTGCGGCCACTGGGTGGACTTCCCGTCGTTTTCCGCGTCGGGGTATGCAAATGAGCTTTTGCCGGTGATCCCCGAAATTACGATCTTCATTAGCAATCTCTTACGGCACCTTTAGTCATCTTTTATTTGCGTAACACTATACCATCTTTTTGTTGCTCTAATATTAGACAGCCCATGTTAAGTATGGCCGTCGTTCCCGCATCGAATTTCTACATTTTCCGACGTCTTTTATTATTTTTTACGTAAGTCGTCCGGGAATAGGAATGTTCGTAAACGACGCTACTCAAACAACGAATGACGTAACAACATGATTTCGCGCAATGCACGGCGGGAAATTTCTGAACGGAGCATGCGCAGTTCGATCGCCGTGGGGACGCGCTAAATTTAAATGCTTCACGCCCCCTAATCGCGTATTTCGATTACGCGGCGAGAAATAGACTACGCCGCCGTAGCGTACGGGCAAAAATCTACGAGGATTCGGTGTAGAGCCTGGTAAAATACGGCAGCGTAGAGTATTTCGATTACACAGCGCAATATTAAGTGTATGTGAATCTGGCCCATAATACATTTTAGATTAATTATTTTAGTTACAATAGGTTTTTATTGAGTCACAAAGGGAATAATACAAGCGAGTTGACTAGGTAATGGTAACAGAGAAATAACAGCTCTAACAATGTGTCACAAGTTCGGTTCACACCTTGCCTTGTGAACAGGCAAATAATTTGTTCGAACACCGTTAAAGTCTATGGGCACTAACATGAAAAATCAAAAGTGCTAATTTTAAAGGCTTATATGCAAGTTATTGCCATAAAAAGTGTTTTTGGGACCCGGGTCCTGCCCCAGGGGACATGTATCAATGCAAAAAAAGTTTTAAAAATGCCAGTTTTTTTGGGAGCAGTGATTTTAATAATGCTTAACGTGAAACAATAAAAATTAAATATTAAAATGTTGTGCCTGGGGGTGTCTATAGTATGCCTGCAAAGTGGCACATTTTTCCTGTGTTTAGAACATTACCACAGCAAAATGACATTTCTAAAGGAAAAAAGTCATTTAAAACTGCTCGCGGCTGTAATGAATTGGTTGCATAAAGATGTATTTTTTTGTTTGTATAGATATACATGGTTTTACATGGTCGCATAAAGACACATGGTCGCATAAAGATACATGCTTATACATGTTTGCTTAAATATACATGATAACATAAGGATACATGGTTGCATAAAGATAATTGATTGCATAAAGATGCTTGATCACATAAGGATACATGTTTGTGGAAGGATACATGGTTGCATAAAGTATACATGCTTATTCATGATCGCATAAATATGCTTGATTGCAAAAAGATGCATGATCGCATAAAGATGCATGATTGCTTAAGGATGCAGGATCACATAAAGATACATGCATGTATAAAGTTGCATGTTTATACATGTATAGATACGTGTTGCATAACACGTTTCATAAACGCGTGTTTGCTTATTGCAAAGATGCTTGTTTCCATTGGCATGTTACATGAGTGTGTGTGTACAGCACACACTTTCATATTTTGCCTAAATGCATCCATATGGCAACAATTTGCATGAGCACATGATTCCATAAAGACATGCTTCCATAGAGGCATATTGCTTAAATACACGCTAGCATGTTTATTATTTGTACTGCATACATATGTTTATGTACATACTCATATGGGCTTATTTGCCTGGGTGCTTGTTTGCCTGAGGGTACATGTGTATGAGCTTATTGACCCTGTACTGCATACATAAATTCATGAATGGCAAGAATGTTTGTACACCTGCATGTTTGCATACCTAAGTGCTTGCATACCTAAGGGGCATAGAGGTAAACCAACATTGTTTTGAGGCCTGCATCCCTGTAGGACTTTTTATTAGGTTGAATAATATAGTCGCTGCATTATTTACCTGGTATAACAGCTAAACGGTTCCAGAAAAGAGAGGCAGCCGGGGGAAGCAGGGGCACCGCTCTCAGGTTCAGGGATCTGGTGGTGTCCCTATCCCCCGATGGACAGTGGTTTTGAGTGCATCTCAGGCCAGTAAACTTAGGGCAGTCTCTGAGTGTTACATCTTTAACCGGCAGAAACCTGGTAGGTTTAGTGCACCTCTTGGGACTGTCTGGGTCTGTCACAGTCTTTTACCTTGCATTTACTCTTGGAGCATAAGTTATGGGCTCATTATTGTGAGACAATTTAATTGTAGCAGTTCCAAAACCAAATAGGGACATAAGGTCTATCTTAGGAGCTCAAGCCGCTGAACATCCTTCTATTTTCAGATAGGCCAGACTGTCCAGTCATGACCTCTCTGCAAGAGGTAGATTTCAGGGCCAAGGGGGACTTTCCATAATATTCTGTAAAGGCACATTTTCATGGTGCGCTTTGATTCCAGGACTCATCAAAAGATTTCTGGAATTGCAGTGGAAAGACAGTTCTTTTGTGAATCTTTCCTTTGGGTTGGCCACAGCTCCGGAGGGTTCTCAAAGCATCTAGCCCCAGTGCTGGGCTTACTGAAGGCACCTCAAAAATCTTTTGCTCAAGAAAGAGTCAATGCCAGGGATTCATTCGATATACAGTATTTCTATAGGAGGAAGCTATGTTTAGGTCAAATCGCGTTCTCTACATACAGCCCTACTCCAGGTCTTGGTAGAGGTTCATTCTTGGTTTGGAACTTGAAGATCATGGCCTTGCATTGCCAGAAGGCTCTGCTTCTGGAAGAATACAGAGCAAAAATTGGTATTATTGATATTCTTCTTGTTCAGGAATTTGGGAAATAATAACTACTGATGCCAGACTCTTTAAGGTGACATAAAGCTGGCTACAGTTCAGTGGGCTTGGTCTCCACAGGGCAGAATACTGTCCAATAGCTTGGAATTTTTTGGACAGTATGCCTTGGATTATAGGACACACCTGTTATGGGTCCAATCCAATCTGGAAATGCCTCTGTGGGCATACATACCCGAATTTGCCCCGAACTCCGTGTATTTTCGTTGTCCACCGAACATCCGAACAACCAAAGTTCGACCCAAACTTATGCTCAGGCTGAACCGTTCGTCCATCCCTAGTTTCCTCAGACGTTTGGTGCCCTGAAACAAATCCGACCTGGTCTGGGTGGATAAACATTGGGATAATAAGAGCAAAGCGATTGTCTAAAAGCTTGACGTATAATTTTGTGTCTGAATTTAACAGAGAGATGGGAGAGAAATTGGCAGGTTTGTCAGTAGGCTTACCTGGTTTAGGGATGGGGACAAACATAGATTCTGAAAACTCTCGGGGGCTGGCTAGAATATTATTAAAAGAAGTGGTAAGATGAGGTGTAAATTTGGTTATGTATATTTTATAGTAATCATTGGAGAAGCCTGGGGACTTGTGTAGGGGCAGAGATTTAATTACCTTAGCGACTTCTGCTTTTAGAGAAAGGAGACAAAATGGAGGACAGGTGCTCAGAAGATAGTGTGGGGAGATGGATGCAGTCCAATAATTGTTGAATGGCCTCAGGGGAAGGAGAGGGGAAGTTGTCCGAGTCTTATATAGGCCTGAATAATATTGGCAGAATTGTTAGATTGTATTTGAAGTCCCCTGATATAAATGTCATAGGATTTTTGAAAGGGGTTACTAAGCTGGTCTACTTTTGCGCTGGACGGGTGTATGGATGGGTGTACTTATGTTCTCGGCATATGCGGTGGGCCGGCGTATCTTTGGGGTTACGCCGGGCGTAGTTGTGAGCATGCGCAGAGGGGTGCAGGATATGCGTCCACGTCACGGCGCATGCGCCGTTTGCGATACGCCAGACATAAACCACTGCGCAACGCTCGGACCATCATTTGCATGTCGTCACGCCCACTTACAGCTACTCCGGCCTGCGCCTTCGAAATCTACGCCACACCGACGCAGCGTTGTGAGCAATAGCTTGCTGAATGCAGTGCTTGCCTCTCCGCGCTGCATTGGCGTGGCGTACAGCGTTTGCGTTACGGCGGCGTAATGTGCACCCAACACTCTGTGAATCTGGAACATAGTGTCCACAGATAATGATAAATCCAGATTTGTAGGGTTGTAGTTTGTGTGTCAGAGATTTGAAAGACAGTTTTCTGGTGAGTGTTTGGGACATAGATGTTGGCCAGAATAATAACTTGAATGTTAAAGGATTCCGAGAGGATTAGAAATCAACCTTTGGGTTCCACTTCTGAGGTATGTGCGTAGTTAGAAGGAAACAGTGTCTGATAGCTATCATGATCCCTTTGCGCTTAGTATCTGCGTTAGCAAAATAAAGGTGGGGGAATTTAGGGTGTGGGTGGTTAAGAGGTCGCAAAGTTGGTCTCCTAGATGCATATTACATTGCATTTCAGAGCCTAGAGCCTCTTTCCAGAGGAGGGGTTATATATAAGGACTATTGAGCCCTTTATTATTTAGAGATAGGATTTTAATAGCCATGGGGTGAGAGGATCAATGCTCAGAAGTATGCTTGTATGACATGGACTGTAAAAGAGACCAAACCCTCTGTAGAAAGAAGCCACATTGTAATTCCATCAAAGCTCATCACACTACAATAGACATAGGAAGGGCAAGTACTATACTGGCTAGTAGGTAGATAGTAGGACATAGCTAGGGGGAAAAGTAGAAGTGAGGCATGAAAGAGAACAAACACATTTGTGTGCATCGCACACGTTCTCTTGAGGGAGGAGAGAACAAAAAAACAGTGTATAAATTTAACCACAGGTAACATTCAGCCAAGCATAGAGGGACCCTGTGAACAGTGGCTTATGGTCATAAAAGAGACTTTAACCTGGAAAAAAGACAAACATAACAACAGGAGGCCAAAATAAGTTATCAAGTGTTATTTACTACATGCCAGTCATTGGTGCCATAGCCTGGAGGTGCTCTACGCAGAGATCCGGTGTCTGGAGCAAGTCCTCAGTTGTGTAGCTGCTTCAGCCCTTGTTTTAAGTGAAGAAAGGTTGTGGTTTTACCATGTGAGGTCATGAGAAGCATTGTAGAGAACTTTTATTTGTAATTTTTTTCTCTTGTAAGATTTTTGTGACAGGCCCAAATTACTTTTTCTCTTATCGTCCATGGACGGACACAGCCTTCACAAGTCTTGACAAGTGGGTTATGTTCCTGTTCATAGGAGAGGACTAGGCAGAACATGTTAGATATTTAAATACATGTTACTTTAACAGAGTTGAACAGCCCCACCCAGTGGGGGATCCCTCCAGACATAACCCTCCTCCCTGCAGCATGCAGCCTCAGTTTTTTTCTGCCTAGCAAACGAGAAGGACGTGGCTCCCTTTGGGCCTAGCGCCCTGAAGACATTTTTATTTTATTTTTAACTTAATTTTTTTGAGATTCTTCTATCAACTGCCGGATGAGTGACACGCTGGATATATAGATCCTTGTAGTCTCCTTAGTACGGCTAGTGAGCATGAGCACACCATAGCTAAGGGCTGGGTCTGCCACAACATACCCCATGACTCCTGGGGTGGCCAGTGGACTTTTTGCTCTAGGGTCCACACATGACTGGGCTGTGGTGTTGTCTCACTAACAGTGGACCGGGCCCACAGCTACTCCAACGCGATTGTATGCCTATCAGGAATGCACCAGCGGGTCCTCGCATGGATGGGTAAGTACAGTCCTTCCTGCCTCAGGGGATCAGTACGGCTGGGCATTCCTGGGATTAGGGGGTCCTCCTATCCTCCCTTTCCCTGCTCTCTGACACGTTTTCCTCTGCTGCTCTACCACTGCTACCGAGGTGGACCTGTGGGGGCTTCTTTTCCCACCGAGAGACTGTGGAGTGTCTGGGCCCATTATTAGCTGTGGGGGTATGCTTTGCTTTAGGGAAGCCCCCTTGCAGCCTTCTCAACCACATGGCGGCACCGACACCATTTTTTGCAGTCTGCTGTTTGCATTGGAAATTCCCATTGGCGGCCATTTTGTTGTGGTCGCGCTATGGCGCAGCTTGTTATTGCAGTTGGCCATTTTACTGTGGCCGTGCCCTGTTATCTCTGAGGTGTCCGGCGGCCATTTTGTGTGGGGTTTTGGCCTCTAGTGCTGGCTTCTGAACAGCGTACAGCACATATGTCCTCACAGACTTTTTATCTCACAGCTTTACCTCACAGATTTTTATCCTCACAGCACACGTGTACATAGGACGGGCAGCGGCGCTGAGCAGTCTCTTGCTGGGTTGGTGAGTCCCTTGGGTAACCCCCCGGTCAGTGCAGCGAGGAGGGTGGGCTTTTTCAGGTCTTGAATAGGTCCCTGAGAGCTGTCTGTGGTTATGGAGTCAGTATCTGGCCCTTCTTCCCCAAACATGCCTAAGGTGGCAGCTGGTGCCCCTGCACCTGCGGTTCCCATGGACACTTTGTCGACGGTCCTGGAAACATTTGTTGCCAGGGTGGAAGCAGTGTGCGGGCGTAAGGAAGGTACAAAGCGCCCCTCCCCCCGCCATCTCCTGGGGAATGCTCTGACTCAGACCCGGGCCTGGCTACGGCGCAGGACCCGGTTCTGGGCTGTCAGAGAATTTGAACCAGGTTCTCCTTGTGAGGAAGACTCCTCACTTGGGTCAGTACAGGACAGGGCACTTGTCAGTGTGCTTATCAGTGCTCCCTTAAGCTGGATAGTGCAGCTGATGCATCCACTGAGGGTTCAGTCTTTTTCAGACCGCTCTGTGAAGGTTGTGTCCTTTTTTTGACAAGTTCATTGATAAGGAATGGGAAAAGCTGCAGAAATTATTTGTGGATCCTTAGCGCCTAGTGGTCCGTTTTTACCATGCTGGGGTCTGCATTGCGGCCTTTTGTAGCTGCAACCTTGGCGTCTCAGACTGAATGGGCAAAGGTTTTGCACAGACTGTGGAGGAGCACCAGCTCCCTCCCGAATTTATTATACTGGCCGACAAGTTGGTGCAGGGCCTTGTATATGTCTGTGATGCTACATTGGATGCAGCCCCCTTGATATCCAAGGGGCTGATTTGGCTGAAATGCTGGTCTGCTGACCAAGCATCCAAAAAAAGCCCTGGCAGATTTACTCTTCAAGGGTGGGAGGCTTTTTGGTACCTTGCTGGATGACATTATTAAGGATGTCACTGGGGGTAAGAACACTCTCCTCCCTCAGTCCACCAAAGGGAAGGAGCTGTTCCATAAGCCGGGTCCTTCGTTTCCCACTCAGAAGAGGTATTTTCGTCAGTCAGGGTCCATGGGTAAACCCTTCCGAACCGACAAAGGCTCAGCTGGGGGACAGAAACGTCCCTGGGTGCGTAAGGCGAACAAACTGGAATCCAAACCCACCACTGCATGAAGTTTTGCCCCCGCCCGACTCATGGGTGGGGGATGACTTTGCAGGTTCACAGCTCGGTGGACCTCCCTGCTCTCCAACCAGTGGGTCTGCGAGGTGGTCTCTTTGGGGTACAAGATAGAGTTTCTTACCTATCCACCAAACAGATTTTTTCCCTCTCCCTCTCCTTCCGGCTCGTCGGTCTGCCCTATTGGGGGCAGTGCAAGACTTGCTAAGTTGCGGGGTAATTTTACCAATTCAGCAGGATGAGAGGTTTCAGAGATTTTATTTGAATCTGTTTGTGGTCCCGAAGAAGGATGGGGTCCGTCCAATCTTGGACCTCAAAGCCCTTTCTGGCATCCTTGGACATCAAGATTGCATACTTGCATGTCCCAATTTGGGCAAGTCACCAGAGGTGTCTGTGCTTTGCGATAGGGAAAGACCACTATCAGTTTGTGGCCCTTCCTTTTGGACTAGCGTCAGCACCAAGAGTTTTTACCAAGGTGCTCGCAACGATCCTCGCTTTGCTGAGACAGCAAGGCATTGCCATCATGGGCTACTAAGACGACCTTCTTCTGAGAGCAGCTTCTGGCTCAGAATTAGAGGTGGATGTATCTATAGCCAGCCAGACCCTCCAAGAATTTGGGTGGGTGTTAAACACCCAGAAGTCGGTCCTGGTACCGACTCAGCGTTTGCAGTACCTAGGGTTGATTCTGGACTCCTCGGAGGTGAGAGCCTTTCTTCCCCTGGAATAATTGCAGACTCTTCAGTCTGTCGTGAAGCTTTCGGCATTCCGCAAATGGTCGTCTCTCCGTTTTTGAGTCCTGGGTCTGATGGTAACCTCCTTCAAGGCAGTACCGCATGCCCAGTTCCACACTCGAGTATTGCAGAAGGAGATCCTGTCCAAATGGAACAAATCTCCATTGTCTCTGGATCATTAGATTCAGGTAAGCCAACTAGTCAGAGTCTCTATGAATTGGTGGCTTGAGATCTCCAGCTCTTCGATCCAGGAAGTAATTTCTTCCCTTCCAGTGGATGGTGGTTATGATAGACGCCAGCCTCACGGGTTGGGGGGCATCTGGGGGGGTCCAGTTGGCCCAGGGCCGATGGACTCTAGAAGAATCCCGTCTGCCGATTAATGTCCTGGAACTTCCGGTGATCAGGCTATTCCTCTCCTCGTGGTCGAGCAGGTTGCAAGGTCGCCCAATCAGGATCCAGTCGGATAACGCCACGACGGTGGCTTATGTCAACCATCAGAGGGAACACGGAGCTCGGCTGCAGCGTCCAAGGTCGCTCACATCCTAAGGTGGGTGAAAAGAAGCATGCTGGCTCTGTCGGCTGTCTACATTGTAGAAAACTGGCAGGCAGACTACCACCAGGCAGTCACCAGATGCTGGACCAAGGAGAATGATCATTGCATCCAGGAGGTGTTTCAACTCCTTTTGCAGGAGGTGGGGCACACCCAGACGTGGATCTTCTGGCTTCGCACCTCAACTGCAAAGTGTCGAGGTTCGTGGCCAGGTCCAGACACGTTGGTGGCCCCGTGGGGTCAGTTTTGCCTAATTTATGCCTTTCCCTAATTGAAGTTGCGTCCTCGGCTGCTCCGCAGAGTGGAGGCTGAAGGGATCCTGATGATTCTAATTGCTCCGGATTGGCCCCGGCGTCCTTGGTACACCGATCTCGTATGCCTGGTAGCGGATGCACCCTGATGGCTGCCAATGCGGGAGGACCTTCTGTCTCAAGGTCTCATACTTCATCCTGCTTTACAGTCGCTGGCTTTAACAGCATGACTATTGAAAGCCAGGTATTGAGGGACCAAGGTCTTTCCGACTCAGTAATCTCAACCATGCTGAGGGCACGGAAGTCTTCTTCCAGAAAGATCTACCATTGAACATGGAAGGTTTACATCTCTTTGTGTATTCGATTTCTAGAGTCCTGCTGTTTTTATAGCGTGGAATGAATCAGAAACTTTTTTGAATCTGGCGCTCTCGGTTCTCCAGGACCCTCCTTTTGAAAACATCAGAGAGATATTCATCCCTTGACACTATCTCAGAAGGTGGCCCTTTTAGTGGCCCTTTTTTTGTCAGATGCTTTTCTGAGTTGGCGGTCTTGTCTTGCAAGTCGCCATACTTGGTCCTCCATAAGGATGACCTTCTTCCGAAGGTGGTTTCGGCCTTTCACCTTAACGAGGACCTTGTACTTCCATCCTTGTGTCCTCGGCCGGCGCATCCAAAGAAGTTGAGCTAGATACTTTGAAAGTGGTGCGCACTTTGCGGGTGTACCTGTCTGCTATGGCTCAGTTTCGGAGGTCTGACTCACTTTTTGTGTCGGTATCTGGTCCACAAAAGGGCCTGGTGGTCTCGTCCGCCACCATTTCTCGGTGGATCAGACAGACCGTCATACAGGCCTAGGCTCTTAAGGGGCGGGCACACCCTTTTCCGATCACGGCACATTCGACCAGGGCACTTGGTGCTTCCTGGGCTTTCCGCCATCAATCGTCTGTCTCACAAGTGTGTAAGGCGGTGACCTGGTCATCCGTTCACACCTTTTTCCAAATTTTACAAGGTTGATGTGAGTACATCTTCAGATGCTTCCTTCGCCCGCAAGGTTTTGCAGGCGGCTGTTTAAAGTTATACAAACAGAAAATAAGCACGCAATCTAAATATCAAAGTGCAATAAATTCTAAGTGCTAGTGCATATGAATAGTTCATATAAATAATAGGTATAATAGGTGGGTAAAGGTGTATCAATGCACACAAAAAACGTAAAACACAGTGTTGTCAAAAAAAAACAAGTGTTAACTACCCATAAAAGAGGGGGGTAGTACAAACAATATGAAGTGAAAATCAAATCCCAATAAGTGAGATGTTAACAACAGGACACTCCTAGGGATCAGTTCTCTGATCGCTGCAATAATCAGTACAGTATCTGGAAAATGCACAAATCTTATTCCCAGCCAAAGAGGTAAAAATACTGACTCTTACCCGACAAGGTGGACCTCAGTTTAAAGTTGCATCTGCTCCGTTGAGGAGCTCTGCTTGTTTGGGTGAAGTTGTTTGTTTTTACTGATACTGTTCCCACCCCTCGTTTTTTAAGAGTATGAAATAGGGGCTCAATGCTGAGGGTATTGTAATCCAGGAGAGATCTGGAGACCTGGACACCCAGGTATTTAATAGTGTTCGCTCTAACAAGAGGGAGGGCGCCTAGATCCAGGGGGAGAATGTGGGATTTAGCCCAGTTTATCTGTAACCCTGAGAATACTCCGAAGGCTGTTATACTTTGGAGGGCTGTCTGGAGCGAGGGGCCAGCATCCGCGAGATAAAGGAGCATATCATCTGCGTAGAGGCTGACTACCTCGGTCGTCTGGCTGCAGCTAAGTCCCCTGATTCCCGGGTGATTTCTAAGGGCTATAGCAAGAGGCTCTACAGCCAGAGCATACAATAAGGGTGATATGGGGCAGCCCTGGTGAGTGCCACAGGAAAGTGGAAAAGAGGATTCGATTCTACCGTTGACTTGGATGCGAGCCGTGGGGCCGTGGGGGCTTGGTTCAAGAGCTGCAGCTACTTTACAAAGTTGGGGCCGAAGCCAAATCTGTGGAGGCACTCCCAGAGGTAGCCCCACTCCACGGAATCAAATGCCTTAGCGGCGTCGAGGCTAACCACCACCCTCGAGCCCATGTCCGAGTGTCAGGCCTGGAGGTTCATGTGCAATCGTCTGAGATTAAAAGCTGTATTTTTATTGGGCATGAATCCAGTCCCCACCCCTCATTTTTTGACACTGCTTGGGGATGTCCCACTTGTCAAGACTTGTGAAGGCTGTGTCCGTCTATGGACGATAATAGAAAATAGGATTTTTTTGTACTCACCGTAAAATCCTTTTCTCTGTCCTCCTTTTTTAGGTTTGTACTGCTTGTTATGAACTGAGGCTGCATGCTGCAGGGAGGAGGGTGTCCAGAAGGGCCGCCCCCTGGGCGGGGCTGTTCAACTCTGTTAAAGTAACATGTATTTAAATATCTAACATGTTCTGCCTAGTCCTCTCCTATGAACATAACCCACTTGTCCAGACTTTTGAAGGCTGTGACCGTCCATGGACGACATAGAGAAGGATTTTACGGTAAGTACAAAAAATCCTATTTTCTTCTATAGCGGCTTAGATATCTGCATAAATCGCCAAGGATGAGTACGGTTCTGAAAAGGATTGCATGTTCCAGGTGGCTAGCAGAATGCGGTCTTTAGCTTGATAGTACAATAGTGCAGGTGTGCTATGCTAGTGCATCACGTGGCTTCTCTGTGGGAATGTGCTGTGGTTTAAAGATTCTATGGTGATATCAAGCGGGGTCAGCGACAATGCCTGGAAAAATTGATGTTGATACTGAATCAGGTCAGGAGGTCACAACGATTCTGGTATTCCTCTAATTTTAGATTGTTCCAGCGAGACTGGTCCTCGAGGTCTGCGAGTTGCGAGTTATCTTTATTCCACTACAAGTCCTCAGAATGACCCTTATGAGCGTCCACTAGCTCATTGTAAGCATATATAAAGTCAGTAAGTTGACACTCCACCCTGTCGATGTGGTCACTCAGATCATCAATTTGGGTTTGGATCTGGGAGACTGACTTGTAAATATCTTTCTGCAGACCTCTTTGCAGGGAGAGCAGCGTGAGAGCAGCATTTGTTTCTGTGTGCTCTGACACAGCCAATGACTAATCAGTGTACCAGATGGCTGCCAGTATCATGTGATCGATGTAGCCAATCATAGCAGATCACAACCATCTCAGCAGATCACAAGACAGTTGTAAGCAATGAATGGCTTCTTTTCATGATATTAATTGTTAAAATTGTGCCGTTAGCTGTGGTTGGTCACAGTGATCACATGATACAGACAGGGCCATACACAACTAAACAACCTGAATGATTTCATTCAGTAAAATGCTTTCTTATAGCAATGAAATTAACTGCTATAATAAATCATAATGTTTAAAAACAAAAATATCCTGATCACTTCTCCAGAGTAGTACAATGTTACTTTGGTAACATTATATTGCTCTAGTCACAGTGTGTCCTTGGGACTCGGCTGATCACAGATTGGGTAAAGGGCCAATCATAGTGACCCTTTTACCATGTGATCAGCTGTCAGCCAATGACAGCTGATCATGGAAGTAAACAGAAGACAGTTATCAACTTTTCTTTTCCTCACACTGTCAAGATGACAACATGAGGAAAAAAAGAAAGCCGTTAACTGTCTTCTGTTAGAGGTACATCAGCCTCCCACAGTGCACATCAGTGTCACTAATCAGTCCCCTGCAGAGCTGCTAATCAGTGCCTACCGGTGCCACCTATCAGTGCCCATCAGTGCTGCCAATCAGTGCCCAATCATCAGTGACACCTATTAGTGCCTCCTATCAGTTCCAATCAGTGCTGCCAATCAGTACTCATCAGTGCCTCATCCATGTCACCTATCAGTGTCACCCATCAGTGATGCCTATCAGTGCCACCTATCAGTGCCTCCTATCAGTTCCCATCACTGCTGCCTATCGGTGCCCATCAGGGCCACCCATCCATGCCCATCAGGGCCACCATCAATGCCCATCAGGGCCACCCATAAATGATCACCAGTACCGCCTCATCAGTGCTTATCATTGCTGCCTATCAGTGTCCATTAATGCCCCCTCATCAGCGCACATCAGTGAATGGGACAAATTACCTACTTGCAAAATTTTATAACAAAATATGAAAAACATATATATTTTTTTCAAAATGTTCAGTCTTTTTTTATTTTTTTTTAAAGAAAGCTCTATTTGTGTATTTTTTTTTTTTTATAAAAATGTGAAATGGGTACAGTGTTCCATGACGGTGCAATTGTCATTCAAAATATGACAATGCTGGGGCGGAGCTAGCCGGAAACCGAGATGGACGTGTGCTAGCAGACCTCCGGCACCAGCAGCACTAACATGGCCCATAACAGATCTCCGAGAGGACAAAATCCCTCACTGAGGCAGCGATCCAGCTCCGGGTAGCTCGGGGAACCCACCCTGAACACGACTCGGCGTAAATCCGCGGGGAACTGGCCCACTAAACTCACCAAGTTTTTCGCTATGGAGTCCAGGCAAGATGGCGCCGGATCTTCCTCCAGGCCGCTTTCAGGCCCTCAGAGGCTCACAGCCACCGCGGGGAATCCGAACAAGAGGAGCAGTCCTCCTAGAAGCTTGACTTCCCTTCCTCTGGAAGCCCTGAAAAGGCCAGGTTTAGGATGGACACGCTCGAGGCCGCACACGAGGTGAGCTCACTGCTGGAGTCAGGGGAAGACACAAGGGAGCTACCAGACATCCTGGACACTGTATTAAAGGAGATGCTGGTCTCCTTACGGGTTCACTGCACTCGGACATGACGTCCTGTGTCCACAAATTTAGTACAGAGATCAGAGGGGTGGCTGACAGGGTGTCTCACATAGAGGACAAAATGGGTGAATTCGCCTCCACCATCAATGACTTCGTGGATGCAAATGATGGCAAAGATGATGACATTGAGGCTATGAAAGCAAAGATGGCAGAAATCGAGGATAGATCAAGGAGGAATAATGTGAAAGTGAGAGGGGTGCCAGAAACCGTCAGACCTCAAGAACTGCGCAAATTTGCCTCCCAACTGTTCTCTGCCATACTGCCTGACCTGTCCAAACTGCACTGTACCATTGACAGAATTCACAGGCTTCCCAAACCTGCATTCCTAGCCGATGATGTCTCTATGGCTGCATCTAGAAAGAGGGACAACTTCCCGCCAGCTTATGCGAATCTCCAATTTTATGCTGATCTGTCACAGTTTACTCTGCAAAAGCGCAGAAATCTCGCCACTATAACAAAGGCGCTCAGGAACCACAACCTGGTGTACAAATGGGGGTTCCCTACCAAGCTCATCGTCACGAAAGACAACCGAGATTATGTGATGGACTCACTGGACAGAGGCATGGCCCTGCTGAAAGAGTGGGGGATAATCCCTGAGCCGCACCATGCTTTGCGTCAAGGGGGAGGAGCCAGAAGTGTTGATAACGATTGGCATGTAGTGGGCCGCAAGAATGCTAAATCCCATAACTGACCGTCCTGGAGGTCTCCATTGATACGTCATGGCCGCTGAGGGGAGCTGCCTCCGTAGGCTTTATTCTCAAGTTTTCTTGAGTTTCCCCCCACCTAGACATTGAGCGACTATTGAAAGTCGCACACAGTTCTCTCTTCTTCACCTTTTGGCGGTATGCCAGTGTTACTCGCAGTGAGTACCTCATTGATGTTAACAGCTACACCTGTGCACGCCAACTACATATTGAGATGTTACAATTCTTGACAGTTAACGCTAAAGGCCTCAACCACCTGGCAAAAAGGCGATCTCTCTGGAAAGAGGCCTTACAACAGAAGGCTGATGTTCTTTGTGTTCAGGAGACCCACTTTGATAAGACAGCCCCTCCAAAATGTTCGCATCCCAAATTTCCGGTCACCTATTTTGCCAATGCTGACACCAAATCCAAAGGAGTGATGATCGCAGTGAGAGACTCTGTTAATTTTTCCCTACATAAGGCTATCGTTGACCCAATGGGGAGATATGTTATTTTGGTATGCGACATTGACCTGGTATCCTACACGGTGGTGGCGGTTTACGCCCCCAATTCAAAACAGACCAGATTTCTACAGAGAGTGACTAAAAAAATTAGAAAGGAACAGATATGTGGGGACTTTAATATCACTCCAGACCCGGACATGGACTCCACCTCCTCACCAAAGCGTATTCCCCCATCGTTGGCTCCCTTCTTGAGGGTACATGAACTTTTTGATGTGTGAAGATGTTTGAATGCCAATGAAAAGGACTATACTTTTTTTTCCACTCGACATAGGTCTTACAGCAGGAAAGACCTCTTTTTGGTTGACAGAGGGTTGCTTCTGAAATGTAAATCAATGGTATTACATGGTCGCATAATGCCTCGGTAGGACTAACAGTGGGAGACTCCCCACCCAATACTCCGGTTTACATGTGGCAATCCAATCCTATGCTTCTCCGGAGCGGTCCGACCAGGTCATACATTGAAGCGAAACTGAGGGATTTTTTTGTTAACAATGAAGGGTCGGTTACTAGCCCCTTTACCTTATGGAATGCGCATAAGGTATGTGTGAGAGGGGTCAAGATACAACAGGGGGCAAGGGTTAAGAGGGAAAGGCAGCAGCGCACATTGACCCCATTGCTCAAATAAATGACTTAAAGACACAGAACAAAACCAGATCATCACTCTCCCTGACTAATAAGTTGACCCACCTCCGCACAGACCTCAGGACGTTGTTTATTGACGATTATGAAAAAGCTTCTAGGAAGTTTAAACTAGCATTCTTTACTAGTGGTAACAGGGCAGGAAAACTTCTTGCGAGCAGGCTTAAAGGGCACAGAATTAAATCTAAGATTCCCTTTATTCATCACCCAGAGACAAAGGTGAAACATTTTCACCCACAGGCAATAGCTGACACCTTTAGTCACTATTACGGGTCACTTTATAACCTTAAAGATCCAACAATAACCCAGCCATCCCCGGACTCTATCAAGGCGTTCCTAGATAAAATCAATCTTCCGACCCTGACTCCTGACCAACTTTTAGAACTAAATTCGCCATTTACTGTGGAGGAAGTGAAGAGGACCATACAGTCCATCCGATCAAATAAATCCCCAGGCCCTGATGGCTTTATTGGAGAATACTTCAAAACATTCCAGAACATACTCAGTCCATACTTAGTTCAGGTGTACGGTGCCGCTGCTGCCTCATCCTCATTCCCAAAGGAAATGTTAAGTGCTACAATAGTGGCCCTCCCTAAGCCGGTGAAGGATCCGAACACACCCCAGAACTTTAGGCCCATATCATTGCTGAATAATGATGTCAAAATCTATGCGAAACTTCTAGCTGCTAGACTAGTGGACACACTCCCGGGGTTAATTGATGTGGATCAATCAGGCTTCACAAGGGGGAGACAAACGGCGGACGCCACTAGGAGGTTATTGAACATCATACATATAACAGAGCGACGTCGGACGCCTTCTCTGCTCCTTGCGCTGGATGCGGAGAAGGCGTTCGACAGGATTCATTGGAAGTTCCTGGAACAGGTCCTGGGGAGGTTTGGCTTCGGGGGCCACATTTACTCTGCCATTATGGCGTTGTATTCACACCCATCGGCACGGGTACTCGTGGCAGGTACTCTTTCTACCCCATTTGACATCACTAATGGCACGAGACAGGGGTGTCCACTCTCGCCTCTAATATTCAACCTTTTGATGGAGCCTTTGGCGTCCCATCTGCAGTTACACCCCCACATCTCTGGGATCCGGGTGGGAGGGAAAAACCATGTGATTAGTTTATTCGCAGATGACATCATACTACGCATAATCCTGTTCTATGCCAGGAAAATGATATTGCTGCATTCGAAGAGTGCATTTGCCCCTACTGTTCAAATGTTATATCATATGGTGAATAAGGTCCTACCCATATTCAAATGCATATACAAAAGCAGGGCCTGTCCCAAAAAGTTTTATAAAATCTGGCAACCCTGGCTGGATATTGAGGACTCCTTCTGGAAGGATACCCCACTCTCTCAGCTATGAGGGGCCGTGAACAGGGGGCTCTGGAAGGCTATGGTACACCGCTGAGTGACTGGGGGGTGGCGGGGGTAAGAACAAGTACAGTCTGGTGTGGGGGTGAGGGCTAGGAGGGATGTATGGGTGTGAGTGGGTATGGATGTTGAGTGTGTGTGGTGTGAAGGGTTTGTTTCTAATGAAGGGTCTCTCCATTTGGTTTGCAATAGGTACGAGGAGCCCTGATGGCCCTCCTGGGATACCCCGGAGCCCAAGCGGCTGGTGTCCCTCAGCTGAGGGGTCTGGGGTCTTGATCTCAGGATGAGGGGAGGGGTTGAATATGGTTGTGGTTATTACTGTAATGTGTGTCAATTCATGCCGGTGTTGTAACGGCTACTGTGCCTTATGGAGAGTGTACTTGTTGAAAATCAATAAACAAAGTTTGCAAAAAAAATAAAAAATAAGACTATTAATCCACTTCCTAATTTTATCATAATGCAAAAAGTTACCTTCGGGAACCGATAACAGCCTCTAAATTATTTCAAGAAAATCTATAGTGGTATGAGGCAGGAAAAAGTAAAAAAAAAATACTTTTATTTCATTGAGAAGCTCAACTGTGTGAGCCCTCCCTAGATCATTTCCATCCACATAGATGATTAATCAGTTCACACCCGACCCCGACTATAGAAATTTGACAGCCAGGCAAGACTTTCATCATTCTCGCGTGTGGCTGTCCGACTGTGCTGTGGGCGTGATCTGTCACCAGCTGTGTCCACTGCAGTAGTTGGCGGACTCCAAAGCCAATCTTGGGCTGTCTAACAGCTATGGAATCTATCCACTGTAGGTCTGTTTTCAATCAAAAGGAAAGTGGGCCTGATGGAGAACAAGTCCCTCTCAGAGTATCACAGGTGCACTGGCCAAACAGGGAGCTCAGTAAATTAAACTTAGAAACAGCGACTTTTAGTAAGGACAAGTAAGGACAAGTTATCTCACTATTTTACAAGCATTTCAATCGGACCATAGGCAAAAATTGTTAAATTATACTATCACTAACTTAAATGTATTAATAAATAAATACATTATTAATAAATAAATAAATATATACTATATAATACATTTATACTAAACCAAATTTAGCATACAATAGCCATGGCCCTTTATTATAGGCAAGTTATTTATTATACAGTCCTGATCAAAAGTTTAAGACCACTTGAAAAACGGCAAACAAATCATATTTTACATTGTTGGATCTTAACAAGGTTCCAAGTAGAGCTTCAACATTCAACAATAAGAAATGAGAGTGAAACAAAACATTTTTTGAACAGCCTGTTTCAGTTTAATCGTTATTTTCAATTAATTGAATGCTCAAAAAATGTTTTGTCTCACTCACAATTTCTTCTTGTTGCATGTTGAAGCTCTACTTGGAACCTTGTTAAGATCCAACAATGTAAAATATGATTTTTTGCCATTTTTCAAGTGGTCTTAAACTTTTGATCAGGACTGTATAACATTAAACCATTTTATTTATTTTGCATAACACCATATACATGACATAACTCAGCCATAGAAAGCTTGTGTCTGGCACAAGTAACTAAAACAAGAAGGTGCACTCCTAAGCTTGTTAAAAAATGTTATTCCAGGCAATGTTTTCACCACATGCAAATAAGAATATCCAAAACAAATACCTCTGACATAGAAAAATATCATGAACCCATTACAATCCAAACATTTACACCATAAAAACCACGCTGCTTGATAAGATGCCCACATGAATCGTGAAAAAGAAGATTGACCTGGCTTGGTTAACAAACGTCATATCAGTTTCCATAAATGCTGTGGGCACGGAAGACACCAACCTTCTGAATCTACTCATCTGCATACGGGATAAAGAGTCCGCAATATCGTTAGTAACACCTGTCACATAAGAAGCCTTAAGCCAAACATTCAATGTTAAACATGACAAAACTAAATAATGAATACATTTAAAGTAGAAGCCGAGCAAAAGGAAGCCTGTCACATAGAACATCCATTAAAAGTAGACCGAAAACATTTTCAAACCAATAAATCTTCTCTAACTGAAGTAGTTATTTAAACAAAATGAGAAGGACAGGTAACTCCCGCTATTGCCCTATACAATCATTTATGAAATTTATGAAATGCTGCCCATCGAAATCACTCTATCCGAAAACGTTAACAAGCCCAATAGAGATCAAATAGTCTTCAAACGCACTTTCCGTTTAGAAATTAAAAAACCAAGAAGCACATTAATTTTGATGATCTTTTTCATCTGCAATCTAAATTTCATTGCTACTGTATCCATTGTAATTCCCAAAAATTCCAAGCAAGTCATTGTAGCCACAAATTTTTCTGGCGCCAATGTCACGCCAAATTGACGACATACAAGTTTTAATATAGTAAACAAATAAAAACAACATTTCGAACCAGCCCTGCCAATGAATACAAAATTGTCTAGTGTAACATAGCATTAGACCCTGTCTGACATCAAACAACCCATTCTAAGAATTAAGAAAAATATTCAAAATAATGCACACCCCATCAGGAGACAGCGATCAAAAAATAACTACCTTGGAAACTAATACCAAGAGAGTTGAACGCAGAAGGGTGTATGAGTAACAAACGCAAAGCCAATTTAACATTAGCTTTTGCCAGAAGAGCCGATGCTCCTATGGATGAAATCTTAACAGCATCATCAAACAAAGAATAACTAACAGAACAAGATTCTGGGTCAATTTCATCATTTCGAGAATTACCTACCGGGCACGAAAGATGATGAATTAAACAGAATTTATTTGGTTCCTTCTTAGGAATAATTCCCAAAAGGAGAGACCCGAAAACGTAAAAACGGTGGCTTAGTAAAAGGACCAGCTATTCTGCCCTCCTCAATTTTGTTTTTTTGAGTAATTTATCCCGAACGATAGTAGGGTACTTCGAAACATATGGTAAATTTTCAACAACATTACAACCAGAACCTGAAAATGTAAGCAACATGAAACCCTCTAAAAAAATACTTTATAAATGAGAAGGACATTCTGCTGTTTTAAATAGATGCATGGCCATGGCTATCCCTGGAATAAACGGCCATATTGGAATGCAATTTCTCAAAGCATCTTGAAGCTGAATGAGTACCAAAGCAATAAGCACACTTGTGCTTATATTTACAATTATTGGGCCATTTGCATTGCCCCTCATTGAAACTAAGACATACATAGGGCCAGATTCTCAAAAAATGGCGTATCTGGTGGCGTAGCGTATCGTATCGCATTTACACTACGTCTACGCAAATTACTGGAGCAAGTGCCGTATTCTCAAAGCACTTGCTCCGTAATTTTCGGCGGCGTAGCGTAAATGCGCGTCGTAAGGCCGCGTAATTCAAATAGTGAAGGAGCGGGCATGCTGTATTTAAATTAAGCGCGCCCCCGAGTCAAACGAAGTGCGCATGCGTCGGCCGGGAAAAAAGCCCAGTGCGCATGCTTCAGCTCACGTCGGAAAGCGTTGTTGAAACCGACGTCAAAATTACGTGATCTTCACTTACGCAATTCCCTATTCGCGAACGACTTAGTAAAACGACGTAACCGACGGAAAAAGACGAAGCTGACCCAACGCCATACTTAACATGGCAACGACGGCACTTCGGAAACATACCCCTCATACAGCAGGGGTAACCTTACGCGTACGCAACCTACGTAAACGACGACGGGGTGGCATAAAAACGTTCGGGAATCGGCGTATTAGGCTCATTTGCATAGGCAAATGAGAAAACAACATAAGGCCACCTAGCGGCCGGCGTTGTCATTACATATAAGATCCGACGGTGTAATTGCTTTACACCTGTCAGATCTTTAGTGTATCTATGTGTAAGTGATTCTAAGAATCACTCGAATCATCGCAGATACCCATTGAAAAAAACTGCGATACGACGGTGTATCTGAGATACACCGTCGAATCTCTTTCGAGAATCTGGCCCATAATGTCTAAATGACCCTGAAGCAGGTGCAGGTGCTGGTAAAGCTTGTTTCACTAATTGTTTTTGTGGCAGAGGCAAATTCAGGCACAAGCTGACATCTTTTACCCTCCGTTCAAGCGATCAATGTGCAGAAAATTTCTGTTGAAAGGATTCATCATAGAAAAGTAATGACAATTCATTCAAATTCTTTTTTTTTTTTCTTCAATCTTTTTTTATTGAATTTAGCAAAAGCATACAAGTTGTATCAGATAACAGGAAAGAGTACTGTATATAATACATAAACGATCAACCGCGTAAGTAACATAACAATGTGCAAGGTAGACATTAACATGTAGGACCTAGTGGCGTGCAAGCCTGGGGGGTACATGGGGAGCAAATGCATTGCGCAATATTAGTGTACTCTCTCCTGAGGGACCACCCCTTGTTGGGAGCACTTTTGTGGCCCGGCAGGAGAGAGCACTTACCATTTATGTACCTCCAAATACGTAAGGTATCAAATTCACGCTGAAAGTTAACACAGAACAATAAGAGCAGTAAGTAATTCACATCATAGGGACAGATCTGGGGTTGGATGCCCATGGAAGCCAGGCCTTCCTAATCTTATTAGTCTGGCCTGTATTGACCGCCATGATGCACTCATAGGAGAAGTGCAGGTTAACCAGATCTATCACTTGGGCAACTACTGGGGGCTCCTCCGAGCGCCACCTCCGAGTTATGCACAATCTGGATGCCAATAGAATATGGGATGCTACACATCTGGAAGGGGAAGGTATGTTATCTATTGTTAGACTTAACAATGCCAATTCAGGGGTAGGAGCTATCATAATACCAAGAGTAGTGGACAGGAGATGGAAAACATTGATCCAAAATGACTGGAGCTTTTGGCATGTCCAAAGAATATGGAGGAGGTCACCATTGATGGAGGTGCAACGCCAACATAGATTGGAGGTCTTGGGGTCAAAAGCAGCTATTCTGGCTGGGGTCATGTACCAACGGAGTGTAATTTTTTGTGTGAGTTCCCATAGGGCGGAGCATTTAGTGAATTTATAGGAGGCATCTAGGGCGTAGGACCATTGGTCTGTGGAGAAAGAGCAAGAAAGTTCGGATTCCCAGCGAATGTGAGCAGGTAGTTTGGTGAATATTAATTTGTGTTGGAGGGCATTATAGAAATGGGATATGCCTTTAGTTTTAGGTTTCTCAGCTGAGAGGAATTTCCACGTCTTAGACGGAACGATATAGAGAGGGAGAGGGACTGTTTTCAGGCAGTGGGATATTCTCAGGTAAGTAAAGGATTCCGAGGGAGGGAGCTGGAACTCTAGCTGGAGCTGTGTGAAAGGTTTGAGGAGGTTACCTTGTAGGATGTCTTGCACGAGGTGTATACCTCTTGTGCGCCATCTGGAAACGGATAGGTCTGGAGATAAAAATTGAAGGGACTCTAACGGAATTTGGGATGTAGGAGAGGCGGGGTCAGTATTAGTTCGGGCGGTAAATTTGCCCCAGGCCAACGCAGTGGCTTTCATGGTTGGTGGAAGGGATGAGGGAACCCCTGAAGTTAATGGCACGCTCAGTATCCAAGCCTTCAAGTTTTTGAGGTGGAGAGAGGAGAGTTCTATTTGCCCCCTTCAAGGAGTATTAGGACAGGGTTGGAACCAATCCGCCAATTGGGCAAGAATGGAGGCCAGGTAATAGTCACTGAAATCAATTGAGCCGACACCTCCCGAGAATTTATTCTTGATGAGGTTAGAGTGGGCACATCTGGGTTTTTTACCTTTCCACAAGAGGGCATTAAGAATCGTTTGAAGGGACTTAAAGTATGATAGAGGGATCGGGATAGGCAATGTCCTAAAGAAGTAGAGAACCTGTGGGAGACACATCATTTTAAAGGCCGCTAATCTACCAGACCAGGAGAGTTCATGTTTTGCTATTTGTAAAGAGTCCTGACGCAATTTGTGGAGCAGTGGGAGGAAGTTGGATGAGAACAATAGCTTCGTAGATCTGGTTAGCTTGATGCCCAGGTAGGAGATTTCCCTCTCCGCCCATTGGAAGTCATATTGCATTTGCAGTAAATTCTTAGTAGTAGCATCTAAGTGTAAGTCTAGAATAAACGATTTAGTCGTATTGACCTTATAGTAGGACACTTTACTAAACCAGGTAAGCAATCTATGTACCTCTGCCAGGGAGGAAGCGGGGTCCGTGAGGATCAGTATGACATCGTCAGCGAACAAGCTGATCTTGTGTATCGTTCGATCAATATGAATGCCCGATATTGATGGGAGGGTTCGGACCTGGGATGCAAGGGGTTCCATCAACAGATTAAAAATGAGGGGGGACAGGGGGCAGCCCTGCCGGGTACCATTAGATATATTAAAGGGGCGGGACAACATGTCCTCGGCGAAAACTTGAGCTGAAGGGGTCGAGTACAGTGCCATAATGGCATCGAAGATATGCCCCGTAAATCCAAATTTCTGCAACACTGAGGCTAGGTAAGTCCAGTGGACCCTATCGAACGCCTTCTCTGCATCTAAAGATAGAAGCAGAGAAGGCGTTCCCGTGGATTCTGCAAAGTGAATCAGATCAATCAGTCGTCTAGTAGCGTCGGACGCTTGTCGACCCGTAGTAAATCCTGACTGGTCCCTGTGGATGAGAGAGGGCATAATGTCTAGAAGTCTCAGTGCGATAACTTTAGAATATATTTTGACATCTAAATTAAGGAGTGAGATTGGGCGAAAATTTTGGGCAACGGACGGGTCCTTCCCTGGCTTTGGTATAGTAACAATTAGTGCCTTAAGCATTTCTGAATCAAAACAAGAAGAGGAGGCAGCGCGGTTGAATACTGCTACTAGGTGGTGTACTAGGTGTTCGGAGTATTGTTTATAGTACTCCCCGGAATAACCATCAGGGCCGGGGGCTTTGTTCATGGGGAGGGCTTGTATTGCTTTATGTATCTCTTGTTCCGAGAAAGGGGCATTCAGTGCTCGAAGTTGGTCATGGGGTGATAGAGGGGAGGCGTGCTTTGTCTAGGAAGGCGTTAATGTCCTCTTGAGTGGGTTGTGGCGTTAGGGGGTCTCTTTTCAAGTTGTACAAGTCTCCATAGTAGTCACTAAAGGCGTTGGCAATGTCTTGGGGGTTAGTCAATAGGGATTGGGTGTGGGGGTGGGATAAGTGGTGAATTTTGGATTTAACCCTCTTGCCTTTTAGGCGCTGAGCAAGGTGCTTACCTGCCTTATTAGAGGTGGAGTACATGGTAGCCCGTAGCTTCCGATGTAGATAGTCGTGAGATTGGAGCAACAGAGAACGGAGTTCTTGTCGCAGGGTGAAAAGTTGGTCAGAGATAGGTAGGGTAGGGGAAGATTTGTGAAGCGAGTCAAGGTCCTGAATCTTGGTTGTGATGTCCTCTATGCGCTGCGTCCTCTTTTTTTTATGAACAGCGGATAATTTCATTAAAATACCTTGCATAAATGCCTTGTGAGCTCTCCACACTACCACAGGGGTCTGCCACTGAACCCAAATTGAGTTCAAAAAATTCTTTGATATGGTCAGCGATAACCGAAGAGTACTCCTTGTGTTGTAGTATAAAATTATTCATTCTCCATAAGAACGAACTATGTTTTTTGCGTGTATCGCCTATGCAGATTGAGATTGGGGAGTGGTCTGACCAGGTGGCAGTGTGGATTACCGAGGCTGTCACATTTTGTAATAACCATTTGTCCACCAATATTAAATCAATGCGCGAGTAAGATTTAAAACGGGGGGAATAATAGGTGTAGTCCCTCTCTGATCCATGGTGGCACCTCCAGACATCATAGAGATCGCTCATAGCCAAGAGGTGCTGTAGTGGGGACGGTCTCCGTTTGGTGGGTGAAGTGGAGTCTAGGGATATGTTCGGGGCCAGATTAAAGTCTCCGCAGATTATGAGTTGACCTCTCTTTAGAGGTTGAGCTGTTCTCAGGACTTTCCGTAGGAAACGAATTTGGTGCACATTTGGGGCATAAACATTAATCAGTGTGTAGATTTGACCATCAATTGAGCACACAAGAATTATGAAGCGACCCTCGGGGTCAATACACAGTTCTAGTTGTTGGAAGTCCAGTGAGTCCCTGATCGCAATCATAACACCCCTGGTTTTAGAGGAGTGCGAGGCTTGGTAGATATGTGGGAAGCTGCTGTGCGTGCATAGCTTCCAGTCATCCTGAAGTAGGTGGGTCTCCTGTATAAAGACCAGATCGCTCTGAAGATCTTTAACTGTCTTCCAGAGTGAGTGTCTTTTAACTGGGTGGTTCAACCCATTAACGTTCAGTGAGAGAAGCGAGAGTGGCATTGTGACGTCTGGTGTATTGATGTGCGGCAAAAACTTACAGTCAGACGTATCACACAGATATCCAGGCACGGAGGGACAGCCTGTAGTGGTCGCCCGGAGGAGGCCCCAAGGAGACCTGCAGTATTGTCAGTGGAGCTGTGAAACAAAACAATGTGTCAGAATACTGTTAGAGTCTATGACATCTAGGGGTATGTAGTAGCCAAAGGGGCCGTAGGAAATCAAAAAATGCACACTGTCAGGTGAGATCGGGTATGTAGCAAGTTGATCTATAAACCAAAAAAACAGAAAAAAAGGAAAAAAAAAAAGAGAAAACGATGTCAGAAGATGTATCGCCCTGGCGGTACACCAATACAGAGGGCGAGCAAATTGCTCAAAAATAAAACCTCTACTCGGGGTTCACGAGAGTCCAAACACGGGCGAACAGCAGCAAGAAGAACAAGAAATAGCGTCCGAAAGCGATCATCAAAGCCCAGGGGAACGGGTAGGACAATGTAATAAGCCTGTAGGATAATCTATACAGCCACATTAGGACATCTCAACGGAGGGCATCTCAGGTGCATTTTGGGTCGTGGTTTTGTTGGCCCTCTGGGGAAGGGGAGCAGGTGCATCTGTAATAATACCCCAGGCACGGAGCAATTTGAGGCCCTTCTCTAGATCTTTGATCGTGTAGGATTTATCCTCTTTGGTGATAAGTAGTGTTGCCGGGTATCTCCACTTGTATTGTATTTTGTGGTTTAGCAGACCCTTGGTCACCGGGTTGAGTTGTCTGCGAAGTTGCAAGGTATACTTGGAGAGGTCAGGGAGAAGTTGCACGTCAGTGAAAGGAGACGGGAGGGGTTTTCCTGGATTTGAGGTTCATCATCAGAGTTTCTTTAATGTGAAAGAAATGTACTCTCATCAGAATGTCTCTAGGGATTGAAGCGGCTAAGTGGGATGGTTTAGCAATTCTGTGAATTCTATCGATCAGGAGGTCTCTGGGGGAAGCCTCAGGTAGAATCAGGTGCATGAGTTCTCTCGCATATTTAGACAGATCAGCCGGCAAGATAGATTCAGGTACACCTCTTATTTTGATATTATTTCTACGGGATCTGTCCTCGAGGTCTGCTAGCTTAGAACGCATCCATGCCTGATCCTCTTTAATGCCTTCACACATATCTATGACCCCATTTACCGTGGAGGCGCAATCAGACAAATTTTCTTCTATGTGTGTCACTCTATTGTCTAGGGAGTGAATGTCTGCAGTAACTCTGTGGAACATGGATGAGAGGTCAGACATCAGTGAGGTTTGTAGGGACAACAGCATGTCCTTTAAAGTGGAATCGAGTACAGGCTGGCCCGAGGTAGGGAATGACGCCATAGAGGAATGCAAGGCCTGGTTCGACGTGAGGGGATTGTAAGCCGGGGCCTCGATTTCTGCGCGCGCTGCGCGACGTGACGGCGTATCCAGCCGCATTTTTTTCGCTTTTGCCGGGCTGCTTGTGAGCGGGTCACCTCCGTAGGGGTGATCCAGTAGCTCGGGGGACACTGGGGAGGATAGTTCTGTCACAGGTAGATCTGTGTTCGAGCGCCGCGGCGCGGCATGGTCGGCGCCATCTTGGGAAGCACTAACCTTCTCTGCTGGCTTGAAGGCAAAGGCCGTGAGTTTTTGAGGTTTGTAGTCCGAAAACCTCTTCCGCGATGCTACCTCCATGATCCTGGGGTTTCACTGCGGTGATGTGTCCGTGTAGCAGGAGTCTAAGCAGGCTGTCGTCGTGGTAGTTTTCCCCTGGGTAGACGAGCGAGGTGATCAGGCTGCTGCTTCCATCGCCGGTCGGCCACGCCCCCACAATTCATTCAAATTCTTATTCGCTTCCAAAATAATTTCTAAGTGTTGGAATAAACTACAACACTTTTCTGGTTGCTTTTCACCTAATGTACCGGAATAAATGCCGAAGGCCTACAACCAATTATTAAAGGATCGTAGCACATATTTACGCTTATCATCTTCCTCTTTGTCATCCCTTTTTTCAAATCTATTATCCCTGGAGGATGACAACAATGACATGATGTCTACATAATCCTCTTTCCAGATCTTTTCTTTAATCGATATAGGAAGGTGAAAACCTACTTGACTTTGCCTCCAGGGGAATGGGTAGGGGTACGATGTACCCCATACTCATTCACATAGGGTGGGGGGGCCGGTAGCTGGTATCGCTCATCCCCACTCCTTTCCTGAGCAGCCAGGCAGCGTGCTCTGGATACGGGTCTGGTATGGATTGTGGGGGTACCGGCGTATGGGGTTCTCCTTACGCTTCTATGACGGCTTTGTCCCCATCGCGGCGAGGCGGCTCGGTGCTGGCTCCTGCGATGGGGCTCGTAGGTGGTCAATCTCGCCGAGAAAGGGAGCGAGATTGACACAATATTACGGTCACCCACTGTAGAACTGTTTGTATAACTGCATACCTCCCAACTATTTGATATGGGGGACACCTATTAGCAAAAATATGTAGTCATAGGCCATGCTCCAAGCCATGCACCCTTAAAGAAGAGTTATACAATGTCCTTTAAAAGGTTTTCCGTGTACATATGACCGAGAAACTCGTCGGGCGAAACACATCGTTTTCCTCATTGAGTTCCTTGTTCGGCAGTCAAAAAACTCGTCGAGCCAAATTTTCCCATTGCCAATCGAGGTAATAGAGAACATGCTCTCTTTTTGGCTCGACAAGTTCCTCAACGGGTTTCTCAGTGAAAAGTATACACACGGACGATTTCCTCGGCAGAATACATCTCCCATCGAGTTTCTTGCTGAATTCTGCCGAGGAAACCGGTCGTGTGTACGCAGCCTGATTCCCCACGGTGAATAGGCGTTCCTAAGACAAGGCGTAGATGATTGATGTGCAGGTACAGTGCATCACACCTTCCGAAAATAGACGAAGCGAGACTCGGCCGTTTACGGCGCTATATGGCGCCTGCGCCTGCCATGTAGAGCTGACTGCACAGGTGCCGTAAAAAGCTGAGTCCCACTTCATGTATTTTCGGAATGCGTGGCACGCTTTACCAGCATGTCAATCATCCATGCCTTGCCTTAGGAACGCCTACTCCCCGGGGTAGAGAGAACACGGAAGCCGGGTGAAAGGTACAAAAACACGCTAAGTACAGCGGGGGAAAAAAAAACAGTATACTGCAGATGCCAGCAGTATGCTGGATCTAATGGTATATCGATTTTTTTAGGGTGAACCCCCGCTTTAATGCATTCTATGCATTAAGATGAAAAAATATCTGTGGATAATCGGCCCCCCAGCCCCCCCACGTTTACTTACCTGACCCCTTGAAAGTCCCGCACGGTGAACGTGCTTGCTTCTCGGCCAGGATTCTCGGCTTATTCATTGGTTTATTCACTGCTGTGAATCCCAACCAATGACGTAGCGCGCCAGGGGCGGGTCTGAGTGATACAGTGAGCGGCTATGGCTGCCAGCTGTATCACAGGAGCGCGCCCACAAGAACTCATCACCAAGGTAATGAGTTCTTGCGAGGGGGGGCCGAGACAGGAGAAGGATAAAAAGTGTACTTATATACAACTATATAGATCAGACCAAAATGAGGGACACATAAGGGACAAATGAGGAGGAAAGAGGGGCAGAGGAACTTTGTTCCAAATCAGGGATAGTCTCTTAAATCAGGGACAGTTGGGAGCTCTTTGTAACTGTATGTTAGCAGTGGATTTCCTGTTTGACGCAGAAAGGAGGTTGCCGAAGAAACGTTGGCATATGGTATGTACTGTCAAGGAAATATCTAGGATTCTAGAAGATGGTTAATAGTTGCAGATTAACAACAATGTACTAGTGAAAAGTACAATAATATATTCAATTCATCTTAATTCATCTTTCAGTGATTATGTTGTAAATATGATTGATTATATTATATTTTCATTATTCATTATTCTTGCACAACAACTAAGCCCCTTTGCATACTGCCTGCATACTGTCCACCTATACAAACTCTGTGGCCTATTTTTGAAATAAAATCACTGCTTTTTTTTACAAAACCTTTACAATTCAAAACGGTCTTTGTCTTCAGTACACTTTAGAAACTATGTTCCATGTCAGAGGAAATATTTGTACTTCCATTTTCTAAACACTCCACTTATGGTGGAGGCTGCTTGCCACAGCCATTGAATATATCACCCACTGTGCTTGTATGTCATTAAAGACTGTCTCTCTAATATCAGAGCTGAAGAATCTCAGTCCTGACATTAGACTGTGATGTATTTCTTTATACTTGATATGTTTGGATTGAATAGAAAATTGATTACAGAGTTAATGCTCAGCCTAAGGGATCACGGAAACATCAAATATTACGCATTGTTGAAGATTTTCTTGGTCTCCATAGTGACTGGACACTACTGGAGGAAAATGATGGCGGTATAAAAAGCAGAGTTCATGCCAGATGCAGTTTTCAAACACAGATAGCAATACATTATATCATTTTACAGAAATACAGGTTTTATCTAAATAAAGGGCAGCTTGGCAACATCTAAAGAAAAATAGCACTTTGCATTGGATGACAAACAGGCTAAATGAAGTGCAATGCAGTTTTAAGGTAACAAAAAATAATAATTTTGTAAATGAGGTCTAAATAAAAAAGAAAGCTTTAAACTATTTGTAATGTTGTAGAGATAGGTAAGAAAGTGAAAATGTACTTTTTTTTTTTTTATATTTAATCCTTCTTTATTTAGGAAATATTAGTTTTACAGCATAAGTTACTTAACAATTGCATTAGAATCGACCAAATAAAACAAAACATTAACTTATTATCTCATAGTCCTTTGTACTCGTTTAAGACTCAGGGGTATATTTGGGGATAACAGGGTAGGCGTGAGTGCAGGTAGTTATTTACGTCCAGGGTTAACCTAATGATAGTGCCCTGTATTATCTCCTATGGTTCCTGTTCCAGGTTTAGGTTCTCCATCTATTTGATGGGGTGTAGTGGTCCCCTGTTTTCTCCCGCCTCTCCCTATTATCCATTTTTAATTGTCTCTTTTCTTTTTTTTTCCTTTCTTTTCTTTTCTCTTCCCTTCCTTTTCCCTTCCCTCCTCCCTCTCCCCTCCTTTTCCTCTTCCCCCTCTCCTCTCTCCCTTTCCCTCCTCCCTTATCCTCGCCTCCCCCTGTCTTTAATTCCATTTTTATTTCCCATGTTCTCTTATATTGCCATATCTCCCTTTTTTTTTTGTTCCCCTTTTATTCCCCTCTTCCTACCCTACCCTCCCCCATCTCCCTTAAAAAAAAAAAAAAAAAAAACAATTCTCTCCCTCCTCTCCCCTCTCCTAGGTCAGAGCTCCCCATCCAATTCCTTAGAGCTTCCCTCATTCCCGTTCCGTCACTCCCCTCCCATCAAACTCCTCCCTTCTTCTGAGTGCATGAATACATTCCATGCTCCCCAGGTCAAGTTATATTGTTCCTTTCTATCTTGGGCTGATAAGACCACATCCTCTATTGCACAAATATTCCTCACCCTATAGAGCCAGTCGGTTATCGTAGGGGGATTATTTTTTTTCCAATTTTGAGTTATCCCAGCTTTAGCTTCGTTGACCATATGGCATATGATCGATTTCTTATATATTTTTATTGGAATCTGTGTTAGGTGCAGCAAACAAAAAGCTGGGTCGTCCTGCAGTTGATATGTTGTAAATTTTTGGGTTATCCTTAATACTTCCTGCCAGTATTTCCTGATCTTTGGGCAGGTCCAAAATAAGTGATATATGGTTCCCCTATCTTCCTTACATCTCCAACATATATCTAGGGTTCCCGGAAACGCCCTACTCAGTTTCTCTGGTGTGTAGTACCATCTATTTAATATTTTATAGTTTAACTCTTGGAGCCTAGTACTTATTGATGTTTTCATGGTTAAATTGATTATTTTTTGCTGCTGAGTCTGTGAGAAATTCCTCTCCATATCTCTGGCCCATTCTCTTATAGATGGTATCTCCTGGCCTTCTAAAGGTGTTGTTCCTAGCCTATACAACCTAGATAGTAATTTATCCGGGGGTTCCTGGTTTTCACAATATCTTTCAAATTGTGTTAATTCCCTTTTGTATCTGTTTGTTGATCCCAGAGAGTTCAGAAAACGGCACAATTGTACCGCTTGCCAATTTTTAATCCCATATTTTCCTTCCTGGAGTACCAATGAGGGTACAGTTGGCCATCTGTCTTGTTCTGAGAAATGTGATATCTGTGTAAGGCCCCTCTCTCTGAGACTCCTGTATGCTCTTTTCTCCATACCTGGTGGAAAGCAGGGGTTTCCTAATACTGGGTACAGGGGGGAGAAGCTTGAGGTGTGTTTTCCTAACTGGCATATCTTATGGCCTATTGCTAACGTCGTCCCTATAATTGGATGGTTTTTTAATTGTATCGGCAGTGTTTGATAGCACCATAGTGCTCTTTGCAGTGGGATTTGACTAATTTCTTGTTCTGGATCTACCCATAATTTTGATCCTATCCTTCTACCCCATTCTATAATCCTACCCATATGGATCGCTTGATAGTATTTGGTTACGTCTGGTATTGCTAGACCCCCATTACTCTTAAGTAGGCACATCCTACTCCTACTAATCCTAGGTTTTTTCTTAGCCCAAATGAACTTAAAAAGAAGCCTATTTACTTGAAGTAAAAAGGCAGGGGGGATCTTAATTGGTATTGTTTGAAGGAGATATAATATTCTAGGGAGTATACTCATCTTAATAGCACTACATCTCCCGAACCAAGAATGAAATCCCCTCTGCCATCTCTTCAGAGTGTCCTTGATTATGTTCATCAATGGAGGGAAATTTACTTCAAAAATATTACCTAGTTTGGTGGGATATAGATCCCCAGATATTTCAGGGCTATCTTAACCCACTTAAATTTAAAATTAGGTTTTAAGGTTTGTTGTAGGCCCCCCGGTAATTCCACACTCATAGCTTCTGATTTCTCATAGTTAATTTTTAAATTTGCTAATTTCCCATATTCCTCTATTTCTCTCATCAAGTTCTGTAATGATTCCCGGGGGTGAGATATGGTAAACAGCATGTCGTCTGCAAATGCAGAAATTTTATATTCTCTGTCTCCTATATCTAATCCCCGGACTCTCGGTTTTTGCCTAATCCTATTCAGCAGAGGTTCCAGTGTCAAAACGTATAATAGCGGGGATAGTGGACACCCCTGTCTTGTTCCATTTAATATTTTAATAGGCTCTGAGAGGATCCCATTTACCTTGACTGATGCTTGAGGTGTAGTATACACCCCCATAATCCATCTATACATATGTTCTCCTAATCCGATATGTCTCAATACTCCTGCCATAAACTTCCAGTTAACTCGGTTGAAGGCCTTTTCGGCGTCTGTACTGAGGGAGATCGAAGGTGTTTTGGTTTCCCTTGCCCAGTGTACCAGGTTCAATACTTTAATGGTGTTATCCCTGGCTTCCCGGGTCGGGATAAAACCCACCTGATCTAGGTGTATTAGCTGTGTCAGGAAAGGTTGTAATCGGGCTGCTATTAGTTTAGTAAAAAGTTTTAGATCTGTATTCAACAATGAGATCGGGCGATAACTACCGCACTCCGCCGGGTCCTTCCCTTCTTTGGGAATCACCGCAATATATGCCATAAGGGCTTCCGGGCGGAACGCGGTAGATCGGCCGATCTCATTGAACATCCCAATCATGTATGGTCCAAGGATGGGGAAAAAATGCTGGTAATACTGAATAGAAAACCCATCTGGGCCAGGGGCTTTCCCTTTTTTAACCATTTTCATAGTTCCTTGGAGTTCCTCCATTGAGATAGGTCTATCGAGAATCTCCCTTTCGGTTGAGGGTATTCTTTTAAGTTGTGTTGAGGACAGATAATCCTCAATCCTTCCTCTAGGGATATCTATTTGTTCTAAGTTGTATAAGGAGGAATAGTATTCTCTAAATCTCTGCGCTATATCTTTAGGGAGTGACATTATCTGGCCGTTCTTGCCCTTAATATGTGGTATGTACACAGTATTCCTAATATCTTTTAATTTCCTAGATTTGCTAGAACTTTGCCACACTTGTCACCTAATTCATATGTTATCCTTCTACCTACTTGAATAATCGCTTTAGCTTTATACCTCAGTAGGTCAGCTAACTCCCTCCTTTTGTGTCCTAATTCTTCTCCTACTTTGATTGACTGTGTACCTTTATGTTGAATTTCCAGGGTTTGGATATCTATCGTTAATTTCCTAACCTGGTTCTCTTGAATTTTTTTTATTCTTGCCCCATGCTTTATCAATAAACCCCTCATCACCGCCTTGTGGGCCTCCCACACCACACTTGGGTCGCTCCCCGGGGTATCGTTGGTCCGAAAGTATTCTCCTAGTTCCTTTTCTACTGCTTCTTTGACTTCTGGGGTCTGTAGTAGGCTTTCATTCAGACGCCAACGATATCCCGTGGAGAGAGCCTTACCTGATATTATTATGTCAATTGTCACTGGGGCATGGTCTGACCAGGTTATATTTCCAATTTTTACTTCCTCCACTCCCGTCAATAAATAGTGGGGGATCAGAAAATAATCCAGCCGGGAATATCTTTTATGTGGATTAGAGTAAAAGGTATAGTCTCTCTCCTCCCCCGTGTAGTATCCTCCAAGCGTCGACCAGATGCATTTCTTTTAACTTTCGCAGGACTCGCCTCCTAGATTTACCTGATAGAGAGGAAGATCCTAGAGATGTATCTAGTTTGGGGTCTAATGTCATATTAATGTCTCCTCCTAGTATCAACTTCCCTTCTATAAATTTATCTAATTTAGACAGTACTTTAGTCAGGAAAGTATCTTGATTCGTATTAGGTGTATATATAGTAGCTAGTGTTACTTTCTCGTCTCCTAAAGTGCCTTTTAGAAATATATACCTTCCATTTTCGTCTATCTGTTTTTCCGTTAATGACCAAGCAATCTGGTTGGATATTAATATAGCCACTCCTTTAGATTTAGATGTTGGACTAAATGAGTGGTAGGCACATGGAAAAAATCTATTTTGTAAATAGGGTAACCGACTAGCTCTAAAATGGGTTTCTTGGACAAAGGCCACATCTGAGCGCATTTTTTTTTGTTTACAAAGGTTTTTTATTGAGGTATTTGCAAAAGAAAAACATATATAAACAGTAGAGGTACAAAATCTGAAAGTCATCTGTCACATACAGTAGCAAACATAAACTGTTAAGGTATATAAGGAAGAGCAACTTTATACGTCCAGATACATAATGAACAGTTATTGAAAAATGGAGATAAGAGTGAGGGTGGGTTCAGAGTGTTAAAGACCAGTAAGACCATTTGGCGTTAAAAATATGTAAGGTGTCATTAAGGGTGTGGCAGATCCTATCTGAGAGTTTTAGCATTTCCATTCTGTCTAAAACTTGTGACCATAATAAAGTATTGGATCTCCAATTAAGAGCAACCATCCATTGGATGGAGCTACATAGCGAATGAAACAGCCTGTTGCAGGGGGGAGGAACGTTTGGAATATTAGCATATAGTAAACAGATCTGGGGGGTGAGAGTAAATTTGTGCTTAGAGGATCTTTCAAACCTGTTTGAAGCTTCCACCCAAATTTGGTCTAGGTGAGGGCAGCTCCAAAAGATATGAAGTAATGTACCTTCCACCTGGCAACCTCTAAAGCAGTTAGGGGGGATAATTGGATAGAAGGAGTGGATTCTGGAGGGAGTAAGGTACCAACGGGAGAACAATTTTAGTGGTGTCTCTCTGTAGGAGATTGCCCTATTACTCTTCCGAAGGTTCTCCGACATAGAATACCAGGTTTCCGGAGGAATGTTAAGGTTTAAATCAGATTCCCATTGTAGCATAGGTTTTGATTTGTCAGGGGTAGAGAAGTCGTTGAGGGAGTGATATAGTTTAGAGATTATACCCTTGTCTCTAGAAGAGGAAAGGCATACTCTCTCAAATAGTGTGTTGATTGGTTGAGTGGAAAGAGAGAAGTGGGCGGAAAAGAAGGTTTTTATTTGTAGGTATCTCTCATGTTCTGTGGACGGGAAATTATTTACTTTTTGAAGGAAATCGAAGGGTTTGAATTTCCATTTATATTGGAGTGAGCCTAGTGTGGTAATATTAGAATGCAGCCAGCAAGAAAATGAGGGTCTATCGGAGTATGCCGAAGCTAGTCTAGGGTCTCCCAGGAATGAGGTCAGTGGTGAGATAGGTGACGCTAACTGGTATGTATCTTTAATTTTGAGCCATAATTGAAATAAATTAGCTACTATTATGTTAAGTTTAATGAGATTTCGGTAGAGGACATAATTGGACCACAAAATCCCTTGAAGATGAAAGGGGGATATGGAAGAAGATTCAAATCTTTTCCATGGGATGTCTTGTGAGTGGGAAAACCACTGTGACATTTGGGAGAGTCTAGCAGCTAAAAAATATTTCCAAATGTTAGGGAGGCCTAGTCCACCCTTGGATTGGGGTCTATGCAATAAAGCATAGCTATATCTGGGTTTTTTATTTGTCCAGATAAATTTATTATTAAGTCTTTGGATGGAGTCTAGTTTAGATTTGGAGATATTAATTGGGAGAGAACGGAAGTAATACAGGAGCTTCGGGATAATGTTCATTTTGATAGCACAGATTCTGCCAAGGAAGGATATGTGGTATGTGGACCAGGTGTTAAGGAGAGAGTTAATTTGAGAGAAAAGGGGGGTATAGTTGGCATGAAATAAATCTTTGTGGTTGGGAGTGATGTTGACACCTAGGTATTTAATGGAGCAAGAGTTCCAATTAAAGGGGAAGTTAAGTTGAAGCTGGTTAAGAATATTTTGCGGGATGTTTATGGGTAAGGCCGAGCATTTATTTAAATTGATCTTGAGTCCTGAGATATCATGAAAATGATTTAGTTCTTTAAGAAGGACCGGGACAGAAGTAAGCGGGTTTGTGAGGTAAAGTAGTGCATCATCAGCGTATAGGCTGATTTTGTATTCTGTAAGGTCCTTATGGTATGCCCTGATATCAGTATTATTTCTTATGGCTTGAGCTAGTGGTTCAATGGCTAGGGCGAACAGGAGTGGGGATAGGGGACAGCCCTGTCTAGTTCCTCTACCCAAGGAAAAAAAATCTGAGTTGTACCCAGGAATTTTAATACGAGTTTGTGGGGCCTGGTATAAGGCATTAAAGCCTTGTAAGAATTTGCCTGTGATCCCAAACCTGGGTAAAAGATGGTTCAGGTAAGACCAGCTGACACTATCAAATGCCTTGTGTATATCAAGGCTAAGTAGGCATGTCTGACGTGTGTGGAGGTTGGCGTCTTGTATGATATTGGTTACAAGTCTGATGTTATCTGTGATCTGCCTGTTGGGGATGAAGCCTGACTGATCTATATGTATGAGGGGTGAAATGACCTTAGCAAGTCTGTCGGCAAGCATCCGACCGAATATCTTGAGGTCATTGTTCAATACCGAGATCGGGCGGAAGTTCTGAGGGAGGGTATGGTCCTTACCAGGTTTGGGGATAAGAGATAGGTTTGCTAATAACATTTCGTCAGGGAAATTGTTGCCTTCCAGAATGTAGTTAAATAGTGTCTTTAGGTTGGGGGCTATTAGTGATGCAAATTTTTTGTAATATAATGATGTGTATCCATCAGGGCCGGGGGCGGTAGAGGATTTGAGAGATTTTATGATCTGAGTAATTTCATCAATTGTACAAGGAGAATTGAGGGAATCGGTTTGTTGTTGAGTTAGAGAGGGGAGAGTTAATGCTTCAAGCCAAGATTTAGAAATGTTGCTCGGTGCATTTTTGGGGTCTGACATAAGTTCCTTGTAGAACGAGGTGAAGATTTTCAGTACCTCTTGTGGGTGAGTAACGAGATCTCCTTTATTGTCTCTGAGTTTGTATATATGGGTGGGCCTACAATCTTGGTTAAGCTTCCTAGCGAACATCGTTGAAGTAGTGTTGCTGTGTAGCATGAACTTGGCCTTGGAAAATCTAAGGGATTTCTCCGTATTGGCTGACAGTATAAGATCTAGAGCTTTGCGTTTTTCTTGGATCAGTGGGGTGATATTAGGGGATGTAGTATGTTGTAGTTTATTATATAGATGATGTAAGTCATTGGTAAGGCGTTTAATGTCAGCCTGTCTCTCTTTGTTTTTTGTCGCTGCTAAATTAATAATGTGACCTCTTAGAACCGCTTTGTGGGCAACCCACACCGAGGAGGGTGATGTGTCATCATTAACATTTTCCGTGAAGTAATTGTCTAAGTGTGCGGAGATAGTCGAGATGTTAGTCGGGTCGGTAAGGAGGGAGTCATTGAGACGCCAGTTATAGGGGGAGGGAGCAAGACCAATATATGAAGTTTCAAACATTACAATGTTGTGATCAGACCAGGGGCATGGGAGAATTTGTGCCTTAGTGGAGTTGGCCATCAGAATTGGGGTGCAGTATATATAGTCCAACCTGGAGTAGCAATCGTGTGGGTGTGAATAGTGGGTGTATGCTTTAATGCCCGTGTTATGGGCTCTCCATGAGTCAATGAGCTGCAGCTTATTGATGAGGCGGTTAATGGTCTTGGAGAAGGATTTGGTGTGAGGGGAGGTTTTGCTTCTGTCCAATATTGGATGAGAGGCTAGGTTAAAATCACCTCCAATCACCAAGTGAGGGGAATGATATTTATCAATGGATTCAAAGAATTTGGTGAAGAAGGAGGTATGTGAGTCATTTGGGGCGTAGACTGAGGCAATGGTGATGGCCCGATTATTAATGCTCCCTTTTAGAATAATATAACGACTGTCTGGGTCCTTAAAGATGTTGTGGATGTCAAAGATTAGAAAGTTACGGATAAGGATGGCGACCCCCCTAGTCTTATTAGTGAATGTGGTAAAATAGACTTGGTTGTATGATTTGTGAAAATACTTAGGGTGGTTGGATGAGACAAAATGTGTTTCTTGGAGCATGATAATATCTGCTCCCAGTCTCTTATATTGCTGGAATGCTTTCTTTCGTTTGTTGGGGGAATTGAAACCATTTGTGTTGTGGGAAATTATTTTAAGACCCATCATGAATATTAAGTCGGGATATCAGCAGAACATACCACCATAAAATATCTAGAGTAGCAATAATGCAGGGAGATATTATATTGGTGTAATTCAGAATGAAGTTTGTACCATTTTTCTTTACCATTTCTAACAGCAAACAGACATAGATTAAGAAAGTTGAAAATACCTTTAAAAGTGCAACGTAACAAAATATAACATTTGGTATTGGTTATATATCTGCGGGCCCCGAGGGCCAAAAATAATTTGTCAGCGGATATGTTGGTATGAACCAACAACACTGAGATATGAGTAAATCTGTGAAAACAGAAATATAGAAAATAAAATAAAAGAAAAAATAAAGGACCAAAAAAAAGATCCTTATCCTGCTGCATGTTCATAGTGAACAACAGTGGCCCAGTAGCACTACAGAGCCTGCAAGCAGGAGTGGGGTCAATCCAACAACGGCGGATGTTCCCAGTCATTAGTGCAGTAAAAAGTATAATAACAAACATAATTAGAATGAGATAGGTTAGGAGCATGGTGATCACATGAGACATAACCAAAGGATTATGTCTATATGGAACTCATATATGAGTAGTCAACAACAGCAGCATTTGTATACAATCTTATTGAAGCTCAAGTGCCTAAAAAGGATGATAAGGTGACGCAAGAGCAAAGTCTACATAGCTAGCAAATAATGTGGGGTTATTCTAGGAGAAAAAAAAAACAATCAAACAGAAAAACCCGTTGAGAGAGGAAGAAAAAAATAAATAAAAATATTATCTGCCAGAATGTAATGAGAAGAGATGTGTTACTTGCTTGAAGGAGTGAGATCTACATTTTCTTGTTCAGAAGAGGAAGCAGTCTTTCAGGGACCTGAGAAAACAGGCAGGGCCTGGAGAATGTCAGGGGTGCATAAGGAATGTTAGACTGGTTGATTCTGGAAGGAGTTGAATAGTCTTCTTTGGTCCCTCTGGTTGCGTCTAGTGGAGGGAGTAGACCATATTGGTGAGGGTCTTGGAGTGGGAGGGGGGCGACCCTGAGGTTCCTGTGGTAGTAGGCCCAGCTTAATCAGGAGCTCTTTGCCCTCAATTATATTGAAGACCGTATAGGTAGAGCCATTGTGTGGGATAGTAAGCTTGAAGGGAAAACCCCAGCGATATCTTATTCTGGCAGCTTGTAATACAGAGGTAACCTCTTTCATCCTGCGTCTCCTGTCTAATGTGGCCGGTGATATGTCAGGGTAAATCTGGATTCTTCTTCCTTCATATGAGATGTTAGGGGTATTCCTGGATGCCCTCATAATCTCCTCTTTCACCAAGAAGTCTTTCATACACATAATGATATCTCTGGGGGGGTTGTCTGGAGTGGGTTTTGGGCGAAGGGCTCTGTGGATCCTGTCGCAGGTATATGCTGTTACAGGTTTGTCTGGGAGAAGGCTATGAAATATTTTTGACACAGCAGGCATTAATTCCGTAACCGTCTCTGGGACGCCGCGTATCCTAATATTTTGTCTGCGATTTCTGTTGTCTAAATCTTCGACTTGAGCCTGCATAAATGCAAAATTATCAGCAAGGTTCTCAAAGTCTCTCCTCAGGTCATTATGAGCAAGAGAAAGCTCATCATGTTTGGTCTCAAGAAGGTCTGTGCGAGTGCCTATATTAGCAATCTCCTGTGAAAGAGCAGCAGTAGAGCTGTGTACTTCTTTCTCAATCTTTTCAACTAATTTGTTGAAGATAGTAGTTAGGCTTGCATCCAGATCTGCCTTTGATAGGGGGGGGGGTTGTACTCACGATTGTCCTGGATGTCGGGAGACTGTGAGGCTGGTTCCCCTTCTCCCCCTCCCCACACGAGGCCGCCGGCGCCATCTTGGGACGCTTTACTGCTTCTTTGCTCCATGTCCAGGAGAAAGTTGGTAAGGCTGTGTTTCGGCTGCTTGCTCCGTTTCTTTTTAGCGTATGGCATGCACGCTGTGTTCCCGTGGGGGTGCTTATGCTTTTCGGCTCGATTTGAGGTGTGTAGCCCCGGGGATAGGCACTAAGAGGACCGGGTAGGACGGAGCTGCGCTCAGGCAAGTCCCATCAGCATCGCGCCGCGCATGCGCCCCCTGAGCGCATTTTTTTTTAATTCACTAAGGAGCATTCTCCTTTTTTCTGGGGTATTTAATCCCTTAACGTTAAAAGTGGTAATCCTTATACCCCCCATCCTTGCAGCTCAGAGTCCTCTCCCCTCTCCTCCTCCCCTTGAACCAGGGAGACGAGGCTAAATAAATGGGTGAGGAAGGAGAGAAAACCGCGCCAAGGAGAGGAGAGAGAAGAAAAAAAAAAAAAAGGGAGACCCCCCCCCACCCAATCCCCTTACTTATTGACCGTGGGGATCGAGAGTATGGTACAAAGACCCCCCCCCTCTACCCCAGAGCCAATTTAGCTCTTACTTGCTTACTCTAGCACTCTATCCCCTAAGAATCCCCCTGAGTACTTCCCTATCGGGGGGTACTGGTTTTGCGCACTCCTATATCGCGGTGTCCCTGCACCTTCCAGCCCTCCTTCCACCTCCACTTTATTTAAATCGTACTATATAATATATTGCCCATCTCAATTAATCCCTGGATCTCAAGTATTCCTGTTTTACTTCCTCCCCCCTCTTCCCCCTCGCCCACCTCATATTATTGCCCCATTAAGGGGCTACTCATTCTCCCTAGGTACCTAATCATTAATAACGCCAGGATAGTGCCCTCCCTCCCCCAAGTGTCTTCGCCATATAAATATCCCCCCCCCCCCATTTCCAGTACTGGGGTTAAATCCCTCTATAGAATATGTGTACTAATTATTCCTATGGTCTTCTCACAGTACATGATGCATAATAATCTGTAATATAGTATTCTTACAGTAGTTCGAGAAGGGAAAAAGCAAACAACAAAACTCATTTTATAGTGCATCCTGAAACATCATGCGTAGCGTGTCTCAATAAATGTACTATCTAAATAGTTTCCCTCAAGTCTAATTCACATACCTGCTCATAATACATCAATTTTACTCTAACAAAACCTTAATAATACATTAATAATTCCAAATAAATTATATTGATCCTTATACCCAGGTTATCGATAAACCTGCTTGGGGTCTGGGTGCTCCCTCCCCCTCCACCCACCCTCTCCATCCCCCTCCCCTCCCACCCCTTCCCATACGTGTTTTATTCCTTAATGTGTGTTAACTATTAGTATTGAGTATGTGTAGAGCCAAACTGCTTTAATACTGTGAACTGTGAGTTGTGACTAACCTATCTAGTGGTATACCCTCCTGAATAATATGTCCATTGGGCTCTCACTATTAATTCCCACCCCCCTTAACCTTGTGTAAGTGTGTATTGAATATTGTCTCTATTGTAGTGTATTATAGTGTATTATTGTATTATATAGTGTATAGTGTAATTATGTTACCCCCCCCTTTTAACCCCCACCCCTCGTCCCCACTTCCCTAACCTATTCCTCCCCTCTAATCTCTATTCCCCCCACCCCCCCACCCCTCACCCCCCTCTCAGCACCCCGCACACTCTTAACACCGGCTACCTCACTCTGGGGTTTTCAAAAAAAAGTCCAGAGGAGGAAGGGCAAAAAACAGTCCAAAGAAAAAGGGGAAGCACAAGTGGAAAAGGCACCAAGGGACAAAAGGGGAAGAAAAAAAGGCCAGTCTCTCTCAAAAACAAAAAAAAAAAAAAGAAAGAGAGAGGGAGGGGGGGGGGGGAGAAAGGGGCAGTCAACAGGACCGGACCTCCAGTTTCAACTATTCCTTACCTTAGATTGGCTGTCTCCAATCCACCACCTCCAAAGGGTTGATCCCCAAAAAGGAGAAAAGTTCCGGCAAGTCATTTTTGGAGCGCAGCCAAAATGTACCTGTATCTTGTTTCCTGATTAATACAGATATTGGATACCTCCATCTGTATGTTCCCCCTAGTTCCCTTATTCGATCTAATATGGGGCGTAGCATAGCTCTCCGTTGTAGAGTAGCACTTGATAGATCTGGTAATATCTTCAACTGGGCTCCATTAAATTCTATGGTCCCCATGTCCCAGGATTTCCTTAATATTGCCTCTTTTTGTCTAAAATAATGCAGTCTGCAAATCACATCTCAAGGCCGAGAGCTATCTTTGGGCTTGGGGCCAAGGGCCCTATGCACTCTGTCCATCTCAAGATTTAAAGGTGAAGCATCCTTTAATAATATCAGAAAAATGTTTTTTACCGTCTCTTGGAGGTCTTCTGGGACTGCTGCTTCAGGGATACCTTTTATACGTAAATTATTCCGTCTGTTCCTGTCTTGGATTTCTTCTAGTTGTAACTGTAGAGAGTTGATCACATCTAATTGTTTATTTCTTTCCTGTTCCAGTGTCATCACACGCAGTGTGAGGTCTTTGGAGGTACTTTCATTCATTGTCGTGCGTTTTTCCAAGCCCTGGACCTCCCCTTTAATCTCTTCCATATCTCTGGAGTGGGCTTCCTCTATTTTCATAATTAATGTAGTGATATCCTCTCTTGTTGGTAATGCCTGGATCAGGGATTTTAGGGTCTCAAGCTCACTCTTCCCCCCTTCACTTAGTCTGGATGGGGGGTCACTTCCCCCTGTATTGATCACCCGGGGGCTTTGAGGAGCTATCTGTAGTGTCTCTACGTCTGCCCGCACCTCTAGCCTTGGGATGGTAGTCTGCGTTTGCATTTGCGGACTCTCCAGGCTCTGACCCTGCTCACCCCCTTTCTCCATTTTTGAAAAATAACTCTGGATCTCCAGATGACCCGCTAGGCTGGGTGGCTGTGTTAACAGTGCAGTCCTCCGGATGTCCGTGTGTCTCTAGCTCTAGCTGCACACATGCCTCCCCTCCACTTTCCACATGCGGTTTCTCAATTCTCAGGCTTTGTGCTACACGTTCCTCTCGGCGTCTCCCCAAGACAGTTGGGGGCACTTAGTGCTTGAGAGCTGTCTAGTTGGGCTAGGGCTATGCTGGAGCAGGTCCGCCACGCGGTTCACTACAGCCCCCTGCACACCACACACTGCACGCCGTCACCACCTACACAGCCATGGAGCCATGGCTCCTCACAGACTTAGCCTCCCCACCTGCACCCTCGCTCCTACTCCCGTCTCCGGTCTCCTCAACTTTTCCTTCCCCACGTCCAGCTCCCTTCACTTTCAGTTCCGCCGGGATCAAAGAAGTCCCATCTGCACCGCTAACATGCGGGCCGCATAGCCAGCGGAGGGCGGAAGGCGGGGACCCAGGCTGCAACAGACAACAGGCAGCGGGAGCAGCGGGAGGATGAAGGGCAGGCTTCCAACACTCACGGTGTCCAACGGCTCCAGGAACAGTCCGGGGAGTTTCACCGGGGATCTTCGCCAAGTTACACCGACAACAGGTTGCCTTTCTCGGGCTATAGCTTTGTATCACGCACGGAGGGCATGGAGGTAGCGGGAGCTCACACCTTCACAACCTCACTCAGCCATGCGCAAACCACGCCCCCCGAGACCAAAAGGTGAAAATGTACTTTGTTGTCAATTTGAAATATTCTAGGTGTAAACTGCCAGAGTGGATGTATTAGTAACCATTCACCCACCGTAATAGTGGGTGCAGCAGTCAGAGATGACTGTTCTAAATATGTAACTATATAGGGAGTGTGTGGCTTCAAAAAATAGGCAGTAATTCTATGAAAGACAAGAAGAATATATTTCCCAAGACCATAAAAAAATCAGTTTCATGTGACGTATGAAATAGTTAAACTGGTTCAAATTGGAAAAAGCAGATTCATGCCTTTACCTTAGAAGTCCAATCTATCATATAGAAATCTGCACATCTGTGTCTGTATATTATATAAACACATATACACTTATACAGGTCTCCAACAGTATTCCCATCAGAAGATGGTTCTAAACCAGAAAGGCGGAAGCTATTGGATCCTATAAAAATACATATGGTGCAAAATCATCCATTATTATATGTCAGTAAACCATAAACATTTTAGGTAGAAAGTATTTCTGCACAGTTCACCTTTATGAATACAACAAGCTTAGAAGAATTTTCTCAGGAAGATTGAATGAGTATCCACTGCATCCACAGAGAGAATCCCCTAAAGCAAAAAGTGTATAAGGTCCTAGTGAGCTTAATGCTAACAAAGGGGTTCCAATTGTAAGATATCCATAGATAAAGTCCTACCATACACAGAGGGAGTAGGGCTCCTGCCCGGCGATGCCCAATTGGCATATGACGTTACCGACCCCGGCCCCGCAGAGCGTTTGCGCAGGGTCGGCGAATGCGCAAGGTCCCATAAGCTGACTATCATACAGATGCGGACTGCATCCACGTATGTTGCCACCGGGACAGCAAGAGGAGAGGTCGTGAGTCAGCAGGCTCATTCTCCCTGCGGAGACACACACCCACTGGGACCACCACACAGGCAACATCATGTTGTAAATTAAATAAAATTCATATAATTTCATATTTAATCTTGTATTCCAAGTGTTTTTATGGTAGCATTATAGCCCATTATAGCTTCACTCAAATCTTCTTCCATAAATTGACAGGGCGAAGGTACCCCACACCTTCTTTGTATCTATAGTAAACCTTTAAGGCACTCCATTATATTTTAACCTTTTCATTTGTTGCTTGCAAGTTAAAATCTGTATTTTCTGCTAGAAAATTACTTAGAACCCCCAAACATTATATATATATATATATATATATATATATATATATATATATATATATATATATATATATATATATATATATATATATCAGTGGCGGCTGGTGCTCAAAATTTTTGGGGGGGCGCAAACGAAAAAAAAATATTGCAGCCTCACTGTGCCCATCACATGCAGCCACTGTGCCATGCCACCAAATGCAGCCACTGTGCCATCAATTGTCATCACTGTGCCATGCCATCAAACACAGAAACTGTGCCATCAATTGTCACCACTGTGCCATGCCACCAAATGCAGCCACTGTGCCATCAATTGTCACCAATGTGTCATGCCATCAAACACAGAAACTGTGCCATCAATTGTCACCACTGTGCCATGCCACCAAATGCAGCCACTGTGCCGTAAATTGTCACCACTGTGCCATGCCATCAAACACAGCAACTGTGCCATCAATTGTCACCACTGTGCCATGCAACACAGCAACTGTGCCATCAATTGTCACCGCTGTGCCATGCCACCAAATGCAGCCACTGTGCCATCAATTGTCACCACTGTGCCATGCCATCAAACGCCACCACTGTGCCATCAATTGTCACCACTGTGCCATGCCATCAAACACAGCTACTGTGCCCATCAATTGTCACCACTGTGCCATGCCATCAAATGCAGTCACTGTGCCATCAATTGTCACCACTGTGCCATGCCATCAAATGCAGTCATTGTGCCATCAATTGTCACCACTGTGCCATGCCATCATATGCAGTCACTGTGCCATCAATTGTCACCACTGTGCCATGCCATCAAACGCCACCACTGTGCCATCAATTGTCACCACTGTGCCATGCCATCAAACGCCACCACTGTGCCATCAATTGTCACCACTGTGCCATGCCATCAAACACAGCTACTGTGCCCATCAATTGTCACCACTGTGCCATGCCATCAAATGCAGTCACTGTGCCATCAATTGTCACCACTGTGCCATGCCATCAAATGCAGTCATTGTGCCATCAATTGTCACCACTGTGCCATGCCATCATATGCAGTCACTGTGCCATCAATTGTCACCACTGTGCCATGCCATCAAACGCCACCACTGTGCCATCAATTGTCACCACTGTGCCATGCCATCAAACGCAGCTACTGTGCCCATCAATTGTCACCACTGTGCCATGCCATCAAATGCAGTCACTGTGCCATCAATTGTCACCACTGTGCCATGCCATCATATGCAGTCACTGTGCCATCAATTGTCACCACTGTGTCCTTTAATTGTCACCACTGTGCCCCATGCCACTGTGCTCATTGTCGCCTCTGTGCCCTTTGTCACCACTGTGCCCCATGATGCCACTGTGCCCCATGATGCCACTGTGCCCCATGATGCCCCTTTCCCTGTAAAAAAAACACTTACCTGACGCTTCCATGTCCTCCCTCAATGTCTTCAGCCAATCAGGTTCCTGATAACCAGAATCCGGGAACCTGATTGGCTGAAACGGCCGTCAGTCTTATGCAAGGACCGCAGGTTGCCTGCGCTCCGAGTATAGACTTCCGAGAGCCGGAGGGCGGTACTGGAAAAGCCTATCAGAGCTGCTGGTTTTGATAGGCAGTTCCCCTCAGCCAACCAGCTGCCGCTATTCAGGTAACCGGCGACCCATGTCCGGTTATATGAATAGACCAGGCAGCTGGCAACAATAACACACATTCAATGCATTGAATTGAACGAGTGTTATTTGCGAGAGGGGGTGGCGCTGCAGCGCCCTCTATAGACGGCCGCCAGAACTTCGGCGGCTTTTTTGTGACTGCGGGAGGGGGGGCGGCGCCCGTGCGTCCCTATGGACAGGCCGCCACTGATATATATATTTTAGAGGATAATCTAGAGAATAAAATGGCAATTGTTACGATATTTTGTGTCACACTGTATTTGTGCAGCAGCCTTTCAAATGCAATTTTTTTTAAAAAGACACTTTCATGAATTAAAAAAAAAACATAAACAGTAAAGTTAGCCCAATTTTTTTGTATATTGTGAAAGATGATGTTACGACAAGTAAATAGATAGATTCTGTGTTTATGTATACTGTGTGCGTATACTGTGTGTGTATATTGTGTGTCTGTGTGTATAAACTGTGTATGTATACTGTATGGCCCCATAATCTATTACCTGGGGGCCCCATAATCTCCTATTGCCTGGGGGCCCCATAATCTCCTAGTGCTATTAGCAATGTCTTTAACCACTTCAGCTCCACACCATTTGGCTCCACAAAGACCAGACCTCTTTTTACAATTTGGCACTGCGCTGTTTTAACAACATGCTGACCACCGCACGCAGATATACGTGGGCAGAATGACACAGGCAGGCACAAGAACGTATATATACATCCTATTTAAGAAGCGGCATTGTGGAAGCACGTGGAAGTATGCCTGTAAAGTAGCGTATGTTTCCCGCGTTTATAACAGTCTCTGCACAAAATTACATTTCTAAGGCCTCGTACACACGAGGCAATCTATCTGTTCAAATCTGTCGGACCGACCGATTTGAACAGATCTGTCTGTTTGGATTTTGGTTTGCTCGCGTGTACACACAAGCAAACCAAAATCCCCGCCAGCAGACAGCGCGCTGATGTGGCGGTGACATTGACGCCGCCACGTCACCGCACCAGGAAGTAAAACACTTCCGCGCATGCGTCGAAATCATTCGGCGCGTGTGCGAGAAGACATGTCTGCTGGTTAGCGTACTAACCAGCAGACATGTTGGGCGGAAGGGTTCCCAGCCGACAGATTGGTAAGCATGCTTTCAAATCTGTCGGCTGGCCAAATCCGTCTGCTCGCCCGTACACACGATCGAATCTGTCTGCTGGAACGGTCTGGCAGACCGTTTCCAGCAGACAGATTTGGTCGTGTGTACGCGGCCTAAAGGAAAACATTAAATTTACTCGCGGCTATAATGAATTGTCGGGTCCTGGCAATACAGATAACAGTAATTGAAAAACAAATTGCCTGGGTTCCCCCCAGTCCATTACCAGGCCCTTTGCTTCTGGTATGAATATTAAGGGGAACCCTGAACCAAAATTAAAAAAATGGAGTGGGGTTCACCCCAAAAATTAATATTAGACCCTTGTCCGAGCACGCAACATGGCAGGCTGCAGGAAAAGAGGGGGGATGAGAGAGCGCCCCCCCTCCTGAACCGTACCAGGCCACATGCGTAAATTTTTGATTTCACTCCTCACTACCTATCACAGTTTGAAAGGCCATAAAATGCACAAACCCCCCAAATGTCCCTATTCTGGAAAGAAGACACACTAAGCTGTTTGCTGGGAGGCATGGTGAGTATTTTGCAGCTTTCATTTGTTTTAGAAAATAAGGAAAGAAAATGTATTTTTATTTTTTTCAATTTTCAAAACTTTGTGGCAAAAAGTGAGATCTGCAAAATACTCACCATACCTCTCAGAACATTGGGGTGTCTACTTTCCAAAATGGGGTTGTAACGGCATGAACCGTGACAGACTGAGATTGTCCTATGTCTAGGGTAACCTTATGTCCACTAGGGCCATAGGGTGACAAAGAATCATAATTCATATATTACAACAGATGGGACATTAATAATAATTCATATTTCAGGACTGAGATATCACAAGGAGTTCATGATGACATGACCAGGTCAACCAGACAGTGACTCATACCTTTGTATAATAGGCTATTGAAATATCTTAAGGTGTTGGCTATTCACTGTAAAGACATTCCGTTGAAAAGGTGTTGATTGCACCCACTCTCACAAGACTCTGCCATTGTGTGATGAAGCTGTCTAGATAACTTATTCAACTAGATGTCTGTGTTATGTTAAAGGTTAATTGAACTCTATTGATGATGCAGTGCCCAGATGTCTAGCTACGGGTTAGATAATTAGCCCCCCATGGAGTGAATAGGGGGGTGGGGACTGCATTGTCCTGTGATTAACTGCATTATGCTTGAAACTGTATAAGAAGCTGAGAAAATACCAATAAATTGTCATATCTTTGGAAGCAAGTACGGAGCTCTGTCTCGTCTTATACTGGGAAAAGATATGGATCGTGTATGCAAGATTGTCGCAGTGTGTCAGATAAGCTTGTCGTGGGTGGATGGAAGGTCGTAAGCGGTGGTGACCGTTACAGGGGTCAACTGTGATAGTCAGTGAGGAGTGAAATAAAAAAATTACGCCTTTAGAAAGCCTGAAGGCAGTGCTTTGTTCTCGGGGTCCTGTACGCAGCTAGGCTCCCAAGTCTCACACATGTGGTCTTATTTCCAAAATGGGGTCATTTGGGTGGGTTTGTGCTATCTTGACATTTCATGGCCTCTGTAACTGTGATAGGTAGTGAGGAAGTGAAGGATCATGAATTAATAAAAAGATATTCCCACAGTGGCCAAGTCTAATGTCCTGTACACGCGATTCGTCTGTGGATTTCCGATGGACCGTTTTCATCCGACGAACCGATCGTGTGTGGGCCCCATCGTTTTTCTCATTGGTGAAAAAAATAGAACATGTTTTAAAAACCAATAGAAAAAAGCAATCGTCTGTGGGGAAATCCATTGGTCAAAAATGCTCAGAATCAAGTCGGCGCATGCTCGGAAACATTGAACTTAATTTTTTTCTGCACGTCTTTGTGTTGGACACAATCTGATTTTTAACTGATGGTGTGTAGGCAAGACTGATGGAAGTCAGCTTCATCGGATATCTGATGAAAAAATCCATAGGTCTGTTTTCAGAGGATGAACCAATCGTGTGTACATAGCATAAAAGGTGGGGTTTCTGCAGCAAGCACTGAAGGTAGTATCAAGACCCAGGTAAGTATAAATGTAGAAGTAGTGCTGCGCTGTGTATAAATAGGTGATAAAGTGCAAATGTGCTCATGTGACAGGTACACTTGAAAGGCAATAAGTGAATGGTCAAAATAGCAACAATAAAATATAAATATTGTAAGGTAACATCGTATGAGTGTGTCTTTCAATCTCCTGGTGGCTCCTGATGTCTCATGTATCTTTACTTTGACATCAAAGTCCCCTTTAAGTGTCCCTGGGGTGTCTGTATCAGATAGCCTCAGATTGGGGCATGGGGGGATGTAAAGAGGGATGCCCAATAGTGTAGTATTTAAAACATTTATGGAATCAGCAGCAATAATAAAAACAGGTACTCACAATGTGAAGTATCAAACAGGCATATCAAAAACAAGTCGCAAACTCGTCCAATATCACTTCCGGTGCCCTGCGTTCCCACACATGTTCGTTACAGTCACGTAACTTCATCATGTTTCATGTAAATATTTTTTTTTTTTATTTCTTTGCTTTAGGTGTAGCATTGTAAAATCCCATTTCCTTCCCTGTTCCAGGACCTAGAGTCACAACAGGAAGTTAGAAAACAATTAGGGGAATTTGCTTTTTAAATAACTGTTCCTGGAACAGGTGCCCTCATTAGAAGACTTTAATACACAAAAAACTAATTCTCCTGCGCACGAGCTTGTGACTTTCTGCAGTTGCGCCAGTCTCTGCATTATGTCCTTACACATTAAGTGACCTCTTATAACATTCATAACATCAATAACAACACTTATGGTGGGATGTTGGGATCGGCACTTGTAACATCAGTGTTGCCACCACTATTGATACTACTCTTGATATGACTTTTAATTTTAATTGTAATATTATTATTATTATTATTATCACTTTTATCATTTATCATTATGATTATTATCACATTCTTTTGCTTAGGCTTTCCACTGCTATTGCTGGTGATAGTGTACTTCATGCCTGCCTTTAGCTGCACCCCTGTTAGTATCGTCATTGTTATTGTTGCTATTATTATTATTATTTAATTTTTTGGTGATAGGCATGTAAGACCACACACATCCAGTGGGAGGAGTCTGGGAGGTTCCTCACGGCTCATTATCATGGTGCATGGTCATGTGTGCTTATGTGTTGTGTATATAAGGGAGGCCTTTTGTGGGGTGTCTTCACTGCTAGGCTCTGATGAAGAGGCTTAGAGCTTCGAAACGTGTCAGCCGGCGGTGACCCCCTTCACTTTCTCCATGATTGATCGGAGTGTGGTTCAAAGTCTTTTTATTGTAGCTTATGTCGATTAAAGGGTTTGTAAAGGAACATTTTTTTTATCTTAATAGCTTCCTTTACCTTAATGCAGTGCTGTTTTGATGTCCTCATTGTTTGTTTTTACTCTCAAGTTGCTGTAATTCTCCTCTGATCTCCACACTTCCTGGTTTATGTTTCCTTATAACCACAGTACTGGGAGCTTTCTCTCTGTGGTCACTAATCAAGGAGGTGTGATTACTGTGGGCCAGATTCAGGTAGATGGGCGAATCTTTAATCTGGAATAACGTTTATCATTTACGTTACTCCGCCATAACTTTAGGAGCAAGTACTGCTATTCAAAAGCACTTGCTCCTAAAGTTGTGGCGGCGTAGCGAAAATGAGCCGGCGGAATTCAAATTGGGCGGGTAGGGGGCGTGTATTATGTTAACAATGCGCGATCCCGCGGCGAACGTACTGCGCATGCGTCGACTGTCAGTGCGCATGCTCCAAATTCTTTCAGGGAACGTCAATGACGTCAATTCCCATTCACGGACATTTTACGCAAACGACGCGTTTTGTTTTTTTTTCGACGCGATGACGATGGCCATACTTAACATAGGATACTCCACTAGGGGGCTGCTTTATCTTTGCGCCGCGTATCGAATACGATCGTGAATTTCCGATTCCCGCTGATTAACATATTCTCGGCGTTAATCAGCGGGAACGCCCCGCGCGCCATTTTTAAAATTAAAGTTACGATACGCCGGCGAAATACAATTACGCCGCTCGCATAGTAACTCCAACCCGGCGTTTCATGTTTTCTGCTTACTGAAAACAGAAACGCCGGCTCAAAGTGAGAGTTAGGCTGGAGTATCACTGATACTCCAGCCTAACTCTACCTGAATCTGGCCCTGTGTGTCTAAAACCCCTCAGAACCAATCAGTTTCCTTTTCCAAACCATCACTGCCCTGTATTGGCTCTGTGGCTCTGTACATTACAGAAGCAGGAAACAGCATGCAAAAATGAAACTAGAAACTGTAGGTACATTATATGATTGATTTTTATCTATTTTTAATCGTTTTTAAAAGGAATCAGATAATTATTATGTCCCTATACCCTGTAAACTGTCATTTCAGCAAAAAAAAGTTCCTTTACAACTCCTTTAAGCTTTACTGCAATTCTTTTTACTACACTTGTGAGTAGGTCCTGTATGCAGTATATATTTTAATTCTACAAATTAAAAATACGTTAATACACTAGGCTGGTGCACCTTTGTTTTCTTTTCTCCTGTTTGCCCTCATTAGAAGTATTCACCTCTAGCCTTGAGAACAACTCTAACATTTATGATTTCTACTCTGATTCTTGGTGACAGGTTACATCAGTACAAATGAAGGGGTGAAGCTCCTCAGTGAGTACACTGACAGGAAATAAATTTGACAGAGGGTCAGTGTATGTGTTGCTGGAACACACAGATGAACGTGTGCCTTAGAGCCGGTTCACACAGGAGCGACATGGGATCCGACTTGAAGTTGCCCCAAGTTGTGCGACATGTCAAATTACATTAAAGTGAATGGGAGCCGGGAAAAAGTGTCAAGAAAAAAAACAAAAGACAGGTTTCTAAAGTAATTCATTAGGCAGCTCTGGGGGTCTTCTTCCAACTTTGGTGGTCTTCTTCCGACTTCTCCGCTCTCTGGTTCTTTCTGAAAGGCTCCTCCGCTATCTTCTTCCAGCTCTTTTACTAGTGGTGGCCCAGTCTTCTCCCTTCTTCCGACTTTGGGGGTCTTCTTCCGACTTCGGGTGTCTTCTTCCAACTTCTCTGCTCTCTGGTTCTTTCTGCCGGGCTCCTCCGCTATCTACTTCCAGCTCTTTTACTAGCGGTGGCCCGGTCTTCTCCCTTCTTCCGACTTCGGGGGTCTTCTTCCAACTTCTCCGCTCTCTGGTTCTTTCTGCCGGGCTCCTCCGGCATCTACTTCCAGCTCTTTTACTAGCGGTGGCCTGGTCTTCTCCCTTCTTCTGGCTTCGGGGGTCTTTTTCCCACTTCTCCACTCTCTTCTTCCGCTCTCCGATTCTTTCTGCCTTCTGCCGGGCTCCTCCACTATCTTCTTTCAGCTCTTTTACTAGCTGCAGACCGGTCTTCTGTGTCGTCTTCTCCTCTTCTTTAATGTTGACACAACGCTTCCTCCCGCTGTAATGTTGTGTGCGCGGTGCGCAACGATTTATATAGGCATGAGATGTGGTTACCGGGTGATATCACCCGGTGACCCCGCACCTTATGTCGTCACCACCCAGAGCATGATGGGACTGTGACATCATAAGAGGCCTATATAAATCGTTGTGCACCGCACACCTGACATTACAGAGGGGGGAAGCGTTGTGTTAACATCGAAGAAGAGAAGAGGAAAGAAGACGACGCAGAAGACCGGACCGCTGCTAGTAAAAGAGCTGGAAGAAGATAGCGGAGGAGCCCGGCAGAAGGCAGAAAGAACCGGAGAGCGGGAGAAGAGAGCGGAGAAGTCGAAAGAAGACCCCGAAGTCGGAAGAAGACCCCCGGAGCTGCCTAATAAATTATTTTAAAAACCTGTTTAGTGTGTTTTTTTCTTGACTCTTTCCCCCCCAGGTGAATGGGTAGGGGTACGATGTACCCCATACTCATTCACATAGGGTGGGGGGCGGGATCTGCCCCCCACCCGCAGACCCAAACAACCAATGGCCAGGGTTGTCGGGAAGAGGCCCTTGTCCCCCTCAACACAGGGACAAGGTGCTTTGTGGTGGGGGGGCTGCAGGGCGCCCCTGCCCCAAAGCATCTACCCCCCATGTTGAGGGCATGCAGCCTGGTACGGTTCAGGAGGGGGGGCGCTAGCTCATCCCCTCCCCCTTTCCTGACCGGCCAGGCTGTGTGGTCGGAAAAGGGTCTGGTATGGATTTTGGGGGTGACCCCCACACCGCTTCTTCAGCATAGTGGGTTCTCCTTGAAATCCATACCAGACCTAAGGGCTGGACTTTATTGGAAAAAGGCACAACATGGTATGACACAATCAAGTCATGACAATGAAAGCACAAATATCACCACTTACAAGCAAAAATAAAGAAAAAAAAATAAACACAGAATAAGAAAAAAAAACACAGAGATAGAAACAAAACCAAAAATAATAATAAACATGGAATATAGGAAGAGGGGAAAATTGACTTTTTAGGCACCACTAAAGATTCAATAAAATTAATTTTTAATATAAAAGCAATGCCAGGCTGTAATAATCACCATTGCTACTGCCTAATGTTGATGCTATGTTTTTTTTTTTTGCATACAGTCGAACGTGCTACTGTGGGTATGCCTGTATATATGTTTGCATATATAGGCATGCATATATATGTATTTCTAGGTTTGTATCCCTTCTTTTTGTTACATTTTTACCATAAGTTTATATGCTCCCCTATACGTGTCAGTGAGTCAAAATATGCCGTATTATGCTTTCAAACTGATTTTCAGTTCCCCTCCCACCCGGCCGGGTGTTGTAGAGGGTCGTATGTGCGAGAGGACGGTTGACAACCGCATTGATCTCTAGTAAAACCAGTGAATTGGTAAGTCACAAACACAAACTTAATGCATAGATTATGCTGTTCGGGCATTCTTCAAAGCATGATGTTTGTGTACTTATACATTTTCTATACTAATTTATACTTTGTATTATGGTATAAAGCTCCTGACGAAGCGGCCAAGTTCCGCGAAACATGTTGAGCACCCGAAGAACGATCTCCTAACACCCAAGACCTCAGAAGTGACAGCCCGAAGGATACCTGTCAGCAATGATATCCATCATTATTATAGTTTGGAGACACATTGTTTGATTTAGAGTTTTCACTATTACGGCCATACACTTGGTCTTGAGGTGTTTTGTGTAGTTTGGTTCTTACAACATTTTATATGTATAAGATACTAACAGTACTCTTGTATATTAATTTTATTATCAATATTTATATTAAAAATTAATTTTTTTGAATCTTTAGTGGTGCCTAAAAAGTCAATTTTTCCCTCTTCCTATATTTTTCAATATTCTTCAGGACATGGCACTATAGTTATCAAAGGTGTTAATTGCCACCTAAGGGCATAGAAATTCAAAAATCCCCAATAAACATGGAATGGTAGACCCACAGGGGGTACAGCTATGGGGGAAACCAACACCTTAGCAAGGAAGGCAAGGGGAGGAGGGGAAGGGGAGGGAAGGGAAGAGGAAGAGGGGAAGGTGGAGGGGAAGGAAGGCCGACATGTTCACTCAGGAGTGGCTTACCTATTTCTCGCTATACTCAAGGACAGGGTACATAAGTAGGGTCTGTCCATGGACTCCAGATCTTTTCATATTTCGATGGACACCCTCTACTTGTATAAGTTAGCTTATAAAGCGGCAGAACTACATTAACCGAGTCTTCCCATGAGCGTACTGTGGGGGGCAAGAGAGATGTTCACCTCAAGAGGATCTCCTTCTTTGCATAAAAAAGCAGCAGCGAGACCAGAATCTTAGTATATCTAGGCCTCTGCTCATCATCCTGCACTCCCAACAGGGCCAGCTCGAGCGACAAAGGAATATCCAGGTGGAGGCGGACATCAACAGATTCTCCCACCGCAGCCCAGTAGGCCGTCAGACTAGGGCAGGTCCAGAACATGTGTAAAATGGTGCTATCAGGCGAGTGACACCGTGGGCAATCCGGTGACCAGGACGGGCAAATTCTGTGCAGCCTCCGAGGTGTATAATACACCCTGTGTAGAAATTCTGCTTGGATCAGCTTATGCCTAGACGATAAAACCAGTTTAGAACTATCTTCAAAGCATTCCTCCCATGTCTCCCTATCAAGATCAGGTAAGTCTAATTTCCACTTATCCCACAGAGCGTCCATCTTAGGTGAATCCTTCCGTAAAAGGGCCAGATATAAAGAGGACAATGTTTTTTCTAGATATTCCTGTGCTTACATCCCCTCGATAGGGTCTGCTTTAAAAGAACACTAAAGGTTCATTTTTTATTAGATCAATTGATTGCTGTGAGCTAGAGCATTTAAATATCACTTACCTCAAGGCGCATGCGCGGCAGCTCCTAAGATGGCCGCCGGCTTCTAGAGCTCCGCTCCACCACGGCCCTGTAATAGCCACCGGAGCTCTCAGGACGCGCTCCCAGCGCTCTCACCGGGACCAACGAGTAGGGGAAGACCCCGGGAACAGGCGGATGATATCGGCGCCGGTGAGGAGGAATCTATCGCGGCAGATGGCGGCTTCTCCCGGACCCCTCAGTTATGCCAAGATGGCGGCGGCGGCGCAGCAAGGCCTACATGCCGCGGGAGACGCAGGGGACTCTATTTCTGACCAGGATCTGGTCCTACCGCCATCACCAGGTACTGACTTCCCCTCCCTGCCTCAGGCTGCCTCTCCAACTTCCACAGAATCCCTATTGGGACGAATGAGCGCGGGGCCCCCCTCCACCCCCCTGCTGGATCCCCATACAGGCATGCTGCTGACTGTGAGTGAAACAGCAGAGTCCACTCCTATCCCCACTGACTTTCCTTCCATGATGGAGGCCTTTGCACAGATGCTCTCCAAGAGCTTGGCCCTCAATGCAGCGCAAATCACTTCATCCATTCATGCAGACCTGCAGCAGATTGGAATGAGAATGGACACTATAGAGAAAAAGGCTGACCAGGCCGTAGCACGCATTAACCAAAACACGGCCAGGCTACAAGATGTCCAGGACCAATTAGAGACTGCCTTTGCCAAGATCGATGACCTCGAGAATAGATCGAGACGCTACAATTTTAGGGTCCGGGGGCTCCCCGAATCTGAAAAGGAGGTGCAGGCGGCTGTGAAATCCCTTATTAAAAGTCTCATTCCTGATATAGCGGAACACCGCCTGGAGCTGGACAGGGCACACAGGGCCCTGCAACCCCCTCGCGCGGACGGACTCCCCAGAGACATTATAGTGAAACCACACTTCTATTCGGTGAAGGAGGAGGTGATGAGGAAATCCAGGTACTCCGAAAACCTTACGCTAAACGGTCATAAAATCCAAATTTTTGCTGATCTATCCCCCTACACAGTGCAGAGACGGCGATCGCTTAAACCACTGCTGCATCTATTGATGGAGAGGGAAATCACATACAGATGGTCTTTTCCCCTACGGCTGAACTTCTCCTTCAAGAACAAACACTATGGCTTCTCATCCTTGTCTGAAGGGGAGCGACTGTTGGCGCATCTAGGGATCCTGCTCCAAGACCCCCCTCCTATGCAGACCAGCAGGAGCAACCCGGCTTCTACAAAGAGACCCTCGCCTGCAAGCCCTTTGCAGCACACCTGGCTCAAGCAAGGCTACAAGCGGTCCAAGGACAATCTACAGACCTGAAGACTTTCCCCCCTTCTGTCCCTCTTTGGGCTCGGTGACTTCTCACTTCCCATGATGCCCGGATTTGGGGGTACTCCACCCGCCCCCCCTTACTGGGGGTACCTGTTGCTGAAGACTTCCAGCTGACAGCACTTATAATATTGTCTCCTTTAATGTTTTCCTTTTGTTGCAGGTTGCCCGGCTGGGCCTTACTTCCTGACTGGGATTGGGGCGGGTGGGCTCTACCCGACTTGGGGCTGGGGAGCTTGAGGGGGTGGCGGACCGCCTAGGGTGGCCTTTCCCCTTTTGTGTGCCGATCAGCTCCTGGTACAATTTATGGTTAACGGCAATGCAGTTTTAAGTTTTAATGTCTTTTTTTCCCTCCCTTCCAGGAACCTGGGCCCCGCGGGGAGGGGGAGGGGACCGGGGGGGTTCCTGGTTCTCACAGTTTACTAGCCAGTGACATACATGGGGGCGTTCTGCTTGTTCCTTTAGAATACGTTAGTCCCCAGTGTGGGCCTTTGGTACAACGGATGATCTATTTTGGGTGGTTGGGTTGTGGTGGACCCAGTGCACCTCATACTAGGGCCGGGAGCGCTTATCGTACTCTTCGGCTCTGTCACGTGGTCCCTGTCTCTAGGGAACTCCGGTCCTCTCAGGATTGAGGGTAGGGATGGATAGCCCATCTCGACCCAGGGGTGGGGTGGGGTTAGGGGACCCCAGGGTCTTTGGTTTATGTCTTATTGTTTTTTCATTATTGTTTCAGTCATTTTGTTCAGTTTTTCAATTTGTAACCGGTCTCTTTTTCTTCCCTTCTTCTTTCCCTCCTGTCCTGCCTGCTCCTCATGCTACTTCCTATCTGAGTCTCTTCGGTGCCTTCGGTCGTCACAGACCTTGCCTCCCAGGACCCGAGCTCTCGCGGTGTCTGCTCCTCCGGCTGTGTGGTGAGTACCGCTTTTTAGATCAAGGAATGCACTGATACATTACACTAGTTCTAACCACTCTGATCCATGCCTAATACATTTTCCCCCCCTTCATCCCTCAAGATAGTTTCTCATAACGTCCAGGGCCTTAACTCTCCAATTAAGCGTAGGAAGCTGTATCAGCTATACCACTCTATGCATGCTGACGTGTTATTGTTACAGGAGACTCATTTCCCGGTCACTTTTAAGCCTACTTTCCTTCACCAGCATTATCCTCAATTTTTTCTGGCCTCCGCGGACAATAAAACTAAGGGAGTGGCCATTTGTTTCGCTAAACACATTAATTTATCCCAACCGGTTGTCAAAGCCGACCCGCAGGGACGCTACATTTTGGTCTCTGGTCAAATTGATGGAGAAACCTACACCTTTGTCTCCTATTACTCCCCAAATAAGGGCCAGAAACCCTTTTTTGACTCTCTGCTGCACAATCTGAGCGAACATCTCAAGGGAACGGTTTACATTTGTGGGGACTCTAACATCGCTTTCGATTTCTCGCTGGATAACAAAGTGTTAAAATTGCGGAACTATTACACTCGGCGGGGCTGATTGACGTCTGGAGAGAGGTTAATCCTCACACGAAGGACTATACGCACTTCTCTGCCCCACACAACTCATTTGCCAGGATGGACCACATTTTCACACGTTCCTCGTCGATCCCCTTAATTAGAGGCTCCAAGATTATTGAATCTTCCCTTTCGGACCACTCGATGGTCGTGTTGACCACGCTGAGACCTTCGGGAGTGCGAACGGCCCCTCGCTGGCGTCTGCAGGAGTCATTATTGAGTGACCCCATACAGTGCACCCTTTTGGAAGCAGCGATTAAGGAATACTTCCTTCTCAATGCAACGGGCGAGGTCTCGGAGGCTACCGTTTGGGCAGCACACAAATCGGTGATCCGGGGGAAGATCATACAAATGATTTCGAAACGTAGGGCAGAACACAGGGCGGACACGCTGAAGCTCACCGAGGAATTCCGTTCTCTAGCGAAAGCACACAAGCGACACCCTACGGCGGAATCCCTTAGACGGTTGGAAGGGGCTCGGGCCCTTCTCAATCTGAAACTGACCACTGACGCAGAAAGGCACCTTAGATGGACAGGGGCTAAATTCTATTCTCAGAAGGATAGGATTGGATCTAAACTGGCAGTGAAGTTGAACCCTAAGCCACGCGCCCTAGCCTTCCCTAAAATTAAGACGACCTCAGGGGACCTGACGCAAAACCCAACAAAAATTATGGACACTTTTCTACAGTTCTACTCTGACTTATACAAACCTGTTGGCCCGGCTCAGGCCTCCCTGAGCGAGACATTTTTGGACGCTCTCCCTCTTCCCACCCTCTCCCCTGAGCATAGGACTCTCCTGGAGGAACCGTTTACCTCTGCCGAGATTTTGGACACCATAAAATCCCTCAAAATTGGCTCATCGCCCGGTCCCGATGGATTTTCAAATGGCTACTACAAGAAATTTGGCCCCTGCCTGGCTCCACATATGGCTCGGTTATTTAACTCCCTACGGGAGGGAAACCTCCTGGGTGCAGACCTAAACTCTGCATACGTTTCTGTGATTCCCAAGCCGGACAAGGACGCTAGTGAGGTTAGCAATTACCGCCCAATCTCGCTTATCAATAACGACATCAAAATTATGACCAAGATCATGGCCAATAGGGTGGCGAGTTTTATCGCTACATACATACATGGGGACCAGGTGGGGTTCATTCCTGGGAGACAGGGTCCGGATCAGGTCAGGAGGGCCATTGACATCATTTCGCTTCTTAGATCCCACTGGGATGGGGGAACCCCGCAGAAAGGCTTTCTCCTTTCCATAGACCTTCACAAGGCCTTTGACTCGATTGACTGGAATTACTTAACCGATATATTGGGGAAGTGGGGTTTCGGCCCATACTTTTTGAATCTAATCCGAGCTCTTTATTCGAACCCCACGGCCCAAGTTCGCCTGCTGGGCAGATATTCGGAATCGTTTACTATTGGTCGGGGAACCAGACAAGGGTGCCCACTCTCCCCCCTCTTATTCGCGTTGGCCATAGAGACACTAGCAATTGCGCTTAGATCGAACCCGGACTTCAAGGGGGTGACGTGCGGACAGGGTGAGCACAAGTGCGCGCTGTATGCAGATGACCTGCTCCTTTTCATCACCTCCCCACTGACCTCTACCCCCGTGATACTTAAGACTCTACGGGCCTTTAGTGACATATCGGGACTGAAAGTTAATATGACCAAGTCAACAGCCTTGAACATTACTGTCCCCCCCGACATCCTCTCCCAGCTCTCTAACAATTTCGCCTTTAAATGGGCCTCCGGGTCGATTCCTTACTTAGGCATTAAACTTACACCAGACATAACAAGTCTCTTTGAAGCCAACTATCCCCCTATAATACGCAAGTGTAGAGAGGATTTGGGTGCGTGGTCGAAGTGTGGTCTATCCTGGCTGGGTAGGATACACGCAGTGAAAATGACACTCCTCCCCCGTCTGCTATATCTATTCCGCTCCCTCCCGGTCCCGGTTCTAAAACGTTTTCTCAGTTCTGTCCAATCCCGAATAGTCCGTTTTGTTTGGGGTAACAAGGGGTATAGATGCCCCTCAGGCATCCTCTATCGGCTGAAATCACAGGGTGGGCTGGGACTCCCGAATCTCTTGGGTTATTACCGGGCAGCCCAACTCGCACAAATCTCGATGGCTTTCAGCCAAGGACCTAAACCTGACTGGCTCTCAATGGAGAGACAAGCCACCCCCAAGAACACCATTGACTTCCTCCTTTGCTGTGACCCAAGGGTCAGACCCGCAATTCTATCTCCCACCCTATCGCATTCGGTTTCCTTAAGCTCCAAACTATTTGGCGCGCACTCCCTGACGTCCCCCTTGAAACCGTTGGCACACTTGTTCCATAATGCGGAATTCCCCCCGGGAATGAGTATTGAGGCCTTTCGATGGTGGACGGACAAAGGCCTCTACCGGATTGGCCACTTCCTCTCCCCGACGGGCCCTGTTTACCTATCGATTTGCAGACAGAAACTGGACATGCCGGACTCGGAACTGTTCAGGTTCTCACAAATGTCCCATTTCATGCACTCAATCTGGACCAATAGAAAGGTACCCCCCACAATCTCGCCATATGAACACTGGTGCACTACCGCAGCGGATCAGAAGGGTGGCATCTCCTTGATCTATACAGCGCTTGTTTCTAGAGAGGTAAAGCCATTGTATGCTCGGGCCTGGGAGGAGGAGCTGGACGGTTCGTGGGACATTGAGGCCTGGCACAGAGCGACTATTAGAGCATATAAAGGTATTCTCAACGTCTCTCTCATAGAGGCTGGCTTAAAAGTCTTACTCAGGTGGTATTATGTTCCTTCCAGGCTGGCTAGGATGTTCCCAGGGGCGTCACCGGTCTGTTACAGGGGCTGTGAGTTGGAGGGGTCTATGCTCCACATTTGGTGGACCTGCCCCCGCATCAGATCATTCTGGCGGAAGGTATTCCGGATCATTCGCTCCGTGACAGCAGCGGTGGTGACCCCCCACCCAGGCATTGCTCTTCTGAACCAAAGCATTCCTGGATTATCTAAACATTGCCAAACCTTATCCTTTTTCATACTGTTGGGAGCCAAAATGTCTATAGCTAAAGCCTGGAAGAAACCTTCAGGGGTTCAGGAGAAAAGTCTCTTGGATTATGGCGCAGGAGCAGATCGTTGCTAGAATTAATGACAAATCTGAGAGATTTCTGGCCATCTGGGAACCCTGGGCCGCCTACTGTAACATATCCCTCATACCGGGAGTTCTGCCTAGCAGGCCGAACGACCGTCCAATTCCCTAACAGAGCAGGCATCCTTCTCCTCGTCTTCTCTCCCTCTTCTTCGCTTCCCATTCCTTTCCTATGCATCTGTACCTCTTCTTTTTCTTCTACCCCCCCCCCGGTTACCATTCTGTTATATGATTTTCCGGTTACTGGTATACTTTTTTAGGATGGAGAAAAGCTCCCCCAGGTAACAGCCTACAAGGCCGATTGTGCACCCTTCTGGTAAACGGCTTCATGGGTCTCCCACGCGGTGATGGCCTTGGGACACGCGTGGGATGGGGCGCAGGGTCCCCTTTTCCCGAGGGGCAGTGTGATCCCTTTGGGGCCCATCGGGAACTGGGGTACTGTGCCCCTCCCCCACCTGGGAGTTGTCTCCGGGGGGACCTTGAGTAGTTAACAGTTCATTGCTATACGAGCTGATTGCTACCAGGCCTACACAGGGCCGCTGTCTGATTGTTTCTCTCCTCCCTTCCGTTTTTTTTTTTTGCACTAGTGTTGTAACTTTTGTCCTAGGACACGGAAGATACTTTATAGAGCTTGACTGACTGTAAGTTGACATGTTATTCTTTGTGATATTTGTTCTCCATTGAAAAATTCAATAAAAATTATTGAACGTAAATATCACTTACCTCGTTTTTCCTTTTGACCTCCAAAATACAGTAATCCAGGTTTGAAAATGCCATTTCCTGTCTCTCCTCTTCTTGCTTTCCATCAGCACCTGAGCTGTTTGGTATGGTGGAAAGTAGAATGTGCTCACCCCCTCCCTATGACTACAGCCCTGTGTGAAGATGCTCTCTTATCCCTCACAGGCATGGAGGCCAAGCCTAATAGGAAATGTAGTTCCTATTAGGCCGTGATGTAGCAAGAATGAACGCTCACTGCAAACCAGGAAGTCAGTGAGAACAACAATTAAGGAGTGACAGAGGTGAATAAAACAGCTTGATTTCAACAGGTATCAAACTAGTTATAATGCAAAACATTACTTTTTACTTTATCAGCTACTGTCAGACATTATTTTAAGAGGAAAATATTTTTGTCTTTACAACCCCTTTAAGACTAAATGGCGCAGCTGGTAATACCGGAACCTCATATAAGCAGGAAGGTTAAATTTGTCCGCCAAAGCCCGGAACGAAAGGAGGGACCCCACCTGAAAAATGTCCTGTAATACCCTGATGCCAAAGCGGACCCAAAGATGCGGGTCCGGTAGCTACCCGGGGACCCAAACACGCAGAGTCGTCCTCCTCGAAGTTGGAAGAGAAGGGTACGCTGAGGGGCCCCTGTAAACCAGGCTGCCTCAAGACAGACAGCCGCATTGGCTCTGGACCGCTGAAACCACCACCTCACTGTGACCCTGATCCCCAGGTAGACAAATTCCTCCAATCTAAGTGCAATGAGCAATAATTTAATAAGCAATATAAAAAAGACGGAAAAATGGCTACTCACAAAGGGAGAAAATAGCACGGGCAATGAATAAGATGCAAGTCTGGAGTCACTGTACATCATCATCTGTGGGGATCCATGTCCATAACAGCAACTTGCTGGAGATGTTTCACAAGGAGGGCTAGGAAACCGGATGAACTGATGAGATGCGGCGTGCGTTCCACTGTGGAACGCGGCGTGCCGCCATCGCAACGGAAGTGACGTAGAGGTCCAGACCAGCCAATCATATAACGTGTTTCACAGCGTCCGCTGTTTCGTCAGATCCATAACGTCCATAGAAGGCGGACGTATTATATGTGAGCGGGATGGCTGTGATTGGTTGGCGGCATACAACAATCAGAGACAGGCAAGGAATCAACAGAGGAACCTAACATAGTAATGATAATTCTAAAGGTTGTACACTAGAGTAGGAATAACAAAAAAATGAAATATAATATAAATGATAAGATCTAACTAATCTATTATATATGGACTGTATTTGATATATATGTTTTTTTAGATCGTGCGCCATAAACCATTTTTTTCTATATAGACAAATTCCTCCACCCACTGCAATTGTGTCTGTGGTCTAGACTGCCTATCCTTCTCATCCAAGGGAAACAGGGCAGATTTAGCCCAATTGATGCGAATCCCTGAGAATTTCCCGAACTCACCGAGGAGTCTGCATCGTGCAGGTACAACAACGTGTCGACTGCATACAAGGATATTTTCTCCTCCAGAGGGCCCATCCTCAGACCCACAATATGGCTAGATTCCCTGACCAAAACCGCCAGGGGCTTCAGTGCCAATGCAAATAAACTAGGTGAGAGTGGTCACCCTTGACGGGTCCCCCTCTGGAGGAGAAATCAATCTGACAGAGAACTGTTCACCCTAATTCTAGCCCTGGGGGTCCGGTAGAGCAGGCCCAGCCAGCGAAGAAATCTCGGGCCAAGCCGAACCTCCGCAGAACCTCCCTAAGTACTCCCATTCCACAGAATCAAAAGCCTTTTCCGCATCTAGCGAGGCTATGACTCTTGTATCACTATTGCTATGGGCGGTGGCAAGATTAAGAAATAAACAACGGATATTGATATCAGTGCCCTTTCCCGCTATGAACCCCGTCTGGTCCACATGGATAAGGTCATCTATCTTCCTCCCGAGGCAGACTGCCAGTATTTTCGCCAGCAATTTGGCATCGGCATTTATCAGGGAGATTAGCCTATAGGAGGCACACTCCTCAGGGTCCTTACCAGGTTTGGGCACCAAAACCACTGTCGCGTCATAGATAGAGTCAGGGAGAGAGCCCAGAGTATCAAACTGTTTCAATAGTGCAGTGATTCTAGGGACCAGCAGCTCCTGATAGGTGGAGTAGAGTTCTATGGGGATCCCATCCAGTCCTGAAGCCTTCCCAGCCTGCATGGAGGCTAACGCCTCCTGCACCTCCTCCAGGGAAATATCCTCATCAAGTTTCCCACTTTTAGCTGCATCCAAAGAGGGGAGCGGAACCCGCTCTAAGTACTGATGAAGCTCTGAGGCACTATAGGAGACTCTAGAGGAGTACAGGGCTCTATAAAACTCCAGGAATCTCTAATGTCAGTTTGTAGTGTCAACAGTCGCCCAGTCAAGTCTTTCATACGACCAATATGAGCTATGCGGGCAATAAATTCCCCCCTGAGCCATGCCTTGAATGTGTCCCAAAGCACCACAGGCCCTGTGGCATCCCTATTATCAATCCAGAAAGTTACACAGGGCTTCTGGCATGACTTCTTGAATCTCAGGGTTCGCAATCCAATACCTGGACACCCTCCACACCCTCACGCCCTCCACCTGAGAGGTCCGGATAGTGACATCCAAAGGAGCATGATCATAGATCCCTTGTGAGAGGATCTCAGTAGAGACCACCCTCTGCAACTGGGTCGGGGAGGCAAAGGCCATATCGATCTGTGACATGGTCCGATAGGACGTGGAAAGACAAGTATATTCCCTGTCCGAAGGGTGAAAGTGTCGCCAGACATCTGTCATGTGAAAGGCGGACACCCAGTGAAAGAGCGCATGCTGCTGGGGACCAGAGACATGCAGTCTGTCCAGGTCTCTAGACAACACCAAATTAAAGTCGCCTATCAGCAACACATTATCAACATTAAGCATTGTAACCTGCTGCATTAGAACATGTAGTGCATCAATATCAACAGAGGGAGGTAGATAGAGCCCCACAATCACAAATGGAACATCAGAAATCAGAGCGTGTAGGAGAAGGTATCACCCAGAAGGGTCCAATGTAACAGTAATGAGTTGGAAGGGGAGGACCCTGTGCACCAAAACACTTACTCCCCTAGCATAATTCGAATAGGGGCATGATAGTGGGCACCAACCCAGGCCCTCTTCAAACTCAGAACTTTTGAGCACATGAGATGTGTCTCTTGCAAGATACATATTTGTGGGTGGAAGTAGTTGAGTACCAAGGAACACTTGACAGCCAAATTAAGCCCCTGCATGTTCCAGGACACAATCAAGCACTTAGCCATAGCCATGAAAACGGAATGAAAGAGAAAGTAGGACGCAGGCCAACAGGCCCTCCCAGATTCCCCGAACCAGGGGGAGCACAACACAGGTATAGCAGAAGCCAGCAGCGCACCATCTCTCAAACATTGCATCACACCCAGAAATAGACCACCAAAAACTCACAGCTTGTCCAATAGACCAACGCAACCTTGTGAACAGTAAATAAGGGGAAAAAAAACATAGAAACAAAAAACCACAACAACCCCGATCAGCAACGGCCAACCATCCCACCCCCCACCCCATGCACCAGTCCCATAACCACCTTAGTTCAAAACTATACCCTCAGGTCGGGGACATGATACCAGAGTAGGACGTAGCCCATACCATGCCTTGGGAGACAAAGAAAAAATTGGGCCCTGTAGAGGGCAACACTTAAAGATAGTCTCAGAACTCACTTAGTGGAGTGCAACATGAAGGAACATTACTTTTCTCCTGACCGAGCAGGGGCACACACTTAAAGTCAGTTGCAGGAGGAACCGATTTTGAATGCACAAAAAATAAAAAGGCGGGGGGCGTGGCTTGGCGCGCTATGCGGATTGCAACAGTGTAAAGGAGCTCTGGCAACACGCAGGACCCAAGAGTGGAAACTGGCCGGAATTCGGGCGATTATGTCCTCCCAGCTCAAGAGGGGAACTCACAACCGCTCACTGCGTTCTCTGAGCACACCAAAGAAGAAGCTCACTCCCACGAACCTCAGCAAATTCCGTTATAGCGGCGGCGGTAGTAAGGTCTTCAAGATGGCGCCGCCACACACGCTGAATGTGGAGGAAATTATTGACGAGGATGAACTCTCGCTCCCTGCTTCAGAGGACCCCTCCAAAGGTACTGACACAGCTGACAGGCCCCTAACCTATGCGGCAATGACTGCCATAGCTGCAGACATTAAAAGCTTCTTTGCGATGGCCATTACAGACATTAAGACTGAGCTGCTCAGGCTCTCGGAGCAGATGGCGGTGAATGAGTGGGCGGGTAAGAGGAGAGATAGGGCCCTGCTCAGACTGGACGACATTACCACTACTCACTCCCAACATTTGATCACCATGAATAGACAAATTGAAGACCTGGACAAAAGAGGTCGCAGACATAATATTAGGGTGAGGGGAGTCCCAGAACTTGCAGCCCCGGAGCAGATGAGACCAACACTGACCGCCATTTTCAATAGCCTGCTGGATAGGCTGGAGCAGTCTCCGATTGAATTTGATTGTGCGCACAGGGCACTCAGACCTAGAGCCCCAGAGGGTAACCCACCGAGGGACATTATTTGCTGTCTGCCCAACTTCACTCTAAAAGAGGAAATACTGCAAAAGGCGAGGAATGCAGATCAAATCCAACATGACGGCTCCGAGATCCAGCTGTTCCAGGATATTTCCCCGATCACCTTAAAGAATAGGAGAGCCCTCAAACCCCTACTAGCTGTTCTCAGGGAGTAGGGGATCACCTATAGGTGGAAGTTCCTCTTTGCTCTGCAGGCATCTTTCATGGGGAAACAACACTTGCTTAGGGTCCCAGAAGACCTTCCGTCTTTTTATGAGGCCTTACAGATTGCTCCCGTGGATCTGCCTGAATGGTATGAGGAGTTTCGTTTACCACCCCTCATCAACAACCCCCAACATTCACCCGGTCCAGCGTCTGCATTCTCACCGCTCCAGCAGAAGAACCAGCGTAACTATCCTGGCAGGCGCTATAACGGTTCCCCAGCGCCCTCAAAGACCTCCAAAAGCCCTAGAGTGAAAGAAGCTCAACGTATGTGATGTATCAGACGTTTGTTCGCTGTTGTTTGTTTTACAGACTGTTGGTTGGGGGATGTCATTGTGCAGTGTGTGGTCTAATCTCCCCCTTTTTTTTTTTCTTCTGCACTGGAGCCCACCTGCCTACACGTTCTATGCAATCTTGCTTTAGTCCCCTTACTACGATCGATGGACAATACAGAAGGAGGATGGGGAAGAGGAGACAGAGAAATATGTCTCAGGCCATCCTCTGCCCATATTCTTGAACAATGAAGGATGGACTTCCACACTTACACGCTAGATGGCGCTCAGATCCCAGTTTTGATTCTACTGACTTTGTTTTTTTAGTTTCCTATGCACACTGCTCTGTTACATGACAGTGAACCTGGAACGCTATTTTGCCTGGCACCATCCTCTCTTCTCCTTCTTGTAGGTTTAAGACATTAACCTTGTTGATTTCTCTTAGGTTCATGGCTCCTCTCACGGACTCCAGTTCAGAAGTGCGACATATTATAAACACCTGGGACTATGCATCTACTGCTCGTTTGAAGACTTCTGTTTTGCCCATTCACCGCGGTGCCGGGGTTCGCCCCTTCCTCTCGCTTAGGTGAACTGTGAGTACTGTGCCACCTTGGCACAGCTAATTTACCTTGATTTGTTAGTTCTTAGGTCTGGTGACCAGTAGATATGGATCCCGGAACTAGCTTACTGTTTACAGATGTTTTTCAGGGCCATGACCGAATAATCCAGGTTCCTCTGTTTGTGTGTTTGTAAATGGTTATATGATTTATGTATTGTCACTTGATTTAAACACCTATTGACAAAGGTGGCTGTTATTACTATGCTTTAAAGAACTGTGGTGTGAGATGTGAGTCCATACACTTGTTCCATGCCTTCCCATCCATGACAATCTCATGGGGGAATGCTGCCTGTCCTTTGTCCCCCCCAATATATTCTCATTTATGTATTTCATTCTATGTGTTCATGACTCCTCTACATGCAGGTCACTCCCGGGTCCCGTGGTCCACCTCACCCCACGACTCTTTACCTTCAGGTGATTTCTTTGTGAATATAACAATTGCGGTTGGTTGCCGAGTATCGGTGATGGATCGGACCCTGCTGTAACCCGTACCCGCGTCTCCCACCTACCTCCTAGAGCGTATACTAGTCTTTAGCACAATAATAGACAAACCACTTCTCCGCCCTTTAGGTAGGGTTAAGAGATACGCTCACCTTACACCTCTTATTTGGTCTGTTTTTATCCTTTCTCTCCTTCCCTCTTCTTATCCCTTTTTCTTCCTCTTCCCTCCTCCTTCTCTCACCCTTCTCTTACCCATCCTTGTTACTGATCCCACCCCCCACCCTTAGCCGTACTTAGTTACAGGTTTAATCACAATGGCCTACGCATTCCTAGGGAGATCTACTGTCATTTCACACAACATCAATGGTTTGAATATCCCTGAAAAAAGGACAAAACTACTAAAAGAACTTAGGAAGACCCGCCCCTCCATAGTTTTCCTACAGGAAAACAATTTTAAGGGACAGAACATACCTAAACTAACGGATAATATCTTTACCAAAGCCTACCATGCCACTAACCCCCTGGCCAAGACCAAGGGAGTCTCCATCTTGCTTAACAGAGACTCCCCCTTTGTGCTCCAACACCAACTCTCGGACCCAGATGGCCGCTACATTTTCTTGAAGGGTACCTGGGGAGGTTTCCCGGTTACCCTGGCCAATGTTTATTTCCCAAACACAGGACACATTACTTTTTGCCATAAAATTACTGATGACCTTACTTGGTTTGTGGAGGGTTGTATAGTGCTGGGTGGTGATTTTAACATCCCTCTCTCCCCACTGAAAGACACCTCAACAGGATCCACTCACATTTCTTACAGTGTACTGAAATGTATCAAAACCATGCTCTAATCCCTGACTCTGGTGGACTCGTGGAGAGCTACACATCCCTCAGAGAGGTATTTCACTTTTTTTTCCACCCCTCACGAAAGGTACTCCCGCATTGACATGCTCTTTATTTCCCAGAGGGACTTAGGTAACATCCTTAGAGCCGATATTGGCATTATCTCCCTCTCCGACCATGCCCCAACAGCCCTCTCCCTACGATTTGTCCCTCCTAAACGTGCCACCTTCAATTGGAAGCTTAACGCATCACTACTCACCGACCAGACAGTCAGAGATGACATACACCAGACACTCACGTCGTACTTTGCAAACAATCAGGCTGATGACACGAATCCCCTCAATAACTGGGAGGTGCACAAGAGTGTGGTCAGGGGTGAATTGATGAAATGGGACGCCAGGAAGAAAAAAGAAAGGGGAAAAGGAAATAATGAACTTGTCGCACCGGATTGTCAGACTAGAGACACAACACAAGCAGTCACTCTCATTAAAAGTGGAAGAGGAGTTAGTTGAGTGTAGGTCAGCCCTGAAACAGATACTGGATTTAAAAATCAAAAAATCCCTCTTTTTTAAGAAAAATATTTTTTATGAACAGGGGGATAAAAGCGGCAAGCTACTGGCTAAGGCCCTCAGGGACGCACAAACAACTCACCATGTTCATGCTATTAGGGACAAAGAGGGGACACTATGTTATAACACTGGGAAGATAGCCAAGCTTTTTTCCAAATTTTATGATAAGCTCTATAATCTCCCCGATCAGCATAGACCCCATCACGCTACTGGCTCTAGAGGGGACATGATTCAGAACTTCCTCAGAGATTCTGAACTCCCCATCCTCACCCATGAGGACGCTTCCAAACTAGAAGAATCCATAAATATGACAGAAATACAGACGGCTATCAAAGATCTAAAAATGGGGAAGAGCCCGGGCCCGGACGGGTTCACCGCCCAATACTACAAGACCTACTCAAACATTCTCTGCAAACCACTCTTGTCCTCGTTTAACTATTTGGCAAACAATAAACACAACTCCAGTCCCTTCCTTATGGCCCACATTACAGTAGTACCTAAACCTGACAAAGATCTTACTGATTGCGCGAGTTTCAGACCCATTTCGCTTTTAAACGTTGATCTAAAACTACTAGCCAAAATGCTGGGCAATAGATTAAAACCCCTCCTTGCTAAAATTATCGGTCCTGAACAGGTAGGCTTCATGCCAGGGCGGGAAGCTTGTGATAATATTACGAAAGCTCTTAATCTGATCCACTTTGCCCAGGATTCTACGTCTGATGGGGTATTACTTTCTACCGACGCCGAAAAGGCGTTCGATAGGATCTCCTGGGAGTACATGTTTTCGACCTGCTCTCACATTGGGCTAGAGGGAGGCATGTTGTCCTGGATATCGTCCCTCTACGAATGCCCACAGGCTAGAATCAAGGTTAATAACATACTATCTGAACCTATAACAATTAGGAATGGGACACGCCAGGGTTGCCCCCTCTCCCTGATCCTTTTTATTCTCTCATTAGAACCACTGATAAGGACTATCAATCTATCCAAGGAGGTCCATGGGTTCCAGGTGGGTGAGAGGGAATATAACGTGGCAGCTTATGCGGATGATTTATTGTTCTTCCTCACCAAACCCTTTTTCTCCATCCCCAACTTTCAAAAAAATGTTGACACCTTCGGTTATATCTCTAACTTTAAAATTAATTGACCGAAATCCGAAGCTCTACATCTGACACTGACTTCCAGCCAACTTGACCTTCTGAAATCCAATCACTCCTTCAAGTGGGTTCCCTCCTCATTTAAATATCTGGGAGTTCGCCTAACCAGCCGTTTTGGCATGATGTTTCAAACTAACTATACCCCATTGCTAAAATCCATCGCTGATGACCTTCATAAATGGACATCCAAAACGTTTTCCTGGTTTGGTCGAGCCTCGATTCTAAAGATGACAGTTCTCCCAAGACTTTTGTATATATTCAATGCCCTCCCTATTAGCGTACCGGACTCATTCTTCACTACCCTCCTTAAAATACAGAGACATTTTTTGTGGGCAGGTAGAAACCCCAGAATTAACATCAAACTCCTCACCCTTCCCAAATGTAAAGGCAGAATAGGTTTGCCAGATTATAAGAAATACCATCAAGCTTCCCATATAACGAGAATAATAGATTGGCACTGCCATAGCAAGGAAAAGGACTGGGTTAACCTAGAACAAAGACTATGCTCCCACCGCTTTTTGTTTCTCCCTTGGACTTTGTTCTCAAAATCAAATAAACTGATTAGACACCCTCTGATCGCGAACACACTTCAAGTTTGGCACAAAGTTGCAGTTAAACACAACCTGGCGACGATACCCGGCCCCCTCACACCAATTTTTGATAACCCTGACTTCCCCCCGGGCACACAGGGTAAGAAGATCCCCGATCTGCTGGCCACTGACTGTGTGTCTGGACCTAGAGTTAAAACATATGAGGCATTACGGTCCGAGTATGGGGATACCTTTCCGGGGTTTTGGTTTTATCTCCAACTGAGAGACCTCTTGGTAAATTCCAAATCTAGATCTGCTTTTTGTCACCCACTGACACCATTTGAAAAGTTGTGTCACGAAAGATCTCAGGTTCCTCATGCTACCTCTCTGGCTTACTCGTGGCTGATAAGGGCTGCTAACATAGATACTCAGCAAATATGGCAGGGGAATGACCCTCGACCCCCTCCAGCAAACACACCAGCCGAAGATTGTTGCGGCGGCTCCTATTTTCGGCATCCTCGGCCCGATACTCCAGCATGCAGGCCTTGGTCTGCAGGGCTCGGATCGAGGCAGCATGGTCAGACACCGTATCTTCCACCATCCCGATCTGTTGTTCAGTTTCAGCCACCCGGGATCAAATTTTGTCAAAGTCCTGGCGGATCAGGCTTACATCTAACTGCACATTCTCAATCTTGGAGGTGAGAGCAGTCTGGCAGAAGGTAATAGCCACCATAACCTCCGGAATACCCAGAGGGGCCGGAGGAGAGTCCCCCTCGTGGTCAGTCTGGGACGCCATACTGCAAAGGCGCGCAGTAGGCCGCAGGACACAGGGGACCAGTATCACCTCCAGCGATTCACAGGTGGGGAATTTAAACCACCTGCTCCTCCTCTGAGATCCAGAGGATTTAGGATGCATTCAGAGGTGCCCTTCAGTCCACTCAGTCATCGAAAACGGATCAATAAACGGATCGCACTCCAAGAGAGCTCATGAGACACGTCCGTTCAGTTCAGCATCCCGGCCACGTCCCCGCCGTTTTTTAATGTAAAATTTGGCGTGGAGTTTCTCCTCTTGGAGGCGACTTCAAGTCGCATTGTATGTCGCCCCAAGTCACGCTGAGAACATATTTATTTGCAAATTGAATTAGTAGAACTTTTTTAAACACTGAACCTTGAAAATGTATTTTACAGCAAGCTGATATATTTTACATTTAAAAGAAATATGTAAGGTAAACTATTACATGTGGTGTCTAAACTGAATACTTGGCAAAATCTATCAATTCTTGCTGAACTCTTTTGTTTTAATCAAATCTCCTTTGTTTCTGCAATATAGCTGTATCTCTGTTGTCTTCAGAATGCTGGTCTGATCATTGATCATTCTAGTTAGCCATTCTTCATTTATGAAATTATCCGCTAATCATGATTCTTTTTGGAACATTGCTCATTTGCTCAAAAATTATTGAGGACTCATTTTACTGAAGCTGGTCCTCAATTTACAATATAAATGATATTACCATTGAAATGTTATTTTGATTTTATGTTTTTTCACTTATATTTTTAATAATTTTACAGCATTTCTTATTTCTTCAACTATATTTACTTTATCTAACAATGAATGAATTGCATTTACCTTTTTTACATTTCCATTTTTATTTGATTTCCGGTAGGATTTTTTAGTGCGATTCGTTTTTTTGTAAAACAGAAAATTACATTTGCTTTTTCTAGAATGCTGATAGATTCCCTGCATTTTCCCATGTTGTTTAGAGCAGGAGTAATTTAGTAAATGGATGGAAAAATGGATCGAAAACAAAAGAGATGACTGTATTAGAGTAATCAACATTATAGATCATGAACTACCAGGCTGACTGAACCTTACTTCCCGTGTAAAAGGTTATGCAAACAATGGCAGTTGATTTTATATAGATGTTTCTTTATACACAGATATTGTGTCAGTATAGAGGAATATACTGTACTAGAGGATATATTAGTTCGTACAACAGGCTCCAATAAAACAAGAAGGATGTAAAAGCGAAGATATAAATGCTGAAACAATGAAATATTATATGGAGATAATTATTCTCCATTCTTTTAAATGATAAATTAAACAACCAACATGTTTCAAAATGAAAAAGGGGCTTTTGCGGTAAAGTTAACCGTCTCCTCTGAGCTGCCCCCCTTCAGACCTGCCAATCTGTGACCCAAAACTGGTTATCTTCAAGGCTGAATGATACCCAGCATGTTCCAACCCACTTGCTTTGAGTGCAGGACCATGAACACAAGCATGTGCTCATAGTATAATTGAACACAATGGTCCATTTAAAGTCAGATTGTCTGGGGGGGCGGAGCTAGCCTAGGACGGTGATGCACGCGTGCTAGCAGAGCTCCTGCACCAGCGGCACTAAAACGGCCTACAGCAGACCTCCGAGAGGGAAAAATCCTGCACAACAGCGGCGATCCAGCTCCGGACACCCTCCAGACCCTACCCTGGACATGACTCGGCGCAAGTCCGCGGGGAACCGGCCCTCCAAACTTACCGAGTTCTTCCCTATGGAGCGCAGGCAAGATGGCGCCGGGACTTCTTCCACGCCGCTTCCAGGCCCCCAGAAGCGCACGGCCACCGAGGGGAATCCGAACAAGAGGAGCAGTCCTCCCAGGAGCCTGACATCCCCACCAGCTACACCATCCTCTGGGAGCCCTGAGAAGACCAGGTTCAGGATGGATGCGATGGAGGCCGCACACGAGGTGAGCTCTCTGTTAGAATCAGGGGAGGATACAAGGGAGCTACCAGACTCCATAGAAGGATTCCCCACAGCTAATAAACCAGTCCTGGACACTGTATTGAAAGAGATGCTGGTCTCGTTGCGGGGTTCATTGCACTCAGACATGATATCCTGTGTTCACAAGTTCAGTACAGAACTCAGAGGGGTGGCTGACAGAGTATCTCATATAGAGGACAAAATGGGAGAATTCGCCTCCACCATTAATGATTTAGTAGACGCAAATGATGGCAAAGAGGATGATATTGAGGCTATGAAAACTAAGATGGCAGAAATCGAGGATAGGTCAAGAAGGAATAATGTGAAAGTGAGAGGAGTACCAGAATCTGTTAGGCCTCAAGAACTGCGTACATATGCCTCCCAGCTATTCTCTGCCATACTGCCTGACCTGTCTGAGCTGGACTGCACTATTGATAGAATTCACAGGCTTCCCAAACCTGCATTTCTAGCTGATGATGTCCCTAGGGATGTAATCTTACGCCTACACTTTTATCATGCAAAGGAAAAATTAATGGCAGCTTCTAGAAAGAGGGACAGCTTCCCACCAGAGTACGTGAATCTCCAGTTTTATGCGGATCTGTCACAGTTTACTCTGCAAAAACGCAGGAATCTCGCCACCATAACAAAAGCTCTCAGGAACCACAACTTGGTGTACAAGTGGGGGTTCCCTACTAAGCTCATCGTCACGAAAGACAACCGAGACTATGTGATGGACTCATTAGATAGAGGCATGGCCCTGCTCAAAGAATGGGGGATTATTCCTGAGTCGCAACAAGCCATACGTCAAGGGGGAGGAGCCAGGAGGGTTGACAATGAGTGGCATGTAGTTGGTCGCAAAAACGCTAAATCTCATAACTGACTGCCCCGGAGATCTTCATTGATACAGCATGGCCGCTGAGGTGGAGCTGCCTCCGCAGGCCTTATTCTTGAGGATCCTTCCCACCTGGCCATTGAGCGACTCCTGAAAGTCGCACACAGTTCTTCCTTTAGTTTTTGGCGCTATGCCAGTGTTACCTTTCTTTGTTACATACTCTAACGTTACTTCTTTTTTTTGTTGTTGTTGCCCTCTGCACGTTTTTTCTTGCCCTACCACCCGAAACCTTCCCTCCCATTTGGAAGATGATGATGCCGGACCCCCCTGCTTCATACAGACTGGAGAGTATGCTAAACGAGCCACCCGCAGTGAGTACCCTCTTGATGTTGATAGCCACACCTGAACACGCTAACTACATGCTAAATGTTACAATTCCTGACAATTAACGCTAAGGGCCTCAATCACCCGGCAAAAGAGGCGGTCTCTATGGAGAGAGGCCCTGCAGCAGAAGGCCGATGTCCTTTGTGTTCAAGAGACCCACTTTGACGGCTCAGCCCCTCCGAAATGCTCACATCCCAAATATCCGGTCACCTATTTTGCTAACGCTGACACCAAATCCAAAGGAGTAATGATCGCAGTGAGAGACTCTGTTCACTTTACCTTGCATAAAGCTATTGTTGACCCAGGGGGGAGGTATGTGATTTTGGTGTGTGACTTTGACCTGGTATCCTACACAGTGGCGGCGGTTTATGCCCCCAATACAAAACAGACCAATTTTCTACAGAGAGTTACTAAAAAAATTAGAGAGGAACAGAAGGGACTGCTGGTGATTTGTGGGGACTTCAATATCATCCCAGATCCGGTCATGGACTCCTCCTCCTCACCAAAGCGCACTCCCCCGTCATTGGCTCCCTTTTTGAGGTCGAATGAACTTTTTGATGCGTGGAGATGCTTGAATGCCAATGAAAAAGACTATACTTTCTTTTCCACCCGCCACAGGTCCTATAGCAGGATAGACCTCTTCTTGGTTGACAAGGGGCTGCTACTGAAATGTAAATCTGTTAGAATCAATGCCATCACGTGGTCGGACCATGCTTCTGTGGGAATGACAGTGGGGGACTTACCTCCCAATACTCCGGTTATCACGTGGAAATCCAATCCTATGCTTCTCCGAAGCGGTCCGACCAGGTCATACATTGAGACGAAACTCAGGGAATTTTTTGCTAACAATGAGGGGTCAGTTACTAGCCCCTTCACCTTGTGGAATGCGCATAAGGCGTGTGTAAGAGGGGTCATGATTCAACAAGGAGCCAGGGTTAAGAGGGAAAGGCAGCAGCGCACATTGACCCTTATTACTCAAATAGATGACTTAGAGTCAAAGAACAAAATTAGTCCATCTTTCTCCCTGACTGAACAGCTAACCCATCTACGCACTGACCTCAGGACATTGTTTCTTGACGACTATGAAAAAGCTTCTAGGAAGTTTAAACTAGCTTTCTTCACTAGTGGTAATAGGGCGGGCAAGCTTATAGCGAACAGACTTAAAGGACACAGAATTAAATCTAAGATTCCCTATATTCACCACCCGGAGACAAAGGTGAAACATTTTCTTTTTTTTTTAAATTGTTTATTTATCGAATATTTCAAGAAAAAAGAAACATTGTACAGAATCAGAAAGAACTGTCAACAAAAAGGGATATATTCCCAATGTGATAGAAATAATCATAACATAGCATATGTAAATAAAGAAATATAGATTGCAAAAAAAAATGTCAGATGATTATCAAACAAGTGGAATGCAACGTGGTATGGAAAAGAAAAAGAATGATATAAGAACACGTACTCAATAAGACAAAGTGCATAATAGGCTAAGCGTCATATGTTCACACGCCTCATCGAGACACTCCATTCACAAACTTACGAGTTTAAAGTTACTTGTGCCATCTCAGAGTTATATTCAGAGGAATCCCATTTTTCCCAAATGGCGTCAAAGCTAATTAAAGAGTCTTCAATTACAGCTGTGAGGCGTTCCATTCTACGTATATCTATGATAGCTGCTAGAAATTGTGTAAAGGATGGGGGAACATTGGTTAGCCAACACTGTGGGATAGCCCTTTTAGCCGCTAATAGAATAAAGGCCATCAATTTTCTAAGGGGTTTAGGCGTCTTTGGGAGGGGTAATCCCAGGAGGAGATATAAGGGATGTAAGGGGATAGGAATATCTAGAACTTTTCCCAAAAGGGCATGAACTTTGGACCAATAGGGTGTTATCATATGGCACTCCCAGAATATGTGATAGTGGGTGCCTAAATAAGAACCACATCTCCAACATTGTCCAGAAGCTGTTAGCTTTCTTGCCAATAAAAATTCCGGGGTTCTATACCAAAACATTAATATTTTATAGGCAGTTTCCTTCTGAGCTACGCATCTAGATACCTTGGAAGTAGCCTCCCAAATACTCTTCCATTCGGATAAAGAAATGGGTTTATTCAAAACATGGGACCATTTCCGCATGTAGGAGTGAGTTTGCTCTGTGACCTGAGGCGTATCCTGTAAAATCTTATAAATGGTGGATATTAGGCGGGGTTCATAAGGGCCTTTGAAACATAACAGTTCAAATTCCGTGGGCATAACTAAAGTAAAATGTGGGATTCTAGTGGAAATGAAATGCCTGATTTGTAGAAAGGAGTAGAAGAGAGTTTTCGGGATTTTGTATTTCGATTGCAGCTCAGGAAAAGTAAGAAATGTACGTGACACTGGGTGCACTAGATGGCGTAGCTGGAATACACCAGCTTTTGTCCAGGGTAACATGGCTTCATATGATAAGCTGTCAGGGATTTCTGGGTTAAAGATAACGTTCACTAAAGGAGAGCATGGGGATGAAAGAGAGTATTTCCCAGAGCATCTCTTCCAGATTGAAAGTGTAAACAGCATAGGGCTTAAACAGATTTTACACAGCTGGGAGATGTACTTGTCAGAGGATGGCCATAACAAGCAGCAGGGGTGGGCAGGGACCGTAATGCTCATCTCTATTTCTGACCACCTATTAGGTGCACATCTGGACGTCCATGAAATTATAGCTCTCAAGTGTGTGGCAAAATAATATTTGATTATGTCGGGCGCCCCCAATCCTCCCCCATCGCGGGCTGCAAAAAGAACTGTGCTAGCTATCCTATGGGATGCGTTATTCCATATGAAGTTTAAAAAGTTTCGTTGGAGTAATTTCAATTGGGACATTGGGACCATCACTGGTAGGGTCTCAAAAAGGTAGAGGAGCTTAGGGACTACCGACATTTTGAGGACATTTATCCTCCCAAGCAGGGACAGGGGGAGCTTCGTCCAGGTCTTAAGTAACCTATTGATTTCCGTAAACATAGGAGGGAAATTAGCCTGAAAAAGTGAAAGATAAGAGGGTGTTAAGTAGACTCCGAGGTACTTAAGCGATTGAGAACACCATCTGTATTTAAAGTTTCCCTTTAGGACCAAGAGCGTTTCAGCCGATATATTCACAGGGAGGGCCTCAGTCTTGGTCGGGTTAATTTTGAAACCTGAAATACTGCCAAATTGATTTAGAGTGGTATGGAGCAAGGGGAGCGAAATATGGGGATGGGTCAGTGTCAATAGGATATCATCGGCAAACAGGGACAATTTGTATTCCCTATGTCTCAACGTCACCCCCCTTATATCTGGGTGAGAGCGAATGGCCTCAGCCAAGGGCTCCAGACTGAGGACAAAAAGTAGGGGAGACAAGGGGCACCCCTGTCGAGTACCGTTGCTCAGGGGAAATGGCGAGGAGACATAAGAGGCCAACTGGACCTGAGAGGTGGGTGTGGAATATAACGCTTTTAAGGCTTGCATAAAGGGACCACTGAAGCCGTACCTGGAAAGAATAGCGAACATAAATGACCAATTCAGGCGGTCAAAAGCCTTCTGCGCATCTAAACTGAGTATCACGGCAGGCTTCTTCGTCTTAGTCAGTAAGTCAATAAGGTCAATAGTATGCCTAGTGTTGTCTCCTGCATGTCTAGTGGGGACAAACCCCACCTGGTCTCTATGTATGAGTGAGGGGAGGAGTAGAGATAGTCTGTTAGCCAGAATTTTTGTAAATATTTTATAGTCAGAATTTAGGAGGGCGATGGGGCGATAGTTATCCGGTAGTGACGGATCCTTGTCCGGTTTCGGGATGACCGTTATAAAGGCGTGTAAGAATTGAGAATGAGGGATCGTTCCAGACATCAGAGAAGCGAACAGTTTAACCATATGGGGTGTCAGGATCGGAAGGAAACTTTTATAGTAGGAATAGGGTAACCCATCAGGGCCGGGGGATTTGTGGGATGGGAGCTGGTTTACGACTGCAGTGAGTTCTTCAACGGTGATAGGGGCATTTAGACCCGCGCGATCTTCAGGTGAAATTGAAGGGAGTTTCAGGGATTCTATGAAGGTATTAAATTTTTCTTGAGTGAATTGAGAATTAGGGTCCACGGAAAAGCAATTATACAGTTTTTTGTAAAAGTCACCGAAGACCCGCGACATATTTTGGGGACAGTATGTGGGGACCCCATCAGGCTGCAACAGGAAGTCAGGGATAGAAGCTGTGGGTCTCGGCTTCAATTTATGAACCAGCATCCTATGGGGCTTGTTAGCATAATCATAGAACTTTTGCTTGGACCAAAGCAAAGATTTGACATGTTTATTCGAGTCTAGAGACTTAATGCGATTACGTAACGAAATTACCGCCCTAAGACGCGTCACTGTGGGGAGAGTAAGTAAAAGTTTTTCTGCTTTGGATAGGTCAGCTAGAAGGGACTTCCTCTGATGTTCTCGATCACGTTTAAGACGGGAACCAGAGGAAATGCACTCCCCCCTGAAGAAAGCCTTATGGGCCTCCCACAAGGTGGACACCTCAGAGACCGAGCCGTCATTGAGTTCAAAGAATTCAGACAGTTTCTGCTGCAGATGGAGGTGAACATCAGATGTGGAAAGAAGGGATTCATTAAGACGCCAATGACATTTCCTGGGCGCAGGTGTGGCCAACAGAAGATCTAATATTATGGGTGCGTGGTCGGACCAAGTGATTGGGTTAATCTCTGAGTGGACCACATAAGTCAATAAGGGCGCTGAGACAAAAAAATGGTCCAGTCTTGTATATAGCTTGTGAGGGGGGGAGTAAAATGTGAATTGTTTAGCAGTAGGGTGTTTCACTCTCCAGGTGTCATAAAGGTTATGGGCTCGTATCAATTTTCGGAATGAAGAGGAATTCTTATGAGCCTGGGGGGGTGGAGCTTTTGCAAAGAGGGCAAATCTATCTTTGATTGGGGACATGCACAGGTTAAAATCGCCTCCAATTACCATAAAGGGTTGGGAAAAAGGTTGAAGTTTCTCAAAAAAGTCCTCTAAAAACCCAATCTGACCTGAGTTGGGCACATATACATTGGCAAGGGTGAATGAGGTATTTTGGTGACTACAGCTCAGGATAATATACCTACCCCGGGGATCTAAGTAAGAAGATTTGACACGAATGGCAGAGGAGCGTCTCAGCAGGATGGCCACCCCCGCCTTACCAGAGGGGTCGGAGGCTACAAAAGCAGTGGGGAAGTGTTTAGAAGCAAACTTAAATGAACCCTCTTCCTTGAAATGTGTCTCCTGAACCATGATCACCTCTGCCCCAGAGGACCTGAACTCTCTCAACGCCAACCAGCGTTTACGGATGGAGCCCAGACCTTTAACATTACATGAAAATATACTGACAGCCATATTCAAACTGTGTAAGCAGAGCATACATTACAGTCATGAAACAGAAAAAAGATATACACCATGATGCATAATTCTTAAGAACTAAAATATTATGAATAATCAAATGACAATGAAGTGATAACTGGAATAGACATCTGAGTAACAAACACGGGTCAAAAAGGGACCCTAGATCCAAAAAAATAAAAAAATAAAAAACAGAAGACCAGCAAGAAATAATAGTAACAATTGAGGTAAAAGAAAATACAAGTAAAGCAGCATTAAGTAAACCCTGAATAGGATCAAAAAGGATCCAAAGAGAAAAAAAAATAAAAAAAATTAAAACAATAACAAAAAGTATGTGCCAAATAGATGGCAGGCCTGAGGGGGGAGGGCCCCTCAGGAGGTCATGGTCATAATTCAAGACCATGTTGAGGGTGGGGCACGGTAGCCTGTAAGGATAGTCACTGAGGTCCAGCCCGGTCCAAACATCATAGACTCATGGAGAAAAAAAAAAAAAGAACTGTCAACATAATATTTATCAATGGGTATGTAAGCAAAAACGAAACAAAAAGAACGCTTACATGGGGCACATTGGAGGCCCATGATCAGACTCCGAGCCCGGAGTCCCGGAGGGAGTAGGCCTGTAGGATGACCTACTCGTAAAGATGAAGGATGAAGGGAAGCAGAGATATAGTCTCAAGTGGAGCCTTTGAACTGTTCAACTCTTTGGGGAGTGATTGGAGCCTTTCGTGACCTCTGACGTACTGGGGTCCAGATCCTCCCAGGCGTTGAAAATGGTCGTGGAGCAGGGATCTGCATCTGTAGGTCCTCCTCAGGTATGGGGGGGAGACCAAGGTTCCGGATAAAAGCCTCGCATTCCTGTAGATCTCTCATGGAATGTTGCGATCCATCTTTGGTAGCGGATAGGCGGAACAGGAAGCCCCAACGGTATGTAACTTGGTTCTGCTGCAAGTGGGAGGTGACTGGGCGCAGGGCACGGCGTTTAGCCAATGTAATGGGTGATAGGTCGTTGAAGATTTGAATTTTTGCCCCCTTGAAATCAATTCGTGACTTGTTGCGGGTAGCAATGGTAAGAGCTTCTTTGCTTTCGTAAAAATGGAAGCGTACAATAATGTCCCTGGGGTTGGTACCCGGGGGAGGCTTAGGAGCCAACGATCTGTGTGCTCTATCAAGGCGCCAGTCTATGTCAGGGATGTGGGGTGCCAGAGTGACAAAAAGGGCGAGAAGGTAAGGTCGAATTTCCTTATCTGGGATAGACTCAGGGACCCCACAGATGCGTAGGTTCTGGCGGCGCTCCCTGTTTTCAAGATCTTCTTGTTGCATCTGTAATTGTGAGACTAAGTTTTTTAAATTAGCATTTTCCTCCTCTATGACATGAACATACTGTACCATGTTGTCAAATTTAGATTCCAAAGTGTCCGTTCGTTCCCCCAACTGGTCAATCTCACCCCTAAGTTCATGCGCCAGTTTGCCAACTTCTTTAGTGATGTTTTGAGTAAGGCTATGAAGCAAGGACTGCAGTTTGGCGTCCAGCACCTCCACAGTAATCGGTGATGACATTGTGGAAAGTTCGGGTGGTCGTGGCTTATGCGGGGGATTTTCCACAAATAGAGAGGGGTCAACCAGCGGGAAGGCGTCTGCCGAGTCCACGACAGTCGCTGGGATTTCTGAGATCGGGGATGATGATTTCCTAAGGAAGCGGTCCATAGGCTGGGAAAGCTGAGGCGCAGTTAGCGGAATGTGTTTCTGGTAGATATGCCGTTGGTTTCCAATCTTACCCATAGAACGGTAAGTGGCTGCAAAGTTCCCAAAGCTGATGAGACGGCTCCCGTATCTATTAAAGGCTAATAATGCAGAGCGGGAGCAATGGACATACGGGCAAAAAAGTCGGGCCTTACATCTTAAGCGGCTGCCATCTTACATACTAGGCGTGCTTCCCTCTATAAGGTATCGTAACTGGAGAGTACAGGGGGGTCTGCGGGTAGTCTGTGCGGAGTGAAAGGAGCATATGAGAGAAAACAAGATGGTTAGCTTCTATGAGTCACAGCACCGATGCCCTGGCTAGATTTGTGTAGATAAGGGGAGTAAGAGTTTATAAGAGACCCTGTAGGGGATTGCAAGCTGTTAGGTCAAGAATCCTCAGGTGTAGGCAGCATGGAGTTTGCCTGGGGACGAAGCTTCTAGATCTAGGGTTGCAGGCTGTAGCGGGTGGGTGACTGCTTAGTGGGCTAGACCAGGGTCGCAGGTCAATGAGCCAGGGTGTTGTTAGGTATAGGTGAGGGTGCATAGAGGTAAAGAGGCCTCTGGGGTGTACCAAGATGGCCGCCGTAACTCACCAGGGCCTGCAGATGACTCCAGGGGACAGTCCAGATCAGGGTGTAGGTCCTGTATAACACACAGGACTGGGTCTTCGGAGGGGTACCCATCCAGGGGTGTGCAGCCGAGGGCAGAAGCAGCGCCGAGCAAGCGAATTGGCACAGGGACCGGCCGTCGCGTGTAGGCCCAAGCCGCGGGCTAAATTTTCGGACGGCTGGAGGGTCCGCGATCGTCGCTCCAGGAAAACGTCCCCGAGTAGTTCACCTCCACGGGAGCAGCTGCGGTAGGGTCCGGAGGTGTTTGCCGCTTGTCCTACGGCCCCGAGCACGGCACCCGAGCCCGGCGAGTCCCAGGCTTCGCAGGCCCCAAGATGGCGGCGGTGCAGCAAAGGATGGTGCCAGCTGCAGTAAGGACAGCAGAGCGATCTAACGTCCCACTGCTCCAGTTCAGGTAGGGATCCACTCAGGAGAGATCCAGGAGACAGATCATAGGGGTTTGGAGACTCAAATATCGTTTGTAGACTTAGGATGGTAGTGGATACAAACGGGTTTGGCGGAGCTCCTCCAGGATACGTCTCTCCTCGTTTGCGTCCAGACACGCCCCCCTAGGTGAAACATTTTCACCCTCAAGCCATAGCTGACGCCTTTAGTCACTATTACGGGTCGCTTTATAACCTTAAGGATGATCCAACGATTACCCAACCATCCTCGGAAGCTATCGAGGCATTCCTAGAGAAAGTTAATCTTCCCTCCCTGACCCCTGACCAACTTTTAGAACTCAACTCGCCATTCACTGTAGAAGATGTGGAGAGGACCATACAGACTATCCCGTCAAATAAATCTCCGGGCCCTGACGGATTTATTGGAGAATACTTCAAAACATTCCAAGGCATACTCAGCCCCTACTTGGTTCAGATGTACAATGCCGCTGCTGCCTCATCCTCGTTCCCAAGGGAAATGTTAAGTGCTACGATAGTGGCCCTCCCTAAGCCGGGGAAGGATCCAGATACACCCCAAAACTTTCGGCCCATATCATTGCTGAACAATGATGTCAAAATCTATGCGAAACTTCTAGCTGCTAGACTGGTGGACATACTCCCGGGGTTAATTAATGTGGACCAATCAGGCTTTACAAAGGGGAGGCAAACGGCGGACGCCACTAGGAGGTTACTAAACATCATACATATAACAGAGCGTCGTCGAACGCCTTCTCTGCTCCTTGCGTTGGATGCGGAGAAGGCATTCGACAGGATTCACTGGAGGTTCTTGGAAGGGGTCCTGGGGAGGTTTGGCTTCGAGGGACACATTCACTCTGCCATAATGGCGTTATACTCACATCCATCGGCACAGGTACTAGTGGCAGGTACACCTTCCTCCCCATTTGACATCACTAATGGCACAAGGCAAGGGTGCCCACTCTCGCCTCTGATATTCAACCTTTTGATGGAGCCTTTGGCATCCCACCTGAGGTCGCACCCACGAATCTCTGGGATCCAAGTGGGAGGGAAAAATCATGTAATTAGTTTATTCGCAGACGACATCATCCTGATGGTCACTGACATAGAAAAATCTGTCGAAGCAATATACTCCTCACTGAGGGCATTTAATGAAATCTCATATTACAAAGTGAACGAGTCAAAATCACACATTCTAGGTCTAGGAGTCCCTAGGGAAATCAAACTACGAATGGAACAGAGGTTCCCATTTGTATGGAAGGAGGAGGGCATTAAATACCTTGGAATTGTCCTAACATCCACTTCCAAAGGGCTACTACAAGCCAACTACACCCCCTTCCTGACCTCCTTCCAGGAGAAATTAGACGACCTGGCCAAAACTGAACTGTCATGGTTGGGTAGGTTGGCAGCCTTTAAGATGCAGGTGCTACCTCAGCTCCTGTATCTTTTCAGGACATTGCCTATTCCGATTCCTAATCCCTATTTCAGATCCCTCCAATCTATACTGAACAGATATTTATGGCGGGGAAAGCGGGCTAGATGCGCCTTCAGTAAACTGACAAAACACAGAAAAGCAGGGGGTATTGGTCACGTTCACCTCCAAGGTTATTACTGTGCCGCCACTTTGTCCCAACTGCAGCACTGGATGGTGCCTACTTCGGGAGCATTGTGGGTAGACCTAGAACAGTCCCAAATCAAACGAAGTACACTACGAGATTTTCTATTAACATCACATCTCAACGAAACCTTGGACACAACCATCGCGCCAACTATCAGGGCGTCGCTTAGGGCTTGGGGCCACCTCCGCAGTTCCCACAAATGGACAGGACCAGTGTCTCCGCTGCAACTCCCTATTACTGCTATACATAACATAATACCTGATATCAATCTGGATGGGTGGGTCTCCAGGGGTATTCAGCAACTGACAGATATAGTGGAGGGACCCTCACTTGTGACATTTCAGGAGCTGCAGGATAGGTACAAGCTTCCAGCAACTGAACAGTATAAATATAGCCAACTCTCACCATGTTTAAAAGGAACACACACCTTCTCACCTCACTTCCCGTTAAAATCTCCCAATTCTACCAACAACCCAAAGTCACCCCTAAAGGGATCTCGATATTATACATGGGCCTACAGGAGAAACATAAACTATTTAAAATGCAACACATGGAGGCCTGGGAAAGAGATGTGGGGAGGGAATACACTGTCCTTCAATGGGTAAAATCTCTAAGGATCGTGTACTCTTCTACTAAGAGCACTAACCTGATGGAAACACACCAAAAGCTGCTGTTGAGGTGGTACCTCACCCCTTATAGGCTATCTAAGATATATCGGGATTCATCTCCCTTGTGCTGGAGGAAATGTGGGGAGACAGGTACATTGGTCCACATTATGTGGTCTTGCCCGAAGCTGAGCCAACTATGGTCTGGGGTATGGAGGATAGTCAGGGACATTCTGGATCCAGTTGATCCGCTGACCCCGGGATTGGCATTACTCTCACTGGAAATAGACAAAATCCCAACCTTTTGTAGAACTGTAGTGTCGAACCTCCTTCTGGCCACAAGGTTGGTAGTTCTGCGCCACTGGAAGAACGTAGTATCGCCTTCACTTAATGAGGTAATTGCTACAATGCATACACAGGGCAAATACGAGATCATGCACTCGTACACAAAGGGTTCCTCTGAAGCCACGATAACAGCATGGTCCCCTTGGCAACAATGGTATTTAAACCTTACAGGTCTTTGAACTAGAGTGGACGTCTAGCGGGCTACTATTATTTGTCACTGATGGGGGTTTTGTGCGTCCTGTGCGAATTGGGCATATATGTTTTGTTTTGTTATTTAGATTATCTTTTTTATTTATTCCTTTTGTTTTGATACTATTACTTTGGAAGCATACTTAATACATGGTTACATGTGAGGTACCTGAACCTCTATGGTTTTGCCACTGTTGCATATGGTTTATACCTATAAGTTGGAAATACATGGGGTGACCAGGCCCTCCCGTACACTCGCCTAACACGGGAGTCGGGGGCTCTGGGCGGGACTACCACTCTGACCAAATGAGAGGGATTGGAGGGGGTGGTCTGGGTCCGGGATCCTCCGTTTCCGTGGGCCATCCGTGAAGGGCTATCATTGGAGAGGGGGGTCATTGCACCATTGCGCCATTGCGCCATTGCGCCATATCAAAGTCTTGTCAAGGTCATTCCGATTACATATAGTCACCATACGAAGTGTTGCTGTATGCTGTATGCTATTGTGTATGTACACTATGATATTTGCAAGTACCTTTTATGCTTATTGTTTTTGCAGTTTTGTTTCATGTATTGCAACTTTTCTAATACCCCAATAAAAAATATTGTTTAAAAAATAAAAAAAAGTCAGATTGTCTACTTTATTTGCCTTTAGTATGATATGTATACAATCCATTTTACCAGATCTGTGGTGATTTTACCATGTGTTTGTACGGTACTTCAGGTTTGGTCACAAGATTTCTTGCTAATATACCTTTTAGAAAATAAGGTTGTTTGCAGTTCTTTATTTTTGTTAAATAAAGATGGAAGAGTTTATTAGGCTAAATCAGGCAGCATTGCGCTGGGGAAACTGTAGTCCAGAAGAGGGAAACTCTACTGTAATCAAGAGGTTTCAAACCTTTTCTCAGAGGGATATTGCCAGGAGGAGAGAAAAGATCTGCATTTTCTCAAGCTGTACAGGGCACAGCTTCCTCTTGCCATGAGGAAACCTGGAGGGTGCATATTGCATTCACTGCTGCTGTATAACGGTGGCCTGAACAGGATCTAGAGTACTAAGTCCAGCTGTGCCAACAGCCAGATTCCCCTGGATGCAGAACACAGAGTGGAATATTCACTGGTACCAGGCTTGACTGGGACTATTCTCATGTGACCCAACAGTACAAGTGGGCCCCAACACTAGCAAGCTGAAGATTTAGGACAAAAGACTGTCACTCTGCACTCTAGACTAGTTATAGTATTAATATTCGCAGTTAATGCTTATATTCTTTATTTATTGCTGTCCTTACTGATGTATGTGTTGTTTCCAGTCTAGTGGTACAAAACACTGTTCTAAGTTACTTTGGGATATGGATCATTCTGTCTAAGAGACTGTGTCTGAATCTACTCTCCGTATGCTCATTTATACTCAATCCACCATTCATTCTAACCCACGCCAATACATTAAGTTAATTTACCACTAAATCTTTTTGTGTCTTTTCTGATACTAATTCACAACCAAGTTAAAGGTATCTATGCTTGTGTTCTTAAAAGTTCTTGCAGTAACTTTCATTCAACCAGGTCTGTCAGAGGGTTTGAGGTTGTTCTTAGATCAAGAAGCAGAGCAGAGAACACAAATTACCAAGTGGCTCCTTTGGGGATAGTGCTATACAGAGATGCAACAGAAAGTTAAATAAAAGATATAAAGTGATGGAAACTCCCTCTTAAACAGCTGTGAAATTTTGGATTCACATTTTTTTGGGATATGAAACATTGAAATTTTGGTGACAGAGCACTTTTTGCGATTTGGCACTGCATCGCTTTAACTGACAACTGCGCGGTCGTGCAACATGGCTCCCAAACAAAATTGGCGTCCTTTTTTTCCCTAAAAACAAAAATAGAGCGAAAATTTAGAAAAAAAATTAATATTTTTTACTTTTTGCTGTAATAAATATCCCCCAAAAATATATAAAAATAGTTTTTTTTTTTCTCAGGTTAGGCCGATACGTATTCTTCTACATATTTTTCGTAAAAAAAAAATTGCAATAAGCGTTTTTTGATTGGTTTGCGCAAAAGCTATAGCGTTTACAAAATAGGGGGTAGTTTTATGGCATTTTTATTATTATTTTTTTACTAGTAATGGGGGCGATCAGCGTTTTTTTTCAGTACTGCGACATTATGGCGGACACTTCGGACACTTTTGACACATTTTTGGAACCATTGGCATTTTTTTAGCGATCAATGCTATAAAAATGCCACTGGCAGTGAAGGGGTTAACACTAGGGGGCAGGGAGGGGATTAAGTATGTTCCTGGGTGTGTTATAACTGTATGGGGGGGTGGACTCACTAGGGGAAATCACTGATCTTCTGTTCATACATTGTATACTAACCCCTATATACACTGGGTCCTTTCTAAAGGCTTGCTGGGGGGGTATAAATAGGCAGATAAACAATGGTTTGACCTCCCCTTGACTACCCCTGCAATTAAAAAAGTTCACATACTGTAATATTGCAATATATGTTTAAGCTGTCCAGCTGCATCAAAGTAATCCCTATATCACCAGTGCAAGTCAGTTACAGAGCAGGGACCGGCCATAGAAGGATTACCTTTGATGTGGTTAACATGTATTGCAAAATATTTAAACTAGAGATACCTGTTTTTTATTGTTTTGTGTTTTTTTTGTTTTTTGCAAAGTTTTCTAGATATATATCAGTGTGCAGAGGGTTCATCCAGAATGTTTAGAGCTAACACGTGGTCACAGCCTTTTAGCACCTGATGGATCATATACATGTAGAAGATTTTGGGGTATGAGCACAGGTATGTCCTACTTTGGTTGTATTGCAGGTCAGTGTCCGGTCCTGAGCCTTGTAGCTCTGTAAATTGTGTCTATATCCCCCATGTTGGTACTATATCCATTTTGCAGAGCAAAGTAACGACTGGCCATAGAAGGATTACTTTGACACAGTTGGCCAACTTAAACATGTATTGCCATATATGTGAATTTAAAATGCCTGCTTTGTTTGCAATGGGTATATAGCAGTGTGCAGAGGGTTCATCCAGAATTTTTGGTGTTAGCATGTGGTCACAACCCTTTAACACCTGATGGTTTATATGCATGTATAAGCTATTGGGATTTGAGTACAGGCGTGTCTTACTTTTGCCATATCAGTAAGCATTTGGAAGTGAATTTTAAATTTTAGGCTCACTGTTGCAGTGTGATATTTCCATTCAAAATCACCATTCCACTGCCCCCCCCCCCCCCCCAAAAAAAAAAGAAAAAAACTGCCATTAAGTAAGTTGTATATTGTCTCCTGAATGCCTGGCAGGCACGTTTGTATCACTCTCTGAAGCCACTCATGTAACTGTTTCTGTAGTGAGGGGTGGCAATGGCTGACACCCATCTGAGCTAGTTTCAACAGCAATATTTTCATGTTGGATTGGACTGTACAAATAACATTTTATTGTGTCCTTCAAAGAATGTCTTTGGTCTATAAATGGCTTAATGCTTGTTCTTGAAAAAAACAAATACACACTCCTTTGTAAATACAAAACAGATCTTTATGATGTATAATGGGAATCCATTATTTTTTGTATTTGCTCCAGGCTTACATATGCCTACCAACACACCTGTTTGAAACTGCATTCTCATTTTGGTATCATTCTATGTAACTATTCAAGCAGAAAAAATCTTGCATCCTAGCCACAAACAATACATTGATTTATGGTGTTCCTTTTTTTATAAAATGAAGTCCTTTCATACAATGCATAGCATTCATGTATTTACTCTACATCTAGATATAGACCATTATCTTTATTGGAATTGGATTTCCTAGCAATATTAATGCAGAGATGCTTCTTGTAAATAGTAATGTTTTATACATTTGTGTATAGACCCTATCTGGAGTTGTATAGTTCTCAAGATATCATCTGCTGAATGCAATTTTCCTTCTGTAAAAGCGATCAATAAGTTTAAACCCTCATGTCAATTATGTACATGCTGTAAGCCACAAGTACAACAACATTTCAACAGCAAATATCTATGCTTTCTTATAAGAAATGTTTAAAACTGACAGCATTTTTAGAAGAAAACTAAACAAACAAGACAGTTTAGTAAGCAAAAATCCACGCTTAGGATGTATAGGGCGGTGGGGGTGTGAAAAAGGTGCAAAATGAAGTTGAGAAATAAATAAGTAAACAGACTGCTGCCCCCCTAACAAATAATCCCCTAGGGGATAATTGATGGATAGAAAGTAGGTGGATGGGGTAGTGGCGCTGTCTGTAAGGAAAGTAGTTTACTAGTACCTGAATATAAATGAGAAAACTAGTATATACTTAGTGTGTAAGGCTCTAATGTAGATCATAGAGCAACACTCTGTGCAATAAGTGTAGTAATAGGTAACAACCTAATTAGGTGTGTGATTACCATAAAACCACAAGTGCTGTGTAATAGTAAGAAAACTTACATAAAAGAAAGTGAATACCTAGATACAAAACAGTAGCTATAAATTTGTAAACATACACCACCATGAATGGTTAAAGTCCAAAAATATATAGTGACAAGGTGAACTAAGTGAGCCAATATGACATTAATGTTAGACAAATGCGGAGAGGCGAAGCAGGGTTTATGATCATGTGGCCGTGGTGATTTTTACTTTGGAGGGTTTTTACTTTGACCCCAGCCCACTCAATGAACAGGGTGGGGAGGAGTTCATGGACGAAGAATTGGTTGCTTCAGCGTGACCAATTCTCTCATATGCCTTTGCTGCAGGAGATCCAGGAGAATAATCTTGATGATTCCAGGAATTATCTCCGGATGACGGACCCCATTTTTCACCATTCTTTGGCTTTGCTGTCCCTTTATATTACAAAGCAGGTCGCCTGCATGCAAGTTGCCACGTTGCGGTATTTGGTGACAGTGAGAAGTCTGCAGGACATAAAGTTCTTGACAGGTACCCCCCCAGCCTCTGGGGATCATTATCCTGCAGAAGGACTATATTAAGGTAAGTTTTCTCCTTTAACATCACATTGTATGTATTTAATGTTTGCTAATGTATTGTATTTCTTTCATCATTCCCTAATTACCATGCTTGCAATATGCTGTGAATGTCCCCTTTGTCCTCATGTATCCTGTAAGCTTTTACTCCTTTTTTGGCCTACATGCATATTTGCCTTCACTAAAATGTTTACAATGGGCCATCACAGGGGGTGAAGAATCTGATAAGTGGACCTTGTGTCTAATCTGCTTGCAATGTTATGTGCAAAAATACAAAAAAATAATTCTGGTTTGACTTCACAGTTTCCTTCAATGCCACAGGAATGGCAGACTGTGGCTTCCTAATTTGCTCAGTGGTGGGACTTTCCTAACTGCAGAGGGGCAATCAATGGGAAACACATCCACATCGTCCCAGCCCCCAATTCGAGGTCATACTACTGTATTATAACTACAAGGGGTTAAATAGTATAGTGATGATGGCGGTGGTGTCGGAGACATATGAGTTCTTGTATGTTGATGTGGCGAAAAATGGCAGGATGTTGGATGGTGGAGTCATCGCCCAGACCGAGTTTTACAGATGGCTCCAGAATGGTGGCTTGGGATTGCCACCTGCTGAGGATAATGTGGCAGGACTTGCATTTGCTTTTGTCGCTGATGAAGCGTTTGGGCTGGGTGAACGCTTGATGCGGCCATTTCCCATGATTTACTGCTTGTGTTTCTTTTAGCTGTCTCCTAGATTCTCATAGTGCACTTGTAGTGCCAAGTGGATTTTCCTTTAATAAATAACCCCCATTGTCACTGTTAACACCAACTTACTACAAAAACTGGTATTGAGCATTGAAAGAAGAAGCCACACATTATTGAGTAAAAAACCTTTTACTCCATGCACATTGACATGTGTGTTAGAATTTTTTTGGGGAAACATCTTTGTTTAATAAAGTTTGACATGCCTAATGTCAACATGTGCTATCTCCCATCATGGGGGATTAATGGACATGTTTCAGGAATATAACCACATCCTCTCACCTACTTGAGTTGCGAGGAGGGGGTTGCACCCAAAAAACGCATTCATTGATATCCATGATGGCTTTTAAAATGTGTTAAAAAAATGAAATAGAAAAAATTACAAAAAACTGTAGAATTTTTGTTTGATTTAGATTCTGCCTAAAACATCAATGATGCTCTTCATTTTTTTTTCAGCACCATTGATTTTTGCTTTATCATGTCTAAATCTCCATTGCACACCATTATCTCCCTGATGAGGATGTGTGCACTTGCACTGGTGAAACAAGGTTCTTCTTCCACAACATCCACATAACCTAAAATAAAATAAAAAACACCATGTACTATAAATGTGCAGGCATGCATCTATTACCTGAAGCTGTGGTCTCAGACACTGACCTGTTGTGATCACTATTTCTCCCACTTCATACACCTTCCTCCCTCCACATCCTCAGGTTGTGGTGTGCTGAGTTCCCCTTCTTTCTGAGATGTGTGGATCCTGGTGTCCTCAGATGTCCCAAGTCTTTTCTTTCCTATAAGAATGAAACAAAAGATATACTTAGCACACATTTGAGGTCAGAAATAAGAATATGAAACATTGCTTGGAAGTGGGGTACAATTGTCTGTTTTGGCAGAGTTCCAAGCTAAAGTCATGATTTTTTCTGTTACCAAAGCTGGAATACTTACCTTTTTTGGACACGTTACACACATGGAAACACCCCAAGTATCCAATGGAGCACCTGTGTGGGACACCCTAAAAAGGTTGTTCCGGTGTCCCACTTTAGTGCTCCTGAGTCCAGATGTGTAAACAGCTGCTGAGTGTCCTCTCCTTACACTGAATCAAGTTTGCATTTCATTCTAGTTACAAACACATCTAGACAACAATGTACTAAACTTATTTTAATACAAATAGGCAGACCAAATGTAGTTAAAGGGGTTGTAAAGGTTTGTTTTTTTATTTTCAAAATAGGCTCCTTTAAGCTAGTGCATTGTTGGTTCACTTACCTTTTACTTCGATTTCCCTTCTAAATGTTTTTTTTTCTTTGTCTAAATTTCTCACTTCCTGTTCGTCTCCTCAGTAAACTTGACACCATCATCTGAGCAGTGTTTAGTCAGCCAGAACTGCTTACTGAACAGCTTACTGAGGAGGAACAGGAAGTGAGAAAACAAACCTTTACAACCTCCTTTAACCTGTATCTGCCAAAAACATTGGGCCAGATTCACGTACATTGGCGCATATTTTGACCGGCGTAGCGCACCTCCTTTACGTTAGACCGGCGCAATGTAGAGGCGCAATCACCGTATCCTCGTAGTATTTGCGCAGAAATTTGTAACGGAAATTCCGAGGCGTAGTAATTCAAATTGGGAAGGGCGTGGGCGTGTTTCATTGAAATGAGCCGTGACCCCATGCAAATGAAGGGCCGGCCGGATCGCGCATGCGCACATGAAGCAGACCATGGTCAGCACCTCTCTGCGCATGCTCACAACTCGGGAACGGCGCAATCAGTGAAATTGGAAGTGGACCCGGGCAACTTAGTGAAACTACGCAGAGAGCTTAAATAGACAGACACAAAAGTGCATCCCTTTGTATCCCTTCCTATACAGCAAGGTGTTTTTGTTCTGTTGTGTGTTCGCGTTTTTTGCGTTGTGACTTGTCTTTGTGATATTTGTTGACTGTTTGATCTAGTGTTTTGTAGAATCTATTTGATAGTGTCTTTTGGTGACTGGTTGTGAGACTTTTTGGTTGATAGATTTTGGTTTGTTTGTTTTGTTGCTTGATTTTTCCTGCTTGTTTTTGTCAGTGATTTTTGGTGATTGTTTGGGAGAGAGTTGTTGTATGAATATGACTGAGAGGAAGCGCAAGAGCAATTTTACTTTGGGGGAGAAACAAATTATTGCCCGGGCCCTTACCCAATATGGGCGTTTCCTGCACGGCCCAGAGAGTGCCAACACCACCCCAGCCAGGAAGAAGGAGATTCTTGCAGAACATTACCGACCAGGTAAATTCATTGGGGGGGGAGACCAGGACACGCGAGGGGATCGTCAAGAAGATCAATCATCTCCGGCGTCTGGTCCGAAAGAAGCTGGCCAAAATGGCAGCCCATGCCAGGGGCACTGGAGGGGGCCCACCATGCCCTGTTAGGCTTACAGCGGAGGAGCAAGTGTGTGGATCCTCCAACCTGTGAATGTTTTGTGTCATCCACAGGTGCTGGGCCATCTGGCCTGACTGCACCATCCCCTGGACATCCCCGGGACACCAGCCTGATGAGGACCTCCAGACGAGTCTTCGGAGGAGTTTGAGGAGGAGGAGTTTGAGTTGGAGGAGGAGGTCATGTCAGCCAGTGGATTGTTATTTTTGGAGGAGTCTTCCCCTCTGGCTGGCAGCAGCCAGCCCTCCATAAGGTGTAGCCCCTCCCACTCCTCCCCCAACAGGGCTCCCCTCCCAAGGGCCTCCCCTTCTCCCCGGCCACAAGCATCAGCTGAAGGCAGGAAGTCGTCCTGGAAGACCAGGGGGGTGCCCGAGGTTCTGCCCGCCAATCTCAGAAGGGACCAGGCCCTTCAGACCCACCATCTGGGACAGGTCAGTCAGACTTTGTTGCGGATGGAAGAGAGCCTGTCCTCCACAAAGGATACGCTTGGGGACCTGGACTGCCACTCCCGGGCTATTACAAACTGCCTAAACAAACTGCAGACTACTACAGCAGACATTGGGCAGGATGTGAGGGCCCTCACCCAGGCTATCCAGGCCAATACGGCAACACTAAGTGCTGGCCTAAACAGAATTGCCGTGGCCTTGGAGGGCAGGCCGCCAGGTGGGCAGAGACCAGGGGCTGCTCCTCCTTCCCCGGATTACCCCCCCCCTCCCCATGAGTCTCCCCTGAGGAGCCGGTGCTGTGGCCGTGGGCGCCCCAGGCGTGGGACACGCCAGCGGCATTAATTTGGTTTCCCCCCCCTTTTTTTTTTTTTTTACTTTTTTTTTTGCTGGACATTTTTTGTTTTTTGCTGGACAATTTTTTATTTTATTTTTTTGGGTTGTGAATGAATTTGGAATGTGGGGGTGACATTCCTGCCGGAAAAGGGGTGTCACCCTCATTTGTGGTGGAGAAGGGTTCCCCAGGACCAGGGAGAAGTGATCCCCAGGTCCGTGTGAATGGTGTATGAATGTACAGTGACATAATTGGAGCCGTGGCATGGCGTTGCTGCTCACAAGTCCTGCATGGTGGCCTTGTGCTAATCCAATTTGATGAGGATGTGATGTGTCTGTGCTAGGGACCACAGTGGTGTGCATGCATGCATTCTCATTGTGCCATGATTAATGTGTGTGTTTAACGTGCAAAGATGCCTAATGTGAGCTGTCTCCTGGCTGCTGTTCCCTCAGAAGATGGGGTATCCTCAGTTAGGGGGGGATTGTCTGACTCGGGGGTCAGGTCATCACGTATGTCAATCTGCAGGCCCTTTCTCACTGCAAAGTTGTGCAGCATGCAACATGCACCGATGATCTGGCACACACAGTTTGGGGAATACAACAGAGTCCCCCCAGACGTATCCAGGCATCGGAAACGTGACTTCAGGAGGCCAAAGGTGCACTTCACCACTGCACGTGTTTGGGCTTCATTGTATCTTTCCTCTCCTGGGGTTTGGGGGTTCCGGATAGAAGTCATGAGATGGGGTCCCAGTGCAAATGCAGAGTCATCTGTAAGGGAAAAGACAGAAGGATATTAGTCATGCATGTGCCCCTTGTGATGTGTGCATAATTGGGGGGGACAGTTATGCCTGCCACCCATGTCGCTCACCAACCAGCCAGGTGTCCCCATACACGTTCTGTTCGAATTCCATTGGGATGGGGCTCTGATTGTATATGTAGCTGTCATGGCTGGATCCGGGGTGTTTGGCACGGACGTGCCATATGAGGCCTTGGGCATCGACTATCACCTGTACGTTGATGGAATGCCAATGCTTCCTATTGCGGTATATGTGCTCTGTCTCACGGAGGGGCTGGAGTGCCACATGTGTGCAATCAATGGCCCCCACGGTGCGTGGGAATCTGGCAATTCTGTAGAAATCTGTCATTGCCTTCAGCCGCAGGTCCTCAGTGTTTGGTTTGATGATTTGGTTGGCCATGCGTCTGAGGATTGCAGGGATAACCTGGTGCACACATCTGCTCATGGAGGATTGTGCCATCCCAGCCACCACTCCACTTGTTCTTTGAAAAGAGCCACTGGCAAGGAAATGGAGTGTTGCCAGGACCTTGACCAGTGGCTGCACTGCATGTGAGCGGTGTGTTGGGCTGGTGATGTCCTCCTGCAGGGTTGTGGTTAATTCCAGGATGGCATGAGGGGTGAATCTGAAGATGCGATACACCTCAGAATCACTCATGCCAAAGAGGTCTATGCGTGTGCGGTATATCCTCTCCCGTGCCCTCCTCCGTGCCCTCCTCCGTGCCCTCCTCCGTGCCCTCCTCCTTCTTTGCTCCTCTAAAGTCATTAGTATAGCTATGAGCAAGGATGCCCCTGGCATGTTGGCATAAAGTTTGTTGTCCAGCAAGTGTGACTGCTCAGCTCCTCACTAACAGTGTTGCTTTAGCTGACATGTAGACGGATTGTCTAATTTTATTCCACCTTTTATATGGTCTAATTTTAGACAGGACGTGCAGCTGATGCGCACAGCGTGTAGCCTGCGCTGCACCAACTTACTTTTGTGGACCCCCGTAACTCCCTCATTTGCATATTTGAATAGCAAATCAATGGTGTGTCTAGCGCAGTTTTGCGCGGACGGATACGCCGGTCTATCGAAATTACGCCGGTCCAAAAAAAGTAGATTTCATGCGTATATCGTTTTGGGGATGCGGCGCATCGATACGCATGTGCAGATTTAGACTTACGCCGCGCATCTCCTAGAACGCCTGCGTAATGGCTCTGTGAATCTGGCCCATTGTATTTAGTGGGCGAACAAACGATGTTTACTACAACCGATTACTGTGCCCACAAACCTGAAAGTTGCTATTTTAAATTGTACAACAGTAAAAAAAGGCACATGGAGCAACATGCAAGTAATAATTATAATAGGAACACAGGACAAATACTTACTTTTTAGAAGCAGTTTCCCAATCCTTCTGTACTGATCGTGCTCCCTCAATTTCAGGTCTGACCAGTGTTTCCTCAATTCACTCCTTCGATCGTTGTACCCCAAAATTCCTCTGCAGACTTCTCACAACTTTAGTCATGATCTTGGCCTTTCTCACATTTGGGCTGGGGTATGGTCCATGCTTCCCATCATAGTCGGTTCTATTTAAGATATCCACCATCTCCACCATCTCTACAAAGGACATATTTGAGGCCTTATATCTCCTCCTGGATCAGGATGTTTCTGGCTCCAGGCTTTCCTCCTCATTATTGGTATTATCACACCTGCTATGTCTCTGCCATATGCTCTCTCACTACGCCGAAAGAGAAGGTGGAGGAAATATACTATAAAGTATGTAAGGGGTGGGTGACGTGGGCGGAGTTTAACGCATGCGCAGTGTATATAATGCTAACACGCGTGTGTCGTATGTACGATCTGTGAGCAGAGGAAGGAGTAACATAAGTGCAGATCGGTATAACAAAGGTACAATTTTAACTTGGGCATCAGTGGCCTATACTGCTTACACACAAAAAAAAATATGGAGATCACTAGAAAATAATAAAAAAATAATAATAAAAAAAAAAACCAGAAGATCTTGATTAAAATAAAAAAGATGACTATAAAAAAATTCGAAACATTATTCAGGAGATCTGGCTTTAAAAAAGAAAACGATTATTCAGGAGATCACGAGAAATAATAAAGAAATACATTTGTCAGAACTGTGTGAATATCAGCAGCAAAACAACTTTATTATTCTAGCATTATAAAGAAGAAAAGAATGCTCTGCTTTAAAATATCGATCGCTTCCGTCTCGTCCTTGATTTAGAGCATGCATGTTTTTTTGTGCAACGGAATTGCATACACGATCGGAATTTCCGACAAGAACTTTTGTTGTTGGAGAAATTGAGAACCAGCTCTCAAACATTTATTGTCGGAAATTCTGACAGCAAATGTCCGATGGAGTGACACGCGGTCGGAATACCCGACCAAAAGCTCACATTGAACATTTGTTGTCGGAAATTCCGATTGTTTGAAGTGGCATAACTTTGCCGGGAGTGTGCAGGGCGCTCACTCTCGGCACAACTTTGTTTGCTAATTGGTACGCATATATGTGGTTGCTCGTGGCCAAGGCCCATGCTAACACATTTGTTGATTGGTGATTCTAGCCTGCAACCAGATTCTGCCCTCAACTCGTTCCCTATATGGGGCCAGACCAAATCCAGGTTTAAGATGAAGACATGTTACAACATCATGGGATGGAGTAAAAATGCTTTCATTAAAATCTCTATGTTAATGAGCAGTTTTATAACACACATATACAAACTTTTTTCTGACTTGTTTTATTATATAATTAGTGCATAAAAAACACTGTGGGACAGATTCTTATACCTGGCGGCGTAGCGTAGCGTATGTTATTTACACTATGCCGCCGCAACTTACAGGAGCAAGTGCCGTATTCTCCAAGCACTTGCTCCGTAATTTGCGGCGGCGTAGTGTAAATGGCCCAGAGTATCCCCTGCGTAATTCAAAGGGGGCGGCTTGTATTTAAATTAAGCGTGCCCCCGCGCCGAACGAACTGCGCACGCGCCGGCAGTAAACGTAGCCCAGTACGCATGCTCCATAGTACGCCGCAAATACATTGGTTTCGATGTGAACGTAATTAACGCACAGCCCTATTCGCGATGAGTTACGTAAACGACGTAAACAACAGAAAAACACGACGCTGTCCCGACGTCCATACTTAACATGGTGTACGCCGGACCTACGCAAGGTTACCCCACATTTAGCAGGGGTAACCTTACGCTTACGCAAACTACGTAAACTACGACGATGGGGCGCAAATACGTTCGGGAATCGGCGTATCAGGCTCATTTGCATATTCGACGCAGAAATCGACGCGAACGCCACCTAGCGGCAAGCATAACATAGCAACTTAGATGCGACGGTGTAAGTGATTTACGCAAGTCGGATCTAACCAAAATCTATGCGTAACTGATTCGAAGAATCAGTCGCATTGATACCCAGCTGAAAAAACAGAGATATGACGGCGTATAAAGAGCTACGCCGTTGTATCTCTTAAGAGAATCTGGCCCTGTATCTTTTGCCTGATACTAACATTGTCACATGCCTTTAACTCAATGCATATTCTGTTACTGTACAACATACAGTATACCAATATTCCTTTATTTCGTTTCATACCCTAATAATGTATGGATCAATGTGAGAATTCAAAAAGGATTAGCTGGTCTCTGTGTGTTTATTTATTTAACTTAGACATGCACTTTAGTTACTTATAGTATATCAGGCTTTTATAATGGTAATGTATTAAATTTTTCTGTATCTACAATTTACTCCAGTATTATGTCAGTAGATTAATATAAATTGGCCTTTAGACTTTTCTGTAGGCACTAATTCTCTGATACGTTCACTTTGCATGACTCACAGTGACAGGTTTCTGTATTAACCTGCAGCTAATAATGTAAGCATATGAGTCTCTATGCACACTACCCATGAGAAAGCAAAAGATACAAAAGAAACATAAAACAAGATACAAAATAAATGTATTATAGTTGAGAAAATAAACAATACAACAAAAATGTTTCAGTTAGAGAGCTAAAACAGATTGTTATACTGGCGTCATAAGGGTGTTTCTGAAACCCTCAGAAGCACGAGCCAAATAATTGGATCCTTTAATGATGCAGAAGAAGTTCCAATATGCAGCTCCTCTTCTAATTCTAGTTCCTACATTCAAAAACTCCAAAGTAATCAAGGCTAAATATTTTAAGATTTATACACACAACTCCTACAGTAACAGATGAGTAACCAGGAAAGACCTGTCCACCTGACACACACACAGATCATGGTGGTCTAGTAAAGTGGAGCTAAACCCACCAATGTAATTGTTTTCTAAAGGAAAGTTCAAGCTAGAAATGTGCAATAAATTTTCAGTCAAACGTGACATTTTCATTTTCCGGCAACTGTCACTGCTTGAAATATCAGTTAGGAGCTGATAAAAAGTAAGTCCTAAAATGGCTACTGTAATAGCTGATTGGGTGTGCAGCGCCAGACTAACTGCAGATCTAACTAAAGACTAAGATGGCACTGCCCTTAGCCAACATTTAGAAATGAAAATTTTGTTATACACTGAGGTTCCTAGTGTCTACCAAAGAACATGTGTCCCAACCAGCACAATGTTGCAAAATATGCTCTAATACAGTGGAGGGTGAAGTTCACCTTCCAAAAGTGCAATAGTAAACCAATGGTCATGTGATCATTTCCTGGGCACTTTAGAGTGCAGTAATTCTCTGGAGGAAGCATACATTCTCCCTTGCGGTACATAGTAAAATAAAAAATACTCATAGGCAGAAAGTTTTAATCATATTGTATAAGTAAACACAGCTAGAATCACTAACATACATACATACACCCCTATAATATAAATATATTGTTTAGCTATTGATAGTTTTGATATATAATATTAACCCCTATCTTGTGTTGGACAGAGAGAAGAAGAAATAGAACATCCCTCCAGTTCTTTATTATTTGGGTTTCTGTTGGGGTGATTTCGTTATACACCATTTGCCAAAAGATAGAATATGGATAGAAAACTGGCTGAAAGACAGGATTCAGAGAGTTGTGGTTAATGATTCTTACTCTGAATGGTCCAAGGTTATCAGTGGTGTACCCCAAGGTTCAGTGTTGGGTCCCTTACTTTTCAATATATTTATAAATGATATTGGGTCTGAGATCAAAAGTAACATTTCTGTTTTTGCAGATGACACCAAGCTATGCAGTGGAATAACGTCCTTGCAGGATGTCTCCAATTTACAAGCCGACCTCAATGCTCTGTCTAATTGGGCGACTATGTGGCAGATGAGGTTTAATGTTGATAAATGTAAAGTTATGCACTTGGGGACTAAGAATATGCATGCATCATACATGCTAGGGGGAGTTCAACTGGGGGGATCTGTAGTGGAGAAGGATCTGGGGGTTTTAGTTGATCATAAGCTCAATAATGGCACGCAATGCCAAGCTGCGGTTTCCAAAGCGAGCAAAGTCCTTTCTTGTATTAAGAGAGGTATGGACTCCAGAGATAGAGATATAATTTTGCCCCTGTACAAATCATTAGTAAGACCTCATCTGGAATATGCAGTCCAGTTTTGGGCACCAGTTCTCAAAAAGGATATCGGAGAACTGGAGAAAGTGCAGAGAAGGGCAACTAAACTGATAAGAGGCATGGAGGAGCTCAGCTATGAGGAAAGATTAGAAAAACTGAATTTATTCACTCTTGAGAAGAGGAGAATAAGGGGTGATATGATCAACATGTACAAATATATAAGAGGTCCATATAGTGAACTTGGTGTTGAGTTATTCACTTTGAGGACGCTGAGGACAAGGGGGCACTCTTTACGTCTGGAGGAAAAGAGATTTCACCTCCAAATACGGAATTTTTTTTTCACAGTAAGAGCTGTGAAAATTTGGAACAGACTCCCTCCAGAGGTGGTTCTGGCCAGCTCAGTAGATTGCTTTAAGAAGGGCCTGAATTCTTTCCTAAATACACATAATATAACTGAGTACTAAGTTCTGTAGGTAAAGTTGATCCGGGGTAAATCCGATTGCCTCTCGGGGCATCAGGAAGGAATTTTTTCCCCTCTGGTAGCAAATTGGATCATGCTCTTCTGGTTTTTTTTGCCTTCCTCTGGATCAACTGTGGGTATGGAGTTGGGTTGTACTGTGTTTTATTTTGTTTGTTTATTTTTTTTTATGGTTGAACTGGATGGACTTGTGTCTTTTTTCAACCTGACTAACTATGTAAAATAGACAAAGAGCAAAAAAATAAAAAATCCAATACTTCTCCGCTATTTGTTTCTATTAGAAAGTCCAGGGGCGTGACTACCGCGCGGCTGGATGGACGCTTGAGATTGCAGCTCCTCCAGAGGATCGGGGATACCAGCGGCTAACAGCAGTGTAGAAGTTCGGCACACAGCTCTACAGCTTGGGGAGAGGTGGTGCAGTCCTCCGGGATGGCTAAGAAGAAGAAGGATCCCGCTGGTTTAAAAAAACTCCTGCACTTCTTCCTCCCTATGAAGCAGACGAATGGCCAAGATGGTGCCGGAGGCTGCTCGCCGGCATCCTCCAGCGGCTCATCTCACTCTCCACAGAGCCCTGCATTTCCCACAGCTTCTAAGGCCTCTCAGCCCAGATCACCAGCGGCTTCAACTCCATCTATGCAGAGCCCTGCTAAATCGAAGCCCAGGCTGTCGGCTGGCTCTTCTCCCATTGAGGTAAGCCTCAATTGCGACTCTGCTGATACCACCAAAGAACTGTCTGACACGTTTAGCTCATACACAGCCACTGCTCAGTCTGTCTCTGAATCCATATTGAAAGACATGTTGGTGTCTATCCATGCATCATTACAGACTAACATGCTGCAATGTGTAGCTAACTTTAAAGCTGAAGTGCAGGAGCTGGGGGGAAGAGTGGATAAAATGGAGCATAAAATGGGTGAATTTGTTGCTTCCCACAACTCCCTGATAGATGCACATAATGAGCAAGATGACCAACTAGAAACCCTTAAAGCCAAAGCAGCAGATCTTGAGGACCGCTCAAGGCGGAACAACTTGAAGCTTAGGGGTGTCCCTGAAACTGTTCTAAATGCTCATCTAAATCAGTATGCTTGCAATCTGATTCATGCGGTCCTACCATCTATTCCTGCCTCAGAATTGGTAATTGACCGAATACACTGCTTGCCGAAAGCTTACTACCTTTCGGATGACATCCCGAGAGACGTTATAATGAGAGTGCATTTTTATCATGTCAAAGACCAGCTTATGGCCAGTTTCCGAAAAAAAAAAAAACAGATCCCTGAGCAGTTCTCTCGCCTTCAAGTGTATGCAGACTTTTCGCAATATACACTGCAAAAGAGGAAGTCACTTCTGCCGATCACAAAGGCTCTCAGGAATCATAAATTAATTTATCGCTGGGGTTTTCCTACGAAGCTTACCGTTATGTATAACAGCACCACCTCTGTACTCACGTCTTAAGATGAGGGCCTAGCTTTGCTTCGCTCCTGGGACATCCTTCCGGAGCAGGAACCTGTATCCCGCTCACCTCCATCTAAAGTTAACACCCAGGAGGATTGGCAGACCGTCTCCCATAAACGCAAGCAAAAGAATCAGTCAGTCAGTTTCTAACCGTTTTGTTGTTTGGTGTGCTCATTTTCATTCAAATGTGTTCACGTATGAGGAGGCAAAGGTCGTTGCAGCTTGACAAACTCTTGAGATATATACAAACCCTTGAATCTTCTAATAAATCTAACCCCACCCACTCCTCATGCACAGCGCTTTCTAAATTATGCATGATAAATATCTTAGGCCGCGTACACACGATGAGACATGTCCCCTCAAACATGTCCGACGGACCGTTTGCAGCGGACATGTCTCATCTAATTTTGGTCCGATGGCGTGTACACACCATTGGATCAAAATCCCCACCGGCAGACAGCGCGGTGACGTGGCAGTGACATTGACGCCGCCACGTCACCGAACCAGGAAGTGAAAAACGTCCACGCATGCGTCGAATCCATTCGACGCATGTGAGGGCAGATATGTCCACTGGTTAGTGTACTAACCAGCGGACATATCCGACAGACATGTCTCCGGCGGACAAATTTTAAAGCATGCTTTGAAATTTGTCCGCTGGACAAACATGTCTGCTAGCCCATACACACGATCGGATTTGTCTGCTGAAATGGTCCATTGGACCAGTTTCAGCGGACAAATTCGATCGTATGTACGTGGCCTAAAAGCCCTTAAGCTAGCACACTACTCTTCCGGTAATAAGGCAGGCAAATTTCTTGCTAATCGCTTCAAAACGAGAAAGCTACAAACTAAGATTGGACACCTGATAGATCCATACTCGAAGCAAAAAATTATTAATCCTAAGGACACTACTATGGTTCCCTTTATAATCTGAAAGATGACCCTAGTACCCCACAGCCTAACATTCCTGACATTCAATCATGTTTAGCCTCGTTACAACTTCCTACTCAGTTGCAAGTGCTTAATGCACCTATAACTCCCCAAGAAATCAATAAGGCAATTCATTCGTTACCGGCTGATGGCTTATCGAATGATTATTACAAGCAGTTTCAAGACGTTATTGCCCCGAATCTTGACTCAGTGTTCACAGCTGCAATGTCCTAGGCCTCTTTTCCAAAGGAGATGTTACAGGCTTATATTGTGACCATACCGAAACCAGGTAAGGATCCTACCCAGCCAGCCAACTACAGACCGATCTCATTATTAAAGCGGATCTCCCATGCAATTACGTTTTTTTTTTTGTCCAACTGGACAAAAAAAAAACATAGCTAATTGCAGGGCTTAAATAAACGTACTTCTCTCCGCTCTAATGTCCGCTCCGCTCTCTTTGTGTGCTGAAGAAAAACGTATATTCCTTTTGTTGCCATTTGTAGTGTGGGCATTACATACGGGCAGGGACTTCCTGGTTGCGGTGATGGTGTGTTCCCAGCATCCGCCGCTCGATCTCACGCATGCGCACACGCAGCACGGACCATATAGCTATGGCAGGCATGGTCCTGGTCCCCGAAACCACGCAATGTTTCGTCTAGGCCAGAACAACAAGGGAGCTATGACAGAAGCTCCCAGAAAACACAGCGCGGGACAGGAAATAGGAATAACCCGAGGAAAACCCGAAGGCTCCAGACCGGAAGGCAAACGAAAAACTCAGGTAATGTACATATTTATTAAACTTAAATATCCATTTCGGTATTGTTTTTTTTTTTACTTTCAAAGATTTTATTTTCACAAGATGGAAAAATACAATATGACATAAAAATGAAAAAGTGGCATAGAAGACATAGGGGTCAATTCACAAAGCTTTATTTTCAGATTGCGAGTGTTATTTTAACGATTTTGCACGTTATTGAAGCTAGTTCAATTCACTAAACGATTTAACGCTTTGAAAAATCATCAAATAACGTTTCCCTACACAGAACCGATATTTTAAGGTGTGGATCCTTATTAAAGAGTCAAATCGTTATTTTAAAGATTCAAAACTTTATTTTAAAGAGTCAAATCGTTAAATATGTACAGAAGTGCAATTCACAAAGATTTTTTTGACAGTTATCAATCGTTAAGCAATCGTTAAATTAACACCTCCCTCAGGGTGGCGTTATGACATTTCCCAGGCGATATTTTGTTGTTAGGGGAAGCTTTTGGCGATTTTTGTAGTGTAGTGACGTTTTTAGTAGTGTTGGGCAAGATAGAACCGCGCTCTATTTGAGCTTAAAATTATCCAGAGGCGAAGAAGAACACGTTAGAATGTTGTTCAGATTTATAAACGTGTATTCCGTTCACATACTATTTTGGATGACTTTTCTGAAACCCAGGTGATAGCTAAATTCTGATTATCACCTCCCATGATTTATTCTCTGTATGAGGAAATACACATGGCTTTAGAAAAACACACACTAGAAGTTTTGCACATCACATGCTCAATCTCCATGTGTATTGCTTGTCTCTCTCTCTCTCTCTCTCTCTCTCTCTCTCTCTCTCTCTCTGTATCTGCTCTTTTCCACATGCAGCTGTTCTCCTCCCCTTATGCTCCCAGAATGCATCTCTCCAGCATTAGTTAACGATCTTAAGAGTTATTTTAACGTCTCACATGTTAATAATAACGTCTGAGTAGTTAGCATAACGTTTGGATAAAGAGTCAGTTGAAAACCATAACGACTATGTTAAATAACGATTATAGCTTTCGTGAATACCATGTTTGCTAGCGTTAAATAAGGAGTGCTAATTTAACACCTGAAGAAAACCAATAACGTTTCTCTTTGTGAATTGACCCCATAGTATTGTTCTTACATCTTTTTACAACAGTGAACATGATGACAACTTATTCAAGATATAAAAAACAGAATATACCACATTATTCATGTCAATGTCTCTGCGTTCTCAAAAAAGAGAAAAAAAAAGATAAATAAAAAGTTTAGTGACCTGGATTCAAAAAATAGTGCGTTTACCATATATAAACATATTTTTAGTTCAACTTATTAAGATCAAACAGGAAAATTTAGCTGGATGAGAAATTATCACGGAAAACAAAAGAAAAGAAGGTTAACCAATCAGGAACATAATTATTAAATAAAGAGAATGACCGGCGTATTATCAGCCTGAACCGGCACCCCAAATGGGTACACACTGTGCCGGAACTGGCTGGTATTGAGATTAGAAAATTGTATCAGGACCAATAACATTCAAGTATAGTCCGAAGTGTTCTGAAGTTCCTAAATATGTTCAAAGCATGTACAATTTCCAGTATAGTAAATTTGTAAGAAACAAGTTTTTAAAGTACTGGAGGCTGTAGTATATTCTAAAGAACAGTAAGAAAGACAATACTTATGTCTTAATCAGCAAAAACATAACAAAAACAAAAAATAAAAATACTGGAGGAATATTGTGTCAATAAACACAAACCATAGAAATAGACAGAATAGAAGAGAATGGAAAGAAGTGAAGAGAAGAAGAGAAGAACAGAACCGAAAAGTACCGAGTCAGCTCACGGATTCGCTCCCACCAGAATGGCTTCCTAAAACTAGTGTGATCAAAACCTACGGTTGATCTGACCAAACTATGCTGGAATTCCTGGCTTTAAAGAAATGCCTACATGATGGGCCCATGGTTCCCAAATATTCTCGAACTTGTCTTTGGAATCAAGCAAAATACTAGCCAGTTTTTCCTGGGCCATAATCCATGAGATTTTGCGCTTGGCGGCCAAAAAAGAAACACTGGGCTGTTTCCAGGCCCTGGCCAAAGTAGATTTAGCCCCCAGCAGAATAAAATGGATCAGGCTCCGTGAACATTTTGGGGTCTTGGGATCAAGATTGTTTAGGAGAGCAACTTCCGGGGACTTAGAAATTTGCAATCCTGTAACTCTATAAATAAGATTAAATATTTTAGACCAAAAACTTCGAATTCTAGGGCAATCCCACCATTCGTGGACTATGGATCCAAAAAGACCACAACCTCTGAAGCAAATAGCCTTCGAGGATGGGTACATTAATAATAATTTGGCAGGGGTGAGATACCATCTAGATATAACTTTTAAATTGGCCTCTACTAGAGCCACGTTCAGGATGCCTTTATAAGCCCTCGAAAAATTCAGAGACCATGTGTCTAAATCCCAATCCAGCTTCAGGTCCCTTTCCCAAGCTGACATGGAAAGCTAAACATTGGTAAATAATGGAGATACCACCCCTCTGCTCCTCTGCACTTCCACACCATGTTTCATACGCCATGAAGTGTGGTGGCAGTGGTTTTTCTTTCCAAATTTTATGGAGGAAATGTTGTATCTGCCCAAATCTGAAGATTTCTGAGTTTGGGACCCTAAGTTGCCTCTTACAATGAATAAGAGTCAAAGGTCCCGAAGCGGAAAAAAAATGACCTATTCGGTAAAGACCTTTGTCCAACCACCACTTAAAAGAGCTAATATCCAAACCCGGGACAAATTCCGGATTGTTAAATATGTGAGAGAGCGGCCTACGACTCGAGGTTAGCGTAGGAACAGATCTCAGCCTATCCCAAATTGCAAGGGAGTGAGATAAGACCGGGGAGAGAACAGCTAGTCTGTCCTTAGGAGGAACCCATAATAAAAAGTCTAGCGTGTACGACGGGGCGGCTTGTCTTTCTATCCAAATCCAATCCGGCTTCTCAAACCTTGAGTAAATCGTCGAAAGTTGAGCGAGCCGCGCCGCTTGGTAATACCAGATTAGATTTGGAAGACCCAAACCTCCATATATCTTAGGTCTAAGAAGGGTACTACGGGGTAATCTATGATCGGAACCACCCCAGACAAATTGAATAATTTTCCTCTGCAGAGTTTGGAGGTGATCTTTTCTTACTGTGATTGGGATGGCCCTAAAGAGGTATAATAAACGGGGAAGAAGGGTCATCTTAATAGAATGAATCCTGCCTAGCCAAGATAGACCACTGTTAGCCCAGGATTTTAGGTCTAGTTCAAGTTTCTTGTATGTGGGCGGAAAATTAACTGAATATAATAATTCAATTTTGGGGGGAAGGTTAATACCCAGATATTCTAAGTAATCATCCTTCCATTTAAAATCAAAGGTGGTCCTCAAAACCTCGACCGTGCTCGGCAACAAAGAAATGTTTAGAGCAAAAGATTTCTTGTAGTTAACCTGGAGGCCCGAGGCCCCGGAGAAATCCCTTAAAATGTTACATAAAATCGGAAGTGAAGTGACTGGGGAAGTAATAAAGAGCAACATGTCATCCGCAAACAAACCACATTTATGCGTTTGAGTTCCACAGGAGACCCCCAACACATTAGGATTGGAGCGGATGGCAATCGCCAGTGTTTCGATGGCAATGGCGAAGACTAAGGGTGAAAGGGGGCACCCCTGTCTAGTCCCCCTTGCTATATTGAAAGGAGATGAGTAATGTCCCATAAGGCGTATCAGTGCTTTCGGCGTAGAATATAGGGATTTAAGTATACCTAGAAATTTATGCCCAAACCCCCAACGTTCCAATAAAAGAAATAAATAGAGCCACTCAATAGAGTCGAAAGCTTTGTGTAAATCTAGGGATAATAGCATACCTCTCTGTTTGGGACCCCCCTCCCAATTTGATTGCAGAATAGAGACTACATCTACCGCCCTCCTTATTTGATCCGGTCCTTGTCTTCCTGGGATGAAACCCACCTGATCTTTATAAATGTACCGACTTATAAGAGGGTTCGAACTCGTGGGTTTAATTTAGAAGCTAACATAGACCCTATTTTATCCTTCTGATGGTAGTATTTAGCCCCACTCCAGCGTATGGCTTTTTCTGCTTTAGCAGTTAGTAATAAATTGAGCTCTAACCTGATAGCGTCTACCTGATCGGCCAGTTCTTTGGTGGGTGATTTCTTATGTTGGGATTTAATGACTGCTTTTTTGTCTTCGAGCATTCTAATATCTATAAGCCTTTCTTTTTTAAAGCGTGAAGCTAAACTAATTATTTTCCTCTAATGGCCACTTTATGAGCTGCCCAGAGGACTTCAGGAGAGACTTCCTCTACATTGTTTAAAGAAAAGTATTCCTTTAGGGAATTTTCTATCTCCTTGAGCACAACAGGGTCACTCAGCAAGGATTCATTCAGACGCCAGTAAGGGCCCGAAGGTTTAGAGCGAGCATTCAATACTGATAAGCAGACAATAGAGTGGTCCGACCAGGGGATGTCAGTAATAGTGGCCTTAGTTGTGCAAGGGATAAGATTAGGGGGAACCAAAATGTGGTTGATTCTAGCATAGATTTTATGAGGGGCGGAGTAATGGGTGAAGTCTTTCTTATTTGGATTCAACTCCCTCCAAATGTCTATTAGTCCCTGTTTATGAAGGGTACGTGCAATATTCAAACTAGCTCTAGTGGGGCGCAATAGCTGTGATTTATGCGGTTTAGACCTATCCAGTCCTTGGTCGAAGGCAACATTCGAGTCGCCCCCAAAAATAGTCTTGCCCTCTGTGATGGGTAGCAGGGCCTTAAGAAGATCCTGAAAGAAAGTGGCCTGACCTTTGTTTGGTGCGTAGTAAGAAATAAAGGAGTAAATGACACCCTCAATTGTGCCCTTAACAAGTATATATCTGCCCTCCGGGTCCCTGTGCGTGGAGATATGACTAAATGGACAATTTTTAGAAAGAAAAAGTGCTACTCCCCGTGTCTTATTTTCTGCATTCGCCAAAAAAAAAGTGGGATAGTGTGAGTGTATGAACTTTGGTCTATACCGAGCCGGAAAATAAGTTTCCTGGAGCATTACTACATCAAATTTGGACGATCGGTAGTGATCAAAGGCTAACCTCCGTTTCCTGGGGGAATTCAGGCCCTGCACATTATGGGTAGCAACCCTAAGTTCCCTATTTATACAAGTTGGGTCAGCCATCTATGTGGTAGTGGGATGTGTCGTTATGAAATGCAGGACTTACCCTTTGATGTCTTCTTGAAACTGGGATCATGTGCGGAGAACGGGAGGTTAGGAACCAGATCCAAATTTCCATGGAAAGGAGGAATCCCCAGCTGACTCGGTAAATAGAGAGAGACAAAAAAGAGAAGGAAAAGAAGCAAAGAGAAAAAACAAATACAAAAAAAAAGAAGAAAAAAAAAAACATAAAACGTAACATATATTCCAGAGTACATTCTAAGTCCTCGGCTGTAGAAAAATCAGCCAGAGACTTGAACATTAACACTTGCCAACCCCTCAAAGGGGCCCGACTACCCATCCCGCAGAAGCGGAACTCGCCTTTGAGGGATGGGGGAGGTGCATGTGAGTCATCCCAGACCCAATTAAACTATACGAATAAACCATTAAGTATTATGCACAAAAAATATATCTTAGACCATCGGGACCCTCTACTGTGGATTGAAATAGTAAAAGAACCTATAACCAAAACCAAAAAGAAGAAAAATCTACTCATGAGGATTTTGAGACCTGGAGGAGCCGACCGTTTGGGAGGATCTCCAAGCCCCAAACCTGCAGCTGTAGAACCTATTAGTCAGTTTTAGGATCTTTAGGGTCACCAGCATATAAAACTTCTAACCCTGCCCGGTAAAAGGAATGTTAAAACTAAACCTTGGGCAGATAGAAATAAAAAAAAAAAAAAAAAAAAAAAAGGGAATTCCTATCCTAGGAGAGAAGAGACACAAGCCCTACAGAGAGAAAGTCAATATGAGCTATTTATGTCTCCCATGGAGGGATCTCTACGGCCAATATGCCGATTAAGAGAAATGTCCCAGGCAGAGGTGTATTTAGGTTTTGTGCTGCCCTAGGCCTGACTAAACCTGCGCACCCTCTAATTTAAATATGACCCACCCCTTCCTGTCAAAGCCACATCCCTGTCATATTCATGGGAAGAGGACAGAGGGACGCCCTGGGAGAAGGACAGAGGGACGCCCTGGGAGAAGGACAGAGGGACGCCCTGGGAGAAGGACAGAGGGACGCCCTGGGAGAAGGACATAGGGATGCCCTGGAAGGAGGACAGAGGGACGCCCTGGAAGGAGGACAGAGGGTGCCCTGGAAGGAGGACAGAGGGACGCCCTGGGAGGAGGACAGAGGGACGCCCTGGGAGGAGGAGAGAGGGACGCCCTGGGAGAAGGACAGAGGGACGCCCTGGGAGAAGGACAGAGGGACGCCCTGGGAGAAGGACAGAGGGACGCCCTGGGAGAAGGACAGAGGGACGCCCTGGAAGGAGGACAGAGGGACGCCCTGGGAGGAGGAGAGAGGGACGCCCTGGGAGGAGGAGAGAGGGACGCCCTGGGAGGAGGAGAGAGGGACGCCCTGGGAGGAGGAGAGAGGGACGCCATGGGAAGAGGACAGAGGGCCGCCCCCCACAAAGTGCCGCCCTAGGCCTGGGCCTTGTTGGCCTAGGCCAGAATACATCCCTGGTCCCAGGTACAAAAACAAAACAAAAAGAGGCATTTTCCCCCCCTTTTTCATTTTTCTCACGGAGCTGATAAGATGTCCCAGTAAATCCAAATTCCTGAAGAGTGTGGGTCATATATTGCCAATGGATATGGTCAAATGCCTACTCCGCATCCAGGGAAAGCAGCAGATAAGCCACCCGACCCGCCCCCGCATGATGAATTAAGCCCAGCATTCTTCTAGTTGCATCTGATGCCTGGCATCCAGTAACAAAGCCTGTTTGATCTGGCTTGATAGGGGTTGGGAGAACGGGAGTCAATCTATGTGCAATCATTTTTTGCATATAATTCTGTATTTAAAGTGGAGCTCCACCCGATTTTTAAGTAATTTGTAATATTTCTAATGCTAAAAAAACAATACCGGGAGAGCGCATGCGCGGGAGCCCCGCGATGGACGCTTGAGCCAGGAGCTCCGCAGCATCCCAGACCCTCAATCCTCCTTGCGGGCACTACAGCGCAGACCGGGACCCGATTCCCAGACACCCCGATTGCGGACATCCCAGGGACTTCAGGCGGATGTCTATCCCGGCCGTCCGACGTGATCTAGGGCCGGAATTTGACAAATCCGGCAGGGATGGCGAATCCAAGATGGCCGCGGCACAGGCCTCATCACACGCACACGCGACAGCTGGAGGGAAGACGGAGCTCAGGCAAGTGATAGCCCCTGCTACCCTCACCTACTCTCAGGCCACACAGAGCAAACAGCACCTAATACAACTCCCCTCACCAGCTTCCACTGAATCCCTTGGGATTCATTCTTGGGAAACATAATGGAGGAATATGCTCTGTCTCCAGCGGGGCCTGACTTTGCACTTCACCTCACAACTCCCTCACCATCCCAGCAGGGAGGGGACCAATACTCCCCCCAGAGTGATCTCTTTGTGAAACTGTCTACCCTGCTGGAGAGGGGTTTAGCTAACACGGCAGCCCAGATCACTAGAGACATGAAATCTGATTTTGCCAACCTGGGTTCTAGATTGGAGGCTATAGAGAGCAAATTGGATATCACAGTGTCTTGTACCAACCAAAACGCAGCTCATATCCAGACCCTGCAAGAACAACTAGACATAGCTTTGTGTAAAATTGACGAACTTGAAAACAGAACAAGGAGATATAATTTTAGGGTCAGGGGTCTCCCGGAGACTATTACTGATGTTGCGGAAGCAGTGCAAGACCTGGTTAAAGAACTCATCCCCTCTATTAAGCCCTATCGTTTGGAATTAGACAGAGCACACAGAACATTAGGTCCGCCCAGGAAAGATGGTCTCCCGAGGGACATTGTGGTTAAGCCACACTTCTATGCCACCAAAGAAGAGGTCATGAGACAAGCCAGAATTCAACAACATTTATCTTGTCGGGGTCATCAGATCCAAATTTTTTGCAGACCTTTCGCCTACAACCATCCAAAAGAGGAGAGCTCTCAAACCCATCCTTATTGTTCTCTCTAAGCGGGAAATCAAATATCGATGGAACTTTCCCTTTGGATTTCTTAGACTTGCCAACATTCCACATCGGGGAGATTGGACTGGTAGGTGATGGGCACTTAGCAGAAGTTGTTGAGGTTGCTGAGGTGTCCATAGGAGCTTCCTGGGAAATAAGCTTGAGACGAAGCAGCAATTTCTCCCCCTCCGACAAGCTGGAGAAAACATAGGACTTGCCCTGGTAAGAGAATTTGACAGCAAAGGGAAAGTTCCATCGATATTTGAACCGATGTGACATCACATTCCCATCATGCCCTGTGATGTCACATGGGTTAAGGTCACATGGTGGCATAACCACGCCCACGCCCAATGCCAATATAAGTCCGTGCCCACCGCTCTGTCGGCATTTCAGCGCCGGAACTCGCCGTGTCAACATCGAATGGAAGAAGAAGCCCTGGCCCCAGCGGCGGAGCCAGGCAGAAGCGGAGGTCGCCGAAGAAGCCCGCGAGTGTCACCCCGTGGCGGAAGACAGCGACAAGAAGCCCGCCGCCCTCCCCCACAAGCACGGAAGCTTCGTGGTGAAGAGGGCGGCGGCGGAAGACAGCAACACAGCGACGAGAAGCCCTGGCCCCCGCGGAAGAGCCAGGCAGAAGAGGCTATCGAGAGCCCCCCGGCAGAAAACTACGAAGCCCGCGGAAGACTACTAGAAGACCGGGTGGGATGTGCGACCCTCACCCTGGCCGAAAACTTTGAAGCCCGCTGCCCTCCCCCACAAGCACGGAGCTTCGTGGTGAAGGGGGCGGCGGCAGAAGACTGCGGCGGCGAAGACCGGGGTGGGTTGGCGGAAGACCCCCGGAGCTGCCTAATAAATTATCTTATTCTGTGTGGTTTATTTGTGTTTACACTTTTTCCACCAGGTGAATGGGTAGGGGTACCATGTACCCCATACTCATTCACATAGGGTGGGGGGCCGGAATCTGGGGGCCGCCTTATTAAAGGGGCTCCCAGATTCTGATTGGCTCCCGCCCGCATACCCCGACAACCAATGGCCAGGGTTGTCGGGAAGAGGCTCTTGTCCCTATCGACATGGGGACAAGAGTGCTTTGGGGTGGGGGGCAGTGCCCCCCTCCCCCAAAGCGCACACTCCCCCATGTCGAGGGCATGTGGTCTGGTACGGCTCAGGAGGGGGGGGGGGCGCTCGCTCGTCCCCACCCCCATTCCTGTTCGGCCAGACTGCGTGCCTGGGATAAGGCTTGGTACAGATCTGGGGGGGAACCCCACGCCGTTTTTGGCGTGGGTTAACCCCTCACGTTCCGGACCAAAGCCGAAGAGCCTATTATACCCCTGGGGGAACCCGCGCCGGTTTCAAATTTGAAATTTGGTGCGGAGTTCCCCTTCAGTGTCGGCGCAGCCCGAGAACAGCTCGGAGATTGCTGTGCGCCCCTTCACGCAGTGCAAATACTGCTACGCCGCTTGGTATTTACCAAGAATTTCTCAGCGTACTGACGTGAAATCTCCCTCTGCGCATGCCCAGTATGTAAATGAACCTTTCGAGGTTCTGGCGTACTTTGCAAGCGCACGGGGATCGCTTCTCAAAAGTCACTTTCGCTTTCAATTCGGCCCGCCACACACGTTCAAACACATGTCACTACACTTCCCCTGCATCACCCCCCTCCCTCCCCTCATAAACTCCCGCCCAAATCCCCGATATTTACATTAGTAAATGCCGTACGCCAGCTCTGTACTGGCGTGCTGTGCGCCCTCTCCTGGGCGCATTAGGCAGTTTAGTAAATGAAGAAATACACTGCACTGGCAGTGTATCTCTTTTGTAAATGTCAAAAACAGTTTTACTCCTGCTTGTGCACCATGAGTCATGGCGCACAGGCTTGGTAAATCAGCCCCATTGTGAATGGGATAGATATCCTGACGTCAAGGATGGGACAGTATATAGATCATTTTATACAACCATCTGTCCAAAATACACAGACCTACCTTAAAGATACAAAGCATATATTACAACTTTTAGATACACTACCAGTACTTTAAGGAAGAACTCTACTTGCTTCTCAGCAGATGTACCATCATTATATACAATTGTCAAACATCACGATGCCTACTTTGCAATTAAATGGTTACTTAGAAAACATAGCACCTTAATATGTAAACAGAGGAAATTTTTCATTAAATGTTTGGACTTTTGCCTGAAATATAATTACTTCTGGCACAATCAAACATATTTTAAACAAATTTTAAAACAAATTTTTAACAAATTAAATGAATGGATGAAAAGTAACTGCACAAAAGAAGAGGACTTCATAACCCAGGCCAAAGTAATTGGATCTAGATTTAAGGTTAAAAGTTATAAAGAATCATGGATTAAAAATCAAATAGAACATGTAAACAAAATGAACAGGACAGAAATGTTACAAAATAAGGTATAAACCATGAACCAACAAGATGCTCCTTGTCTGATTTTGGACTTCAATGTTTAACATAAAGATGTGGCCAAGGTGGTCCATCGACATTGGCACACCTTAAGAAGAAAATGATTTATGAAAAAATCTTCCAGATAGACTAAGGATTGTCTATAAAAGAGCACCCACACTAAGGCCCCTTTCACATTGCGGCGGGAGCCGTGCTGGTGGTATAGTGCCGCTAAAAATAACGGTGATATACCGCCGGAATTGCCGCGACTTGGGCGCTAGCGGTGCGGTATTAACCCCCGCTATCAGCTGTGAAAGGGTTAATACCGCCCGCAATGCGCCTCTATAGAGGTGCATTGCGGGCGGTATTGCAGCGGTTTCCCATTCTTTTCAATGGGAAGGAGCAGTGAAGGAGCGGTATACACTCCCGCTCCTCTTACCGCTCCAAAGATGCTGCTGACAGGAGATTTTTTTCTCTCCCTCCAGTGCATCGACTTAGTGTGAAAGCCCTCGGGCTTTCACATTGAGGATGCAGTGAAGGAGTTTTTCAGGCGGTATTAAAAACGCTATTTTTAGCGCTGTACCGCCTGAAAAACTCCTCAATGTGAAGGGGTCTAAGGGATTTAATTGTAAAATCGGTAGTGGAACCACCCCCCAAAGCAGGCTATACTTTCTTTACTGGGAAAGGCTTTTTTTCTTGTAGGAATTGTTATGCCTGCCGTCATTTACAAACATTTCAGAGTATATGTATATGTACTCCAGTGTAGTTGCAATTTACAGTATGTCAGAAGGACCATAAGAGTCCTTAAGGTTAGGATAAAAGAACATGTGCAGAATATTATCAATGGCTTTCCGAAGCATAATGTGTCAAGGCATTTTGCGCTTGTACATAATAAGGATCCCATACAATTACAATTCTGAGGCATAGAAAAAAATAACAACACTTCCGTTTTTGTTCACATATAAACAGTGAAGCTATGTCCAATCCGGCTCCCCAGATGAAGACACATGATGTGTCGTAATTAGTGTTGAGCGGACACCTGGATGCTCAGGTTCGGCGCCCGAACTTCAGAAAAAAGTCAGACCCGAACCCGAACCCGAACCCCATTGAAGTCTTACCCCATTGAACCGGGATAGTAACGCTGAGAACGGCGTCATTGGCACTGGCCATGTTGGTGGAGTACTCGAAACAGCGCAACAAGGCACACAGGTCCAGTTATTGGTGGTGAAGTGGTCCTGTTCCGCAGAGCGACTCACGCATGCGTGCTGCAGCTGAATCTCCACTATCGCCTGCTGCTGCTCGCACAGTCTGGCCAGCATGTGCAAGGTGGAGTTCCACCTTGTTGGCACGCTACATATGAGGCTGTGAGAGGGAAGGCCAAAGTTACGCTGCAGCGCTGCTAGGCGAGCAGCAGCAGGGTGAGAATGTCGAAAGTGCACACAGACGGCCCGCACATTCTGCAGCAGCTGTGGCATATCAGGGTAAGTTTTAAGGAATCTCTGCACCACCAAATTCAGCGCATGCGCCAGGCAATGGATGTGCGTCAAACCGGCTAGGCCCAGAGCTGCTACGAGATTTCACCTGTTATCGCACACCACCAGGCCCGGCTTGTGGCTCACTGACATCAACCACTCATATGGTCTGTTGTTCCATGTACCTCCACAACTCCTGCGCGGTGTGGGTTTTTTCCCCCAAACAGGAAAGTTTTAAAACTGCCTGCTGCCGTTTACCCATGGCTGTGCTGAAGTTGGTGTGTGAATGTGTTACGCTGACCGGATGAGGAGGCGGTAGAGGATGAGGAAACAGAGTAGGAGGAGTTAGCAACAGGAGGTAAACTGAAGTGCCCTGCAATCCTCGGTGGTAGGCCAGGAATTTTGAAATGCTGGCATTCAGGGCAAGGGATAGCGGGTGGGTAGGGGGGGTACTTCCTCTTCCGCTCCAGTGTTTGGGAGATAGAGAGCTGAATGCTTCCATCGGACATTGTGGAGAAGTTTGGTAACCCAGGTGGTAGTGTTGCTTGCCGGTCCTCTATTTGCGGGGTGGCAGGTGGCACTGTCACTACAGAGGTGGATGAAGAGGCAGAGAGGCCCGAAACTGAAGCAGAAGAGGAAGCAGAAGGAGCCAAAGACCTTTAGTGGTTTTTGAGGTGTGTACTCCACTGCAGCTCGTGCTTTGCACTTAGATGCCTGGTCATGCAGGTTGTGCTCAGGTTGAGAACGTTTATGCCTCGCTTCAGCCTCTGATGGCACAGCGTGCAAACCACTCGTGTCTTGTCATCAGCACATTGTGTAAAGAACTGCCACACTAGGGAACTCCTTGGACCTGGCTTTGTGTGCTTGGTCCCTTGCTGCTTTGGGCAGTAGCAGGAATACTGTCTAGGGGACGGATTCTCCGTTTTGGCACCATGCTCCCTCTTCTGCTGTGCTGGTGGCTCTGTGCGACCAGCGCCTCTTCCTCCGAACTACATGGGTCATCTGCATGAGGTTGATTGACCTCATCGTTGACCTCATCGTCCTCCACATCATCTTCCACCCAGTCTTCACCACTGCCCTCCTTGTTGGTCTGCACAATTGCAAAAGCACCAGCAGTTGGCAACTGTGTTTCATCATCATCTGAGATGTGCTGTGATGGTCCCCCCATGTACTCATCTTGAAATATATGTGGTTGGGCATCGGTGCACTCAATCTCTTCCACTTCTGGGGTTGGGCTAGTTGGATGGCCCTGGAAACACATGCTAACAGACTCATCAAAAAGCAGAAGAGACTGCTGAATGATTTGGGGCTTAGACTGCTTGGCTGATTTGCAAGGGGGTGAGGTGAAAGACTGATGGACATCGGCTGCAGGTACCAACTCTGATCTTTCAGCACAAGACTGGTTGAGAGACAATGTGAACAAACTGGAGGCACTGTCAGCAACCCAATCTACTACCGCCTGTTCTGCTCCTGGCCTCAACATATGTAGAGCCGGATTAGGCCCCACCAAATACCGCTGCAGGCTCTGTCGCCTACTCGCACCTGAGAAAGGTGTTTCACTTGTGCGTGTGGCTGGCACAGATCGACCATGTCCTCTCCCTGCAACAGGAGCTCCACCAGCAGCACCGCGACCGCGGCCACGTCCCTTATTTGACGTTCTCCTCATATTTCTTAAATGTAGGATCTTGCCCTAAATGGCTGTTTTTTTAATACAATATACAGATACAATAATAGAACAACACTAGCTAAGGTGTTTATCTCACACTTACAGAGATGCAGGAAACACACTGTAAAAGATATATGCAATGCTTGCTTCAATAGGCAGAGAATGTCACATATGCAATGCTGCTGTAATAGGCAGATAATGTCACATATGCAATGCTGCTGCAATAGGCAGAGTATGTCACATATGCAATGCTGCTGCAATAGGCAGAGTATGTCACATATGCAATCCTACTGCAGTCGGAAGAGAATGTCACATATGCAATGCTGCTGCAATAGACAGAGAATGTCACATATGCAATGCTGCTGCAATAGGCAGAGTATGTCACATATGCAATGCTGCTGCAATATGCTGAGTATGTCACATATGCAATGCTGCTGCAATAGGCAGAGAATGTCACATATGCAATGCAGCTGCAATTAGGTTTGTGAAGTAGGACAGACTCCTATCTATTTCCCTCCCTGTAAGAACATCAGGAACCTTTCCCTACAGTGCCTAATGCTATGTAGATCGCTGAGTATTGTAATTCGATTTCTGAAGCAGCACAATCATATCTAAATCTGTCCCTGAGATCAGCAGTAGCCTTTCCCTACCCTAGCTAAAGCAGACTGACGAGCTGTGCTGTGTGTCTCTAGCTTATATAGAGGCTGGGTCACATGCTGGGTCACATGCTGCACTGGCCAATCACAGCCATGCCATTAGTAGGCATTGCTGTGATGGCTTCTTAGTCATAGTAGTAAAATAAATGGCAATTAGCTGCCGTGCAGCGCGCCGTTACATAGCCGAACTCCGAACCCGAACTTTCAGCAAATTATTCGGGTTCGGGTCCAAAAAAAAAACTAAATTCAGTACGAACCCGAACTTCACAGTTCGGGTTGGCTCAACCCTAGTCGTAATGCGTAGGGATTGGCCGTGGGCAGACGTACATCGGAAGTGACGTGAGGAGGCGCTGAGAACACCAATTTTAATTAATTTGCTTGTCTTATTTGTTTTTTGATGTAAAAGTCCATCTACATGTGTTATTTTAATAAATTAATTACTTATTGTTCAAACATACTGCACCATTGGAGGTTTCTTGCCTCTTTTCCCTCAATCTTACTGGAGTTTAACATAATTTATTTGTGGAGACCGTACGTGGCTGTATGACGAATGGAGGAATCCCATTTGTCTGAGAGGTGCCAATAGTTGTTTTGAAACAAGTTCACATGAAGGTGGAGTGAACTCTGAGTCTCTTTGATGTGAATCACATTTGTATATGAGATGAGAGTTCTGAGAGACTAGTCTCACGGGAAACCCATTATGCGCCAGAGGGGGCAGGGTCACCCGTGACACCATGGGGAAGCCGCCGGAAACCCTCGTACGTCAAAACGGGGCGGGGTCACTCATCCACATCACGGGTAGGCCCTGCCCTCGGGTTTAAAAGAAACGCCACACGGCTCACGCATCATTCGCCGGGAGCCTTCTATGGAGGAGGCTGTATCGTTTTTGTAGCGGCGAGTGGCGGCGAGTAGCGGCGGGTAGCATGGGTCTCTTGATTGTGAAAGGATGTACATTGCTGGAATCTATTTGGTGAAATGTGACCCCCCCAAGTTTTTTTTTATTTAAAGGAATTGTGTATTTTTAATGTTGCCCCTTGAGCCTTTTAAAAACTTGCTCCCAGCTGAATGGTGTTTATTTTTTGCTTTGGTACATCACCTCCATGACAGTGCCCAATTGCCAATGTCCTTTTCAAGTTTGCAAACTATCTTAAAACAGGTAATTAAAAAATAACAACATATACTTCATTGGAATTTGGGTGCTATGTTCAAAGTTTTCAGATGTTTTCAATTGTTTATTGAATGTACTGCTAGCCGAACCTTACTTGCTTTGCTCATCACGATTCCCCTCCTTCAGTAAGAGTACCATGCAACTTCCCTGCATTGATCTGTGCATCCAATTAACATTTCCAATTCCAGAGTTAGCGTGGCCAGCAACTCAAATAACCTTCTCTTGTTACCTGCAAGCATCATTTTAAAACACTGTTTACACTTGGCTCACAAGAGCCTTCAATACCAATTGCTACTCTGTATGCATGCATGCATCTGTATGCATGCATCTGTAAAGGAATCTTACATCAGGGATTTTGGTTTTTAGTGCAATGGCTCCTAGTTAAGGAACCATTGTGTCAGCTGATCAGGATGATCAGTAGTTTGGTTATACTCTGCAATGACCATCAGTAACCAGAGGTGAAACTTTCTGGAAAAAACGTGTGACCAAAAATTTGAAAAAATATATAGCACATTTCAAAGTAACGCTGCTTTAATTTTTAAGTGATATTTCTCTTTAAAAAGAGAACCATAAATTATTATATTGAAAAATTTCACACAGTGTTTTTCTCTAGAACTTTAAGGGTGTTTATCAGTTTTCTGGTACACTGTATCATTCAAGCGCACAGAAGCGAAAGCCTGAACAGAAAGCTTTCATACGTTTTATGGCAGTCTAAGCAAGGCCATGGCCAGACTGCAGTCAGAGCTATTCTATGAAGAAGACTATACGATAATGGGCTTTTCATCTCAATGTTTGATTAATAATGGGCACTGAATTGATTTTTATCAATTGAATTCTATATTGGTAGCATGAAATATAATGCATGTACAAGTTGTCCTAATCATACTGAAGTCTTATTTTCCTTCTTATGCAGGTTTCTGGGAAAAAAAAAAGTGAAAAGAGGTGACTGCAAATAAATAAATTGCTACTTTTTAGAAAGATGTTTTTACAGCATTATCTTGGAGTTTAACCACTTAGCAACCACCTGCCGAAAAATAACGGCGGCAAGGTGGTTGCTTAACTCTGGGATCACGTTATATAACGTGATTCCAGAGTCGCGCTCCCGCACGCCCCCTGGGGCGCGCACACGGGAATGTCCGTGACCGCCGGGTCCAGAGGACCCGGCGGGTCACGGATCACGGTAAATCGCCGCTGATAGCGGCGGTTTACCACGTGATCGCGCCGTCCAATGACGGCGCGATCAGATGTAAACAGACCGGCGTCATTTGATGACGCCGGTTCCTCCCTCCTCTCTCTGTACCGATCGGTACAGTGTGAGAGGAGAGGGGAGGGAGGAGCGGATGGCAGCGCCAGTGCTGCGGGCTGGATCTGTGACAAATGTAGTCACAGATCCATCCATCCATCCCTCCCTGCTCAGCCATCCCTGCTGCACATACTCTGCAATGCTGGGCAATACTCTGGGGGGGCAACACTCTGGGGGGGCAATACTCTGGGCATACTCTGGGCATACTCTGGGGATACTCCGCAATACTCTGGGCATACTCTGCAATACTCTGGGCATACTCCGCAATACTCTGGGCATACTCCGCAATACTCTGGGCATACTCTGCAATACTCTGGGCATACTCTGCAATACTCTGGGCATACTCTGCAATACTCTGGGCATACTCTGCAATACTCTGGGCATACTCTGGGCATACTCCGCAATACTCTGGGCATACTCTGCAATACTCTGGGCATACTCTGGGCATACTCCGCAATACTCTGGGCATACTCCGCAATACTCTGTGCATACTCCGCAATACTCTGGGCATACTCTGCAATACTCTGGGCATACTCTGCAATACTCTGGGCATACTCTGCAATACTCTGGGCATACTCCGCAATACTCTGGGCATACTCTGCAATACTCTGGGCATACTCTGCAATACTCTGGGCATACTCTGGGCATACTCCGCAATACTCTGGGCATACTCTGCAATACTCTGGGCATACTCTGGGCATACTCCGCAATACTCTGGGCATACTCCGCAATACTCTGGGCATACTCCGAAATACTCTGGGCATACTCTGCAATACTCTGGGCATACTCTGCAATACTCTGGGCATACTCCGCAATACTCTGGGCATACTCCACAATACTCTGGGCATACTCCGCAATACTCTGGGCATACAGCGCCCCTGTCCCCGTGAGCTCGCATGCAGAAGCGAACGCATACGCAAGTCCCACCCACATATGAAAACGGTGTTAAAACCACACATGTGAGGTATCGCTGCGAACGTTAGAGTGAGAGCAATAATTTTGGCCCTAGACCTCTTCTCCAACTAAAATGATGTAACCAGTAAAAATATTTAAAGCGTCACCTATGGGGATTTTTAAGTCGCAAAGTTTGGCGCCATTCCATGTGGCCACGCTGTGTAAAAGTCCCACACATGGGGTATCGCCATACTCGGGAGGAATAGCAGAATGTGTTTTGGGGTGTAATTTGTGGTATGCATATCCTGTGTGTGAGAAATAACCCGCTAATATGAAAATTTTGTGGAAAGAAAATAAAAATGAAAAAAATCTTGATTTTGCAAAGAATTGTGGGAAAAATTACAACTTCAAAAAACGCACAATGCCTCTTTCTAAATACCTTGGAATGTCTTCTTTCCAAAAAGGGGTCATTTGGGGGGTATTTGTACTTTTCTGGCATGTTAGGGTCTCAAGAAATGAGAGAGGCTGTCAGTACATCAGATGTGATCAAATTGATCAATTTTCAGTGATTGGTACCATAGCTTTTAGACCCTATAACTTTCACCCAGACTAAATAATATCTAAATTTTTTTTGTTTTGTTACCAAAGATATGTAGCAGTATACATTTTAGGCCAAGTTTATGAAGAAAAATTACTTTTTTGCAAAATGTTATAATAGAAATTAAGAAAAATTACTTTTTTTACAAAATTTTCGTTCTTTTTTGATTTATAGTGAAAAAAATAAAAACCGCAGAGGTGATAAAATACCACCAAAAGAAAGCTCTATTTGTGGGAAAAAAAGGACAAACATGTCATTTGGTTATAGTGTTGTATGACTGAGTTATTGTCATTCAAAATGTGAGAGCACCGAAAGCTGAAAATTGGTCTGGTTATTAAGTGGGTTTAAGTGCCCAGTAGTCAAGTGGTTAAAATTGATAATAATAAAATTGTAAGTTAATCTAACAATAAGATCAACTAATATCTTATTTTGGGATAGTGCTCAACAGGGTCAAATATTGCCCATAGTTGTATTTTGACAGTTGGCAAATCTGGATATTTTAGGCCAGATCTGAAAACATCTTGTTTCACTTCTTTCCTGTCCTCTCTAATCACTAAGGAATAAAGGTTAACACTTTAGCCAAAGAGTCCAAGGTGCTGTCTACATGTTTACCTATATTTGCATTTATAAAGTCAACACAAAAGTCTTCCTTTTGTGGCTGATACGAATTACTAGGGAAGAGATTCAAGTGAAGATTGAGTATGTTCAAAGTGAACCCAGTATTTTTGTGGGCCCAATAAACAAATGTGTAATTTTGCCACCATAGCAGCCAACTCCCAGTAGTGATCTTCCTTATCTTCGAACATTGGTCAAATGGCTTAAAAGGACCAAGAAGTGGGCATTATAAAAGGTTAGATTCCCAGCAACCACAATGTAGTAAAAGCATAGAAAGTGCTGCTGCTAAAATGTATAGAGACAGATTAGGGTAAGACATTGTTCTATTAAAGTAGACCTTTACTGAACATCCTTTATGTAGCAAAATGCAGCTTGTGGAATCTGAGGAGGAAAATATTTTTACATCCAGTTCTGTTGATGCGTGTCATACAGTCATGCATAGGGATGAGCCGAACACCCCCCAGTTTGGTTCACACCAGAACATCCGAACAGACAAAACATTTGTTCGAACACGCAAACAACATTAAAGTCTATGGGACACGAACATGAAAACCCAAAAGTGCTCATTTTAAAGGTTAATATGCAAGTTATTGTGATGTATCAAAGTATCAATGCAAAAAAAGAGAAGTGATTTTAATAATGCTTAAAGTGAAACAATAAAAGTAAAATATTCTTTTACATTGTGTACCTGGTGAGTGTGTATACTATGCCTGTAAAGTAGGGCACGTGTCCTGTGTTTAGAACTGTCCCGCACAAAATATAATTTCTAAAGGAAAAAAAGTTTTAAAAACTACTTGCGGCTATTCATGAATTGTTGGGTCCCGGGAATACAGATCAAAGTCATTGAAAAAAGTCCATTACCAGGCCCTTTATGTCTGGCATGAACATTAAGGTGAACCCCAAACCAAAAAAAGTGTGGGCCCCCCCCCCAAATTCCATGTGAGGCCCGTCAGGTCTGGTATGGCTATTAAGGGGAACCCCGCACCAGACTGGATTACATCGCTGGAATGTTTTTTTTTATTCAAACAATTAAGGCATATCCAAAATGAAGGTTAAGGCATATAAGAAGTCAGTACGAGTACACACATCAGCATATCGCTTAAAGGCACAAATAATTATCCCTATTAGCAGGAAAGTTAAAGGATGAATTAACAGTGACAATGGCAGAGATCAAACCATATCAACTATAATATGACAAGCGAGGGGAAACTAGACTGGGTTAAAGAACAGGGGGGAATGCTCGAACCAGGGAGACCATTTGTTTGTTATAAATATGAGAGGTGTTTTGTAGGGTATGGAAATTTTTTCCATTAACCACTTAACCCCCGGACCATATTGCTGCCCAATGACCAGAGCACTTTTTGTGATTCGGCACTGCATTGCTTTAACTGACAATTGCGTCCTTTTTTTCCCACAAATAGAGCTTTCTTTTAGTGGTATTTGATTATCTCTGTGGTTTTTATTTTTTTGCGCTATAAACAAAAATAGAGCGACAATTTTGAAAAAAAATGCAATATTTTTAACTTTTTGCTATAATAAATATCCCCAAAAATATATAAAAAAACATTTTTTTCCCCAGGTTAGGCCGATACGTATTCTTCTACATATTTTTCGTAAAAAAAATCGCAATAAGCGTTTATTGATTGGTTTGCGCAAAAGTTATAGCGTTTACAAAATAGGGGGTAGTTTTATAGCATTTTTATAAAAAAAAATGTTTTACTAGCAATGGCGGCGATCAGCATTTTTTTTCAGTACTGCGACATTATGGCGGACACTTCGAACACTTTTGACACATTTTTTTTTAGCGATCAATGCTATAAAAATGCATTGGATTACTATAAAAATGGCATTGGCAGTGAAGGGGTTAACACTAGGGGGCAGGGAAGGGGTTAAGTATGTTCTTGGGTGTGTTCTAACTGTATGGGGTGGTGGACTCACTAGGGGAAATCACTGATCTTCTGTTCATACATTGTATGAACAGAAGATCAGCATTTCCCCCGCTGACAGGACCGGGAGCTTTGTGTTTACACACATAGCATCCGATCCTCGCTCTGTACCAAGCAATCGCGTGTGCCCGGCGGCGATCGTGCCCACGGGACTCCGGGGCAAGAGGGGGTGCGCGCGCTGGCCGCCGGTGGCGTGCACACGCCCCCTAGTGGCCGCTGAAGAGCCGACGTAGAGCTACGAGCTCTCGCCCAGGAGAGCCGACCTGCCACAGTAAAATGACAGCAGCAGGTCGGCAAGCTGTTAAGCTTATACCATTGATTCTGCATTTGAGTAGGGCTAAGGGAATCGTAGGTGATTTCCAGTGGAAAGCTATTAACCAGTGTATGGCGACACATATTGTGTGAATCAATCTCAAGTGACATGTGGATAGACTGGTGATTGGGAAAAAAGAAGGCAATTATTGTAGTGAGGGTCAGGGTAATGGTATTGTCAGAGATCTTGGAGGCAAATTTCTCCACTTGTAACCAAATCCCCTTGACCTTGTCACAATACCAGAAGATGTGGGGAACGAGCCCAAGGAGTTGCAATCTCTGAAACAAGAAGGGGAAGACAAAGGAAACATTGTGTGGAGTTTAATTGGAGTATAATACCATCTTGTAAAAAGTTTCAGGGTCGTTTCTTTAATAGAGATGGACTTATGCAAGTTTTTTATGCAATTGTCCTAGTTCACCATAGAGTATGTGAAGTTTTCTTCTTGTTCCCATTTGAGCATATAAGGTAGTTTATTTGTATCTGTGTTATTAATTAAGGTAGAGTAAAGGTCTGATATGAAGCCACGTTTCCCGGGGGATTTAAGGCATAGATTCTCAAAAAGGGTGTGGGGTTGGGTGTTCGAAGTTTGGAAGTGTGTATTAAAGAACTGTTTGATGTGAAGGAAATTGTCATACTCTGAGTCAGGGATCTGGTGTTTTGACTTAAGTGAGGAGAAAGGGATAAAATTGGTGCCTTCTATAAAGTTGGAGAGTGAGGTTAGTTTATTATGTATCCACCATGTGAGATCTATTGGGACTAGTGTGTTTGGTCTGAATTTTGGATCCAAAAATGAAGCATGTGGAGGAGACTTGGAAGTAAGATTGTATTTATGGTTATGTAGCTTCCATAGATGGTATGAATGTGCAACTACTTGATTACGGGAGATTAAGGCCGGAATCGGGATTTTATTTCCCCAAAGTATACCTGAGATAGAATATGGTGCTATAGAAGCTCTCTCAAACTCCACCCAAGGAATCTTGGAATGTGGGATATGCCATTGTGCTATTTGGGTCCATCTGGCAGATAAATAATACAGCCAAAAGTATGGAAGGCCAAAGCCTCCACATCTCTGGGATTTTGTTTTTAAAACTTTTTTTTGCATTGATACTTGTCCCCTGGGGCAGGACCCAGGTCCCCAAACACTTTTTATAACAATAACTTGCATATTAACCTTTAAAATTAGCACTTTAGATTTCTTCCATAGACTTTTAGGCCACGTACACACGATCAGACCAAACTGATGAGACTGGTCCGATGGACCGTTTTCATCGGACCACCGCTGAAGTGCGTACACACCATCAGTCCAAAATCCCATCGGGCCAGAACGCGGTGACGTAGAACACAACGACGAGCTGAAAAAACAAAGTTAAATGCTTCCAAGCATGCGTCGACTTGATTCTGAGCATGCGCAGGTTTTTGGTCCGATGCTTTTGTGTACTAACCATCGTTTTGGTCCGACAGACAGGTGTCCATCGGACAGATTTTAAAGCAAGTTTTAAAACTTTGGTCCGATGGACAATGGTCTAATGGGCCGTACACACGATCAATTTGGTCCGATGAAACTGGTCTTCAGGCCAGTTTAATCGGACCGGTCTGATCGTGTATACGCGGCCTTAAAGGGTGTTCCACAGCTTTTCGAATTTGCCGCGAGCACCCAAAATTGTTCGCTGTTCAGCCAAGTCATTCACAAAGCATATTTCCTTATTCTTACAATGGATTTATTTTCATAGTCTGGTCTTTTCCACAGGGACAACACTGATAACTCACTGCATATGTTTTTTTCACAGGGCATATTTCTTAACTGTTGCTGGCTGCAATTTCTTTAACAGTCTGTCCCTGTCTATATGCACTACACTGATAACTGACTGTGGGTATCTTTTTACAGGTTAGATTTCCCAATTCTTACTGTCTGCAAATGATTTTTAACAGGCAGTTTCTGTGTATATGAACTACACTGATAATCGACTGAATGTGTTTTTTCACAGTACATTATTTTATAAGGTCTTATTTCGTAAAAACATTGCAACATCCTTGGACAATGTACATGATCATCAGCACATAATTTTATTTTTTACTTTGGAGGAGCATGTGAAATGGTGATTTACAAGCAGAGCATTGTAAGAAACAGGAGCAGAGAGTTGTCATCCCAAAACACAAAGTGCTTAAACAAAGAGCATTATATCAATTTTAACAGCTTTTAAAGCTGTGCTGTCCTGATGAGGATTCCTTTTTCCAAGTGAAAGAAAAAAATCTAGAAGCTTTCTACCGCAACATTCTTCTGCTAGTGCAAATATCCAGGTCCTACTTAATTTTTCCCAATACACTCTGCAACTTCAACGACATCTGAACTCTGAACTCTATCTGAACTCTATCAATAAACTCATCTACAAATAGAAGTATCCAGCCAAGCTGAGTGTGACCTATCAAGGGAAATCACATATAATGACCTCCCTAGATGAGGGCCTTAATCTGCTCAAACAATGGGGAATCATACCTGAGATACAAGCTATGTTCACTAGCTCCTCACACCAGGTCGCTAAACACCTTAATCCTGAGAGGCAAGTGTCCGGAAATCCCTCACCAGCTCTATGAAATACCTAGACACAATGGGCCAGATTCAGGTACATTGGCGTATATTTTGACCAGCGTAGCGCACCTCCTTTACGTTAGACCGGCGTTATGAGGCGTGATGAGACCGGCAATGTAGAGGTGCAATCACCGTATCCTCGTAGTATCTGCGCAGAAATTTGCGCCGGTGCAACGTAATTCCCGAGGCCTAAGGCGGAGTAATTCAAATTGGGAAGGATGTGGGCGTGTTACATTGAAATGAGCCGTGACCTCATGCAAATGAAGGGCCGGCCGGATCACGCGAATGCGCACATGAAGCAGACCATGGTCAGCACCTCTCTGCGCATGCTCACAACTCGGGAACGGAGCAATCAGTGAAATTGGAAGTGGACCCGGGCAACTTAGTGAGCTACGCAGAGAGCTTAAATAGACAGACACAAACGCCCTTCCTTTGCAAAAGTACATCCCTTTGTATCCCTTCCTATACAGCAAGGTGCTTTTGTTCTGTTGTTTATTAGCGTTTGTTTGTTTGTGACGTGTCTTTAAGATATTTGGGGACTGTTTTGCAGACTGATTTTTGTATTTTCTGTGTTTTCTTTGTTGTGTTTTTTTTTTTATTATATTTTTGCTGGGCATTTTTATTTTTTGCTGGTCATTTGTTTTAATTTTTTTTTGGTTTTGTTTGTGAATGATTGTGGATTGTGGGGGGTGACATTCCTGCCGGAAAGGGGTGTCACCCTCATTTGCGGTGGAGAAGTGATCCCCAGGTCCGTGTGAATGGTGTATGAATGTACAGTGACATAATTGGAGCCGTGGTGTTGCTGCTCACAAGTCCTGCATGGTGGGCTTGTGCTAATCCAATTTGATGAGGATGTGAGGTGTCTGTGCTAAGGACAACCATGGTGTGCATGCATGCATTCTCATTGTGCCATGATTAATGTGTGTGTTTAACGTGCAAACATGCCTATTGTGAGCTGGCTCCTGGCTGCTCTTCCCTCAGAAGACGGTGTAGCCTCGGTAGGGGGGGATTGTCTGGTTCAGGGGTCAGGTCATCACTTATGTCAATCTCCAGGCCCTTTCTCACTGTGAAGTTGTGCAGCATGCAACATGCACCAATGATCTGGCATACAAAGTTTGGGGAATACAACAGGGTACCATGGGGGGTTCCGGATAGGAGTCATGAGATGCGGTCCCAGTGCATATGCAGAGTCACCCTGAAGGGATAAGACAGGAGGATGTTAGTAGTGCATGTGCCCCTTGTGATGTGTGCATCATGGGGGGGACAGTCATGCCTGCCACCCATGTCACTCACCAACCAGCCAGCTGTCCCCATACATGTTCTGTTTTAAATCTGTGGGGATGGGGCTAGGGTTGTATATGTAGCTGTCATGGGTGTCACGGGTGGTGTCATGTGTTGGGCTGGTGATGTCCTCCTGCATTGTTGTGGTTAATTCCAGGATGGCATGAGGGGTGAATCTGAAGATGCGAGACACCTCAGAATCACTCATGCCAAAGATGTCTATGTGTGTGTGATATATCAAGTGAAGAGTGAGGGGCTTGTATCAGAGAAGAATATTCTATTAGATTAGATTATTATATCCATCAAGGTTTTAAAGGGCTATTGAAAGATAGTGAGACCGTTTTTGTAATTTGTATGTATGTTATGTATTGATGTATATATGTATGTATATTTTTTTTGTAATGTTTATAAAAGCAAATAAAAAGTTTTTGGAAAAAAAAATCCTCTCCCGTGCCCTCCTCCGTGCCCTCCTCCGTGCCCTCCTCCTTCTTTGCTCATTTAAAGTCAGTAGTATAGCTATGAGCATGGATGCCCCTGGCATGTTGGCATACAGTTTGTTGTCCAGCAAGTGTGACTGCTCAGCTCCTCACTAACAGTGTTGCTTTAGCTGACATGTAGACGGATTGTCTAATTTTATTCCACCTTTTATATGGACTAATTTTAGACGTGCAGCTGTTGCGCACAGCGCGTAGCCTGTGTTGCACCAACTTACTTTTGTGGATCCCCGTAACTCCCGCATTTGCATATTTGACTAGCAAATCAATGTGTGTGTGCTAGTGTGCAGTGCTTTGCGTGCACGGATGCGCCGGTCTATCGAAATTACGGCGATCGAAAAAAAAATAGATTTCATGCTTATAGCGTTTTGGGGATGCGGCGCATCGATACGCATGCGTAGATTTAGACTTACGCCGTGCATCTCCTGTAACGTCGGTGTAATGGCTCTCTGAATCTGGCCCACTATCTCTACGCGTTTTCCTGGTTCCAGAGGGGATTTATGAAGTTAGAAATTTTGCAGTATATACTATGTTTACTCGTTTTTCTTTCTCGTTTTTTGGCAGGTCACATTTCTCGTTTTCTTTGGTTTGTGCTGTAAGAATTTCTCCCAGGTATGCTTACTTGATAAAATTAATAAGACAACGCTGTCTATATTAGATGGATCGGCCACTTGGTCATGTGAACTTTAGAACCCTGTTACAGTCTATGGGACTCGAACGTTTGAAATCTAAAGTGCTAATTTTAAAGGCTAATATGCTAGTTATAGTAATAAAAAGTGTTTGGGGACCCGGATCCTGCCCCAGGGGACATGTATCAATGCAAAAAAAGTTTTAAAAACTGCAGTTTTTTTGGCAGCAGTGATTTTTATAATTCCTTTAAGTGAAACAATAAAAGTGAAATATTCCTTTAAATTTCGTACCTGGGGGGGGGGGGGGGTTTTATAGTATGCCTGTAAAGTAGCTCTTGTTTCCCATGCTCAGAACTGTCCCTGCACAAAGTGTAATTTCTGAAGGAAAAAAAGTAATTTAAAATCACTTGCGGCTATAATGAATTGTCGGCTCCCGGCAATACAGAGAAAAGTCATTCATAAAAAAAAATGTGGGGGGGTCCACGGCATTTTTTTTTTAATTTGGGGTGGAGTTCCCCTTAAAATCCATACCAGACCTGAAGGGTCTGGAATGGATATTTGGGGGAAACACCACATAATTTTTATTTAATTTGACGCAGGGTTCCCCTTAATATCCATTCCCGAAGGGCCTGGTAATTGAATTTGGGGGGACCGCCACGCACTCTTTTTTTATGAATGACTTTTCTCTATATTGCTGGTATCCGACAATTCATTATAGATACGAGTGATTTTAAATGACCTTTTTCCTTCAGAAATGACATTTTGTGCAGGGACAGTTCTAAGCACAGGAAACAAGTGCTACTTTACAGACATACTATACACCCCCTAGGAATGAAATTTAAAGGAATATTTCAATTTTACTGTTTCACTTTAAGCATTATTAAAATCACTGCTTCTAAAAAACTGCCATTTTTTAAAACTTTTTTTGCATTGATACATGTCCCCTGGGGCAGGACCCAGGTCCCCAAACACCAAAACACTCCCCT